>WBNH01005346.1:0-279793 GCA_013401255.1 Urocolius indicus
CATGCAGACTCCAAGTCAGTGAAGAAAGAGAGGATGATGTGTGCTGGAGCAGAGATTACCCTGCATTCTACAGAGAGGCCTGGTGAAGCTGAGATTTGTTTACATTTTGTTAAAGATGCCGCATCAAGGGCAGAGACTGATTTTGCTAAAAACACTGAGACAGGGGCAGAGACTCACTTCTTCAAAGACTCCATGCCAAGGGCAGTGACTATCGCCAGACATGGCTGTCCTGTGGAAGGAACCCAATATTCATAGAAGCTGTAACTGTGGGGAGGAACTCACGACAAAGCAGCTCATTAAGATTATGCCCAGAAAAGGCCTTGTCCCTAGTGACCCTGTATTGACAGAAACCACAGCTACTGGGAAGAACCCACACCAGAGAAGTTCGTTAAGGACTGTGTTCCAGGGGAGGGATCCCATATCGGAGCAGGAGAAGAATGCCAGGAGTCGTCCTCATCTGAGAAGCGTCAGAGCCCATCTGTGAGAGACTGACCACATTCCCCATTCCTTGCCCTCCTGAGCCGTTGAGGGGGTAGGAGGTAGAGATATCAGGAGCAGTGAGCTGAGCCCAGGAAGAAAGGAGGGATGAGGGAGGGAGATCTTAAAGTACTGGTTGTAAATTTCTCATCATCCTACTCCCTTTTTGCTTTTGTTCTGCTCTGTTACTTGCAGGTAGTAGAAAAAAACTTTCCTGCTTTCCTCTCTAAGACAAATACTGGAGTCGATCTTGCCCAGAACCGTAATTGGCAGTGAGTCCTCCCTGCCTTTGTCTTAATACACAACAACCTTGATTATCTTTAGACTCCCATTTTGGTGGGGCCTCTACCATCCTAACGAGGGTGGGGATGGAAGGGGGGAGACCAAGTAAGAGACTGTCATAGTGCTTCTTTGCTAGCAAGTCTAAACCATGACAGATCTCTAAAGGTCTCTTCCAACTATCATTCTTTGATTCTATGATTCTATGAAGATTTGGCCTTAAGGGTAAAATTTTCATATGTTCTTACATGTTTGTTAAATATGTTCTTATATGATAAAGTTCTTATATAAGAACAATTTCTGAAAGTTTTGCTCAAAATTTATTCCTTTCAGTTGACCCAAAGCAAGAACATTCATTATGTAAATATTCAGAGAGTTAATTCTGCTTCTTAAAATGTTTTTCTCCTTCTTTTTACAGATAAATACTTACTTTCAGTAAAATAAATTGATAAAAACCACCATATACTATTTGCTAAGTTAACCTCAGAAGAATATGATAATTATTCATCTGCCACAGTAACTTAAAACTTAAATTATCATCTCTTAAAATGGTTGAAACTATTTGAAGTCAATACAAGAAAGCACATGTATATGTAACATTAGGTCACCTCAAGCACTGGTATATTTATAACTACCTTCATTAGTTTTGATTGATGCAGTGTTTCCATGTACTTCTGGACTGTAGCTGTTTTTAAATCTTAGTTACATTAATTTGCCACATGAACTTTTAGTATAGTCATGTGAACAAGTGGTTGGATTGTTCTAACACTGATGTAATTGAATGTAGATTTACATGTGGGAAATTGAGTAGGCAGGAGGCAGACAAGGGAGACACCATTCAGGCAGCCAAGGAGCTGTTAAAAAAACCCTCATCCAAACCTAAAATAGGAACCTGGAAGGCAATGAAAGAAGTTGCCCATGTACACAGAAAGTCTGTCAGATGCCTCTCTATTTGCACTGAGCGCTCTCTAATAAAGAGCTCCTGTAGAATGGAAACAAATGAGTTATATTCATTAGGAAGATGGTTAGATGCTTTCTCCATACTGCAAACACACAAGCAAATAGCAGCTGAGAGCAAATGGCAGTTATGACATCATTTGTTTTCAAGGGTTTCCTTTTAAATAAACAAATGTAGGAAAGATTAGCAAGTTGCTACTCTTTATTGACAGCATTGAGTTCAGGGTAGAACCAGTTTTAGGCTCCAAAAAATTATGTCCCAATTGTAAAAGTTTAAAATCTGCAACAAGAAATGAGAAGAATCTAAAAACTTTCAGGTTCACAACAAGTATAGTGTCAGATGTGGGTTTTCTACACTAAAGCAGTACTACAAAAGGACATAAAAATTCGGAGCCTGATCTACGATGATCCTTCTAGGGGATAGTTTTCAAACATGGCTTGCATACCATTATAGGCTTTGTTAGACAAAAAAAATCTGCCTTTGTTTGTCAGAAATCAAACTTTCAGCCTTTCATCTATGTCCAAACACAGGTCACAAATGGCAGCCATCTGAATACTCAACAGCTAACTCTAATTTTTTTAATACAACTGTGCCTTTGCAAATATGGTGACTAAAGACTAGAAGTATGCCAAAACACACCACAGATTAAAAAAAAGAAAAAAAAAAAAAACCCAAGATTTCACTGGGTTCAGCCTTCCTGAGGAAAAGAAAATCCTCCCTGACCTCAAAACAGGCCAGCAGACATACAGCCTCCTGGAAGTGCATGCCTGCACTGCCAGTAGGGAAAGTGTCTCGGGAGCAGGGACCCAGCTGGTGGCTACTAGAGACATGTTTGTGACAGAATTGAAGAAAATCTCACTCCTCCTTCACAGACTAAGGTGTATTTTCCCAGCCCAGACCTGTCTGCAAGACCCTGCCTGACACCTCTCTGCCAGGAAGTAGGACAGGCTGGGGGTACTGGCAGTAACCCCAGCCCCAGGCACTGAGCATCTCTCTGGGGACAGGACAAGGCCAGGCTGGGATGTGGGCCTATGACCAGGCAGTTGATGAGAGCTCAAAATACTCCCTTCTGTGGCATCAGTGGGACAGGGACTGTCAGTCCTGAGGAGCTGACATAGTACAATAGCATGGTAAAGGCTGGAAGGCACATCTAGAGATCATGTATTCCAAAACACTGCTAAAGCAGATGCATCTTGATCAGGTCACTAATCCAGGCAAGTTTTGAAAACTTCCAGAGAAGGACACTCCACGGCGTCTATGGACAGCTTGTTCCAGTGCTCTGTCACCCTCACATGAAAGAAGTACTTCCTTATGTTTAAGTGGAACTTTTTGTGTTGCAAAGTCACAGAATGGTAGGGCTTGGAAGGGACCTCTAAAGATCATCTAGTCCAACCTCCCTGTTAAAGCAGGTCCACCTAGATCAGGTCACAGAGGAACAGGTTTTGAAAACCTCCAGAGAAGGAGATTACACAACGTCTCCAGGCAGCCTGTTTCAGTGCTCCCTCACCCTTACAGTAAAATAAGTTTTTTAAGTGAAACTTTTTGTGTTCCGGCTTTTGTCCATTATCCCTTGTCCCGTCACTTCTTAGAGGGACAAATGGTGTTCAGCCACCTAACATAGGACAATAGGTGTTTGAGGTGACATGTGTGCTACTCAGCTTGTGCCTCCTCCAGCAGGCACAGATAATCCATTGAACTCCATTAATGTTCTAGTCTATGTTCATTACTCCTAATCCTGTAGTGTCTCTGGACACTACAGAAAAAAGGGTCACTTTATCCTTTTGACATTCACCCTTTAGGTATTTATAAGTGTTAATGAGGCAAAATAGCCCCAGGTCTCACAGCTTTTCCTCATAAGAAAGAAGTTAGTTACATGGGGCCCCGGGTCCTGATCAGGGTGGGAGGAGGCTAAAGAAGAGTGTCAGGGACTGCTTTTTCCCTTGGGGCCCTGATGGTTTGGCATGGTATAGTGATTTAAGAAAGGAAATAACTCAACTAGCAGGAAGCAATTTTAAACAATTGGATGTGGTGACAGGATGCCCCAAGCTGTTATAACATTTTTAAAGATGAAACAAAATTCAGACTGCGCTAGAGTGCTCAGCAATCTTGCTATGGGCTAGCAAGACTCCTTTAGGGTAGCAGGACAGACAAATACACAAAAAAACCTTCATCGTCTCTTCTCAGACCTTACTGCTAGAAACTCCTGCCATAGTCATACCTTTACAGGCACCTAAACTGTAAAAGCTTTCTGTACAGGCTCTATTGTTATTAGTGTGCTGTATGAAAAGCATTTTGGAATATACACAATCCACATCATCAGAGGTGGGCAAATATATCAATGTAACATTTAAATTTTATTTTTCAGTGTATCAAACCTCTTTTAGAAAAGTTTAAAAGTTATGGCCTGCCTCTACATTTTTAAAGCAATACACATCTTTAAAATAATATAGTCCAGCAACGTAAAATCTACTCTGAGTTTCAGGACTTAGATTCACAGCTTAGATTCATGTTGGGTAAAGATGATATAGGAATTTATCTCTCTTGAGGTCCTGGCCTGGTGCTTTGAGAGAAACAGATAATGACACCAGAGCAATCATGAGATTCCACGGGATTCTGAAGTGATACATGTTCTCTAAAAGATCTTGGGGTTTTAGGTTTGACCAATAACTAGACAAGCCTCAGGGAAGATGGCTCTTCAGGAATCATTATAAAATAATCTGGTCAAGACACCACCTTAACCTTCCTTTTCCCATTTGTCTGCTTATGTGATGTAGTTTTATGACTAATATACTGGTTTCTGTCTTACCAATCTCCTAGCCCTACCTAGGTAGACACTTGATTTTGAGCATAATCTAACTCTAAAAGATTAATTAACTAGACTCATTTCAGAGCTGCAGTCTATTAATGTGTGCTAAATGTGCATCGTGGTGTTTTCTTATTTCTTACTGCACTTTTTTTCTATCTTGTGTTTACAAACTGAACATACCATTTGGAGACACAGCATAGCTGTCATGATGTGAAATAAAATATACTTCTGTTGCCTGGAAAGTGGTTTTAAAGAATGAAAATCCTCCCTCCCTTTTTTGGTTTTTTCCGCAAGAGGTAGAAATTGGGGCAAATTAAGCCTCTATGATAACACTACCAAAATAAATCGTGAAGAACTGCAATCCAGTGTCATCAGTGATTAAAAAAACACTTATACTGCCCCAAACAGCATATCTACCCTCCAAAGAATTACTAATTCACTGAACAAGAAAATACTGCATAATCTCCCCCAGAAATGAATAATACAGTAATTCAAGCTGCCTCGATGCATCTCTTTTACAAGATGATGAAACTGAATGCTGTAAGACATCCAGTATACCCTTGACTTAATCATTTCCATAAAGGTGGTCAGGACCTGTACCAATGAACTCCATAAATTTGCAGATTTAGGAGTAAAAGATAAGAAAAATACATAGTTATATTTAAAGTGTTATTTTAACTTAATCATGGGAAATCACGTTCCTGGGAAATATCCATTCTCTTCTCATTCATTCCAATTTGGCATAAGCACTGTAAAATACTGTGGCAGAAATGATTTCTCTTTAAAGAGTTTTGCTACATCTACTGGTTATCAGGCATTTTTCATCCCTTATTCTTTGCCTTTTGCTTTGTGGGTCTCCTTGACCTCTATTGTTTCATTGCATGAAAACTCTCTGTTCTGTAAGTTTTTCAACATTTCTCCTGGCCTTCTGCTTGCCATGACTATTTTAGCTGGAAGTTAGATATCTGAAGTCTAATTTAAAACCTGTTTATCCCTTCCAGAAGACAGTGATTTCTCTAAGTAACTGGAAAGCACAATTGATTCTGATAGTTTTATTTTGGCAGGACTGGGACAAAAACCAAGCAGCACAGTAAACATTTCTCAAACAATAAAAAAAATAAACCACCCCAAGCCAACAGCCCAAATCAATCATATATTTAAATGAGGGATTCAGTATTAAAACAAATGACAACTTTCTGCATACCAAAATGTTGAATACATGCCTGGAAGGTTCATCAACCCATTGATTTTTAGAACATTGAAATAGAAAAACTTGACTTTCTTTATGACTTCACTTTTCAACTTTTAATATGACCTTCCAGAGGTGGCAAAAACTGGAAGAGCTGAAAACTTCTTAAACATCAAAATTTTTAACATATGAAAGGAATCCTTCACAAAGTGTCAAATTGCTCTACTGCTTCTCACTTCACTGCCCTTGACTTCACCTGTTTGGGGTTCTATTTAGCATATGAGGTATATTGTTCTGATATAAGTACTGGGCTGAGGAATCACTCAGAAGTATTCTAACAGAGTAGACACCAGTCATTATGACAGGAAGAAAATTTAAGTCCTAACGTGCTGGAAAGATGGAAAAGAAATGCACACAAGAGTGCTGAGCTATAAGCAATTATCATACACACGGGAGAAAACTCACAGTATATCCACAAGTTTCTGGAAAATATTCCCCAGGATCAAGAGAACGATGGCTGCAAAGAAGGATGTGCACCTGCAGAAACAGGATATTGTGGTTAAACGTAGAACAGGAAAAATGCACTAGGCATGGAAAGGTTAAATTAGTCATATCTGATATGGGGAGTGAGGTCGGTGAAAATAAGGAAGTTGCTTGTAGCACTGGATCATTTAGTTGTGCTTAGCTGATATGTCAGGCAGGAAACCTGTTATGCTATGGCAACAGTTTCACATAAGCTGTAACATAAGACTACCTCTTTACTCTCTCACCCCTCTCTACCCACATGCTGGCACAGGTAGTCAGCCTATTTTGGAGAACTGATGATCCAGGTTAAATTGAATCTTTTTAATTACCTGAGATGATGGATAAAGAGAGAAGAAATGAGGGTAGTTTCAGTTTAAACCAGCTTTTAGTGTGCAAGGAATTGATTCCTAAGCACTGAAGTGGAGAATGATGTCCAGTAATCCTCACTGCTTCTAGACAAAGACTTTTTTTTTTTTTCTATCCCTTGAGAAAGTAAAGGAGTACTTGAGGTTGTGTTTTTCCAGTTGGTCTAGGCCCATCAGTGCAGGACTGAAATAGGAGGGCTGAGTACTACTTTTGTCACATTTACTTTTACTGGCTTACTGGCTAGTTTGTGTTTCCCTAACTTTCTTATAAGTTGTGATACAATTTTTAAAAATTCATTAAATGCTACCTTTCTACATAGTCTAGAAAAAGAATAATTTGTTTGTTCAGAGAAAAATCCTCCTTGACTGTTACATAGTTCACTTTGTTGTCTTCTGGGAGACTAAAAATATATTTTTCCTAATTTTACAGTGTTATAAATAAACTTGGTCATCTTATGACCACTATACTCCTCAATTTTTTCCTTTTTTTCATAGATTATCCCAATGTTTCTATTTTTAGCATTTCAGAGCTTCCTTAGTCTTTCACAAAGATTACTACTAATGTTTCTACGATTGATTCAGTCCAAAGATTACTTTAGTTGGGCCTAGGTGACTTGAAAGCATCTAGATTTATTAAACAATTTAGGTTAAAAAAAGATTTCAAAAAACTCTATATCTCAGTAGCATTCCAAGAACTTTCAGAAAGCTACTTAACATACAGTTAAAATGTCAGGCCACAGTTAGGGCCAGCAACTCAGCCAGGGAAGGGAGACAAGTAGTGTCTTCATCAGAAAGGGCCTTGTCCTGCAGAACCCCAGGATGGCAAGCAGGGCAGTTTTGGTGACAGTACTCAGAGTTGGCCAGCAGTGATCACTAGCTGGCCAGCAATGACTACTATGAGTCAAGCCAGGATACGAAGCAAGCAAGATGAAGTTCACCTCAGCAAGATATATGGCTGCATGTAGCCAGTTCACAATCTTACAGTGATTAGAGGACTTTGCCACTGTCAAGTTTTCATGTATCATCTCTGTGAAGTTGGTCAAATCAAGGCTGATTTCTAGTATAATTTATCTTTGTTAACTCACATAATTTCCTTTTATTAATCAATGACAAAATTCTATCTCAAACTTTTCTTCAGGCACAATATGTGTACAATATACATTTATCATGACTTTACCCTGTCTTTCTCTCAGAAGACATCTGCTTGGACCTGACAAGAGAAGTATTTCTAATCTTCCACTTAGGAAGAAAGATCATCCTTGGATGATGTAGTCCACTTCCTGGGACAAACAGCTGCAAATGAAGCAGAGAACACCAACAGAATCCCGGCTTTTACGTCCTGTATGAGTAATTCGATCTGAAAGACCTTTGTATGGAAATTCAAGTACTGCCTGGACTGTATCACCGTTTTCACCCTGGCTGTCAGAGAAGAACATATGTCAATACTTGAGAAAACAGTAAGGCTCTGCAGAACAGTAGAGGTTCTCACAGTGGAAAGCACACACTCTTCTTGGATATTATGCCAAAGACAACTCTCTCTGAGTATACTATTGCAGCAAACTATTAGGCTTGCTTCTTTCCATGCAACTTGTTTTCTTGAAAGATTAATTTCCTTCCATTTTATAGGCACCTCAGGTGACATCCCTTATCTGTAACACATTCTTTTCTAATGTCAAGTAATATTAGCCTAACTAGGTCATACATAGGGTAGCGGTACATGATATTATTTTAATAGCAATACCAAATTCATTATCTTATATGCCAGAGAACAAGTTATTCCACAGGGAAAATAAACTTGGCTTGATTTAATCAAAATGTATCTAATGCCTAGAAAAGACAAAGCATTTGAAATCATTTGTTAGGACACAGGCTCTATTCTTAGATATGCTTGAAGAAAGTTCAGCTTTCACAGTTCACAAAACATGAAAGTTATCTGGCTGTTCATCAGAGATAGCTTGCAGTCTCCAGTGGAAGGCTTCCAAAGAGGGACTGCCAAGGAGGCTACAGAGGCAGCTGTCATCAAAGAATAGTCCGTCAGCTATCACCTTTGCTGAGTTTTCAGAGTCTAGAGACCTGGAACTTGCTATCCTCCCACTGGGCTTCATCTACAGTAAGGAAACTTTTAGAAAGAAATGTCATAAAACACTCAGATATCAAACATACTTCCCCCATCCTCCCTCATTTCAACCCCACTCCTTTTTCTCCAGAGTCATTTACCCTTAAAGAAACTGTCTCTGCCTTCCTATGTTTTTTGTTCTACCACTTTAGATCTGAAAAATGGTAAGTTTGTAAGCATTTTTTCTTAGGCTGAAAATGAGTCCCTATTCTTGCAGCTGCCACAAATGTTATAAGCAACATTTTATTATACGCAAAATCAATAGAGTAGTATTACAACATTTCTATCAGTGAAACAAAACAAATTAGGTTAAATGACAATCTCATTACTGCTAGAGAAGCTTCAATAAATGGAAACCTTTCTTGCTAAGATATAGAACAGCCTAAACAAGGGAAAATAATAAAAAAACTCCACAAAAACAAATTGCCCAATTAAGAACACTATATCCATAACACAATTGAAAGATCAATACTCCTTCAGACATTCAGAGAGGCAATTGCCCTCAGCTGCTTACATGTAGATTTTATTCATCAACGCACCATCTCTAAGAAGGATTTTCAGGTACAATTAACCTACTTTAATAACAAAACCATGCTTTTTGGTGCTGGACCTGTTTATGAAAAGCGCTTTGTGGATCTAAATGAAGTAATTTTTTTCTTTATGCATTAATATGCCCAACATTATTTTCACTCCACAAGAAAGAATCTTCAGAAGTAATTAATTAAAACCCATCGTAATATTGCTTTTATGTTAAGTCACCATGTGATGTTTTGAAACAACACAATATTAATAATGGTCAGTATGATAACAGCTACTTAGCTTTCCTTTTGCTTCTGGCTGTCTATTATGCTGAAGATTTTTATTATGCTAAATGTTAATTCAAATTTTTTCCTGTTGCAAGATGTTCACGATTAACATGCTGGGGAATTAAAAGTGAGGAGAGTAGGATTTTCTAAAGACAGACACTAAACCTCTGGAGGTGTCAGGGATTGTACGCAGCTTTACAAGTCACTGGAAGATCTTACTTTAAAGACCTTTAAAGCCTATAGGGCTCTAGTACAAGGAAAAAACCTTAAAAATTCTCTATATACTATCTGTAGCAAACATACATGCAGAAAAAAAGAACAGTTCAATATTCATAACAATATAAGCCTCTCCACCATATGCATCACAGAAGGTATTACTAACTATGATATACCCTGTCATAATCACATCTCCAGATAATTTCAGAAATCATAGAGACATAAAATTTGAGACTCAGAGTGAGCTCAACATCCCCCTTCCCTCCTGGGCATCCTAATTTCTCAAGAATTTCTTTTAACCACTTGTAGTAACACATCTCTGATTTTTTGTATTAGCTATTCCCAGGTGGATGCACCTACTTCTTATGATGGGGAGCATGATTAAAATTGAGCACTTTTTTGGAAAGGATAAGTCAGTGGAAAACTGAACTTTACCAATACCAAAATTGTTGAGAAATTGAAGGCAGATTCCCTAAGCAGTATCAGTTGAAAGGAATAAGTGGGAAACATTTTGAAAATGCCAAAATATTTTCTTTTAACTTCTTTTAACTTCTTTTTAACTTTTTTAACTTTTTTTCCCTCATTGCCCTGAATAATTTCTGTTTAGGTTCTCGTTTCTTCATCCTGACCAACAACCAAAAAAATCCCCTAAAACCTGTCTAGCTGTACTTGTTTTACTACTTGTTTGAAGATTTTTTTGTGTGTGTGCAATCAAGGGGATTTCACTCACAAATTATTTTTAAATCACTGCCCACTAACTTTTCAGTCAAATACACTTTTGACTTACTACCAGCATCCAGAGGGGAAGAGGAACTGGAAAATGTGCATCCGTTCAGGTTTCTAAACCTGTGGTCTCCATTAATTTAAATATTTTTTTAAATAATCTTGAGTTCATTAATATATTTTCCCTGGCAATACGTCAAAGTCAATTTTTGCCATTACTAAAATATTTCTAAAGATTCTATATCCAAATAAATACAAGAATCCTGAATAAACTGGCAGACTGGAGTGGGGCGTCTAGGGAGGAAATATTTGGAAGGCCCACTCTTGCACAAGACAAGAGTGTGCCTATAATTCACAGAAGCACAAGATGTTTGGCTCTTTCTCCCATCTAAAGAAAATAATCTAGCAAAGCTAGGGCAAGGGTAAGATTAGCTCTCCTTTTCTCACTGCAATGGTCAACGGGGCAGGCCTGGCAAATCAAACCATGGCCCTGTTTGTATTCACGGTGAGCCCCAAGCAGCATTTCCCAAGGGCTGTTTTCGTAGGTGCACAGCCCACTACTCACTGAGACAGCTGAGCAGTGTCTACACCGTAAGTATCAAACACAGAGCACCAGCAAACACCTTCTTCAGCTTAACTGTGAATGTAATTTCCTTTTTTACCATGCCTGGTAAAATTCACGTATTGTGTTTCTCTTGCAACAGTTAATAATGCTGTGAGCACCTGGTTGATGAGCAAGGCCTCTCCTAGCTCTGTTTTTAATGTTAGTGCAGGTGTGGTCACATTTTTTCTGGGGTAACAAAACTCTCAACTCAAGTTATGGCTCTGTCATGGTTCAGGGCCAGATGGCAACAAAGCCCCTTCCCCACACCTCCCTGTAGGATGAGTAGGGGAACTGGAAAAGAAAATCAAAACTCATGCATTAAGACAAGAACAATTATAATAAATAAATTAAAATGAAATATAAGAGTAAGAAGAATAAAATATAATAATAGTAATTAAGATAAGTAAAACCTAAGAAAAACACAAGTGCTGCCCAATGCTCTTGCTGAACACTTGCTGACTGATACTCAAGCATGAAATTGACCCTTCCTGGACAAGTTCCCCTAGTTTATATACTGGGCATGATGTTCTGTAATATGGAATAGCCCTGTGGCTAATTCAGGTCACCTATCCTGGTTATGTTCCCTCCCAGCTTCTTGTGTACAATCCGGCCTCCCCTCACACCCCTCTAGCCCACTCATTGGCAGGATAGCATGAGAAGTAGAAATGGCCTTGATGCTGTGCAAGCACTGCTCAGCAATAACCAAAACATCACTGTGTTAGCAACATTTTCTTCAGCATAAATTCAAAATGTAGTCCTGTAGCAGCTACTAGGAAGAAAATTAACTCTATCCCAGCCAAAACAAGGACAGACCCAATGCTGCGTGTCAGTCTTGCAACAAACATACAAATTTATTTAAAATTTCCTAAAAGGTAGAACTATAAACTATTGACTTTTCAGTCTTAGCGAGATAGAAATACATTTTGCTTTGCATGTTTTTCACAAGAGGATGTGAGATAGATAAGGCACTTGTGATGTCATCATGAATCATCAGTTGAGGCTTTGTAAAACTTGATTCTTTCACCTGCGGGAAGACAAATGGAAGGATAGGTATTTTAATTTATCAGAAGGATCTTCTTCCACTGATAGTTTCCTGGTGCTGCCTGGATACTTTGATTATAAAGATGAAAATAGCCATAACCTTGTTACACTGAAATTCAACAGACAGTAGGTGAAAAAAGGGCACAAGGAAAAAGAAGTGAAAAAAATGTAAAGATTTGTTGGCCAATAAGCTTTCCCTCCTGAATGTTTGGCCTTGGATAAAAGTGAATTGAGGTTTGACTAACTTTTTTTGTGAGTTTATTTGTTTGGTTTTTACTAGAATTATTAAAGTTTCATGGGCATTGGTTTTTATCAGGAATTATTTGGAAATTCCACACACAGAAGCTACCTACCTCTTAGAAACTGGATGACATTCCCATTCTCTCAGCCCTAGCTCCAGCATAACCTCTGCATGTGACCTATATTATGGAATCACAGAATCTTAAGGGTTGGAAAGGACACCAAAAGATCATCTAGTCCAACTCCTCTACCAGAGCAGGACCACCTAGAGTAGGTCACACAGGAACTTCTCCAGATGGGTGTTGAATGTTTCCAGAGAAGAAGACTCAACAACCCATCTGGGCAGCCCGTTCCAGTGCTCTGTTACCCTCACAGTGATATTCTCCCCCCAAAAAAATTTCTTGCTAAGTTCCAAAGGTTAATGCTAGAAACATTGCACATTTAGGTTGTGTATATATAACGACAAGGCCCTGAATTCTAAAATGAGCAGATCTTTTAGCTGCACTTTCATCTCCATTCTTCACTTTTTTATTCTTACTTGACTTTGTTTTAAAAGGAAGAGACTACATTCAGAACCCTACACCCCCTTTGAACTGAAAACATGGTCTGTGTGTATAAACATGACACAAAGGTTAAAAACAGAAACAGAGTCAGGCTTTCAGAAGTGTAAATTCCAAATAGTCAAAATTAGTATCAGAATCCATTTCAACATGCATTTCTATTATGGGATTTTTTTTCACTCTGATTAATGTTAATTAGTTTTCAATTCACTGTTTGATGGATTTGCAACTCTACACAGATGATCTTAGAGGTACTTACAGTTCATAAACACAAATATGATCAAATGGAAATGAATTTTTTTTAGATTTGTCTTGTTCCTTGCATGAACGCAAGACTCCATTTGCTCACGTAAACATACTACCATGTTCTCACACATATGTTAAGATTCTAATGAGTGTATCTTGTCCTGCCTTTTTTGCACACATAAACTTCCAAAGAATGTGAAAAACAAACCTCAAAACATTACACACATTTATCTGCATTAAACCTGATTTGAACTGTTGGCTCTTATTTGCACATTGATCTCAGTATTGCCCTGTTTGCCTGGTACTCAGCATTTCTCTGGCGTTTTTCCTCCAGGCAATTGCAAGTCTACTTCTAGATGTCTATGGAAATTTGTTCCTAAAGTGAATGCCCTTGAAATAAAATTGTATTGTATACAATAGTGTTCATAAAGAAACTCAATGCATGAGTGTGTTAAACTTGTCCAGATAAAACAACTAAGAAAATCTTACCTACAGGAAAAAAAAGTTATGTCATTAATACAGGATTTGATGGTCTGAGGTCACCAAGGGAGCACATGGCCTATACTGAACCATTCATTAACGGCTATAAAGCTAATCAAAATCAACACTATTCTATTAGTATGAATTAGAGATGAAGTCTGAACTGTGAATCCTTGCCATTTTAAGCCATTACTGTAGCAGCATGAATAAAGGAATCCACGGGCATCTTCCTGACATGGGGGTACTAAATCATGCTAAAATCAATACAAGTGCTTTGGTTCAGTCATCTCTGCCAAGAGTTGAAGAAGGTTGGCATTTGTCTGCCAAGTCTGTGGCAGGCTAAGAGGCATAGCTTAAATAAAGTGGAACGGAAACTACTCCAGCTGCCTTCACATACATTTTTTAAATCCTGACAAGAGTCAGTCTGGGAATGTGAGGATTTTGCCAGGCTGAACGAATGAAAAAGAGCACTGCTTCTGGAGCATGTGTTTCCTCTCAGTCTAGAGGTGGTCTCCTAGTGGGCCTGAATTTCTTTGCACTTTTTGTTTGGCACCAGTATGCAGAATTCAGAGATATTTTTAACACACAAAAAGAAAGTGTCTAGGCAAAATGTCTCCCACACAAGAAGACACGTACTAGATACTCTCCTAGTGAATTTACAGACTTCCTTTTATTTACAATACAGATTATTTCATAAACAGTGTTCTTCATCTGAAATTTCTACAAGCAGCAAAATCATTTCAGACATTTCAGAAGAAACAAGAACACTAGAAGCACAATTATATTGTTAGTAAGAATAATCATTTTTTCCTTAAGTCTTTAAGAAAATTTAATTTCCTTTCTGTATCTTACATTTTGCAAGAAAAATAAACATACACATGATGTGAGGACATACACATTCCCAGAAGCTCAAATATGATGTGGAGGAAAGAAAAAGAGGGCTAGATCTTATAGGTTTTATGAATAGGAAGGGGAAAAAAAAAAGCCATCGTCCGTATGCACACATATCTTTATTTAGGTGAAATGCAGAAGTTTCCATTTTCATTAATAATTTGAGAGATTCAAAATAATAAAAAAATGTTACCTTCACTGACTATTTCCCAGTATCTGACACTACTTAGCATTGTCTTTTTATTCTACATTAACCTTTATATTTGGTATGAACTACCAAAGAGTTAAATTTGACTCTGTGTAAGCACAGCTCAGCAATAACTAAAATGTATCTGTTATCAACACTGTTTTCAGCACAAATCCAAACTGCAGTCCTATATACTTTGAAGAAAATTAATTCTATCCCAGTCAAAACCATCACACCAATACAGAGATGTCTGTGCCCAGCACTTTTGGATTGAGGCCATTGGATGTAGTCAAGCTAG
Organism: Urocolius indicus; assembly: GCA_013401255.1. NCBI lineage: Eukaryota > Metazoa > Chordata > Aves > Coliiformes > Coliidae > Urocolius > Urocolius indicus. The sequence goes on from WBNH01005346.1 coordinate 15,008, forward strand.
TAGGCCTTGAATCTAGGGATCTTGGTGTCTAACATATTCTTATTTTTTAAAACAAAAACTTGTCACAGTCAAAAACTCTAAATGGGTATCTGGAAGTCCAGAGACCATTTGCTTTGGAATATTCTGCTGAGTGAAACTACACCAGAGAAAGTGAAAACTAACATTCTCATCTAAGAGTTTAGTAAATAAATAATAATTAAAAGAAAAAAATCACACCTAAACATTCCTAGATAACTGATAAAGGGTTCAAGTGTTTACTTCTCTTCCATCCCCCAAAGCTCATGTGGTTTTTCTGTGCATCTTTTCGGAAAGAGTTCTAGAAATCACTGGATTTCAAAGCTTAGGGATGGGTATAAGGAATTAGAAAAAGCATACCCCATCAAAGTATTTTAACACGTGTAATAAAGACTGATAATCCTTTGTATACATCAAGGCACAAAAAAGTCATGCAAAGTTTCTCTCCAATTCCAATATCACCCTTAGATCGAGCACAGTAAAGGTTTCCTGAAGAATTCATAAATGCTTGGAGTTCAATCCTAGCCCCCTGAAGGAAAACTGGAGACTCTGAAAGGAAAACAGCTATGTAGTTGTAGTGGGAACAGACAGAAATACTGAAATCAATAAGTTCAAACTGATCTAAAAATTTTGAGAGTTTTCCGTCATTTGTGCTGTAGTCACAGAGAGGTCTTTGAGCAATTTCCATGTTTTTTAGCTTCTTTTGCTGGTAGATTATTGATTCCTAAAGGTAACATGACTTGAAAGATCAGAAAAGGTTAGCTAGCGAAAGAAACATGCATCATTTAAAATACCTCTGTGCATCTGGGAGTTCAACAATAGCTCTTAGTGTTACTTAGAAGAAGTTACAAGAAGCAACTACTTTTAGGATGATTTTTAATCCAGATTTTTGCTTGTAAAGCAAATTTTCAGTACCATCCATCTTTTCATATGGAGACTTGGGAGGCAACTTGGACTTGAAGTAACAGCACACATATCTACTCAAAGTAAAATACTAAGATTGGTATTTTAACTAGATTGTCTGGAGTCTTAAATACAGAGTCTAGTGCTTTAATTGAATGGGAAGGGAATACTAAATCCCTGGTACCTGTCCTGTTTCTGCCACAGTATAAGCTGAAGAAGTATGGCTCTGGCTCTACAAGCAATGATAGGTGCCATCAGCAGGTCACAAACATCCCCTTGTCCGAAGGATATTTCCCTTCTCTCACCAGGCACGTTTCTTGCCATGTGGCCATGACGGTAAAACCAGTGCTGTGTTAGTCAGAGACCATTCAGCTCCTTGGAGAAAACAACAGCTGTAGCAGCTCATGCAGGGAAGGGCACTGCTGGATTTTAGCAATGCAGAAAAGGAGATTAATCAGTGCCAAAGAGCGCCGTGTGTACATGGCCAGGTCACAAGACCTGCAGGATTGGACAGTTAGATGCAAATAAAACACACTTCTTAGAGCATGCAGAGCTCACTACCTTATAGTAGTGGCTCTGTGCAGAAGGTACTAGCCAAGAATAGTTTTTTTGTTATATATCTGTAGAAGGATCCTAACTTCTTTTTCAACATTCTAACAATGAGGTGTTGTGAAGTCCCCTTCCCCTGCACTGAGTTTTGATTTTATTTACTCACTCCACTGATGAGAGTGGAAAGAATGATTCACATTACCAAGTCATTAATTGTAAACCACAGTGATTAGATCTAAAGAAAATAAAGTCCCCAATGAATCAACTACCTTTTGTCAAAAAGCAGCACTTCTCTTCCTTTCAGTTCTATACTGAGCTTTTAAGGAAAATAATTTACAAATAGAGCATGGAGAAAATAATTCCATTTGTCTGAAAACTTTTTAAATGTATTTTTAAAAAACCCAATTGATTGCATCCAGAAATCCATAGTAACACTCTGGCTTTCTATGAGGTGGTTTTTTTGGTTTTTTTTTGTTATTTTCCTTTTTACTAGGAAGATAAATCTGTTAATTAAAGAGAATACAGAGAAGAAATTGAAAAGATGTTTCACTTGTGCAATCTTTGGACAAAGCTGAATTGCATCCACTACTAACAAGAAATATTCTGTGTGTTTGGAAAAATAGTACTTTTAAATCACAGACACACAAAAAAGATCTTGAATTTTCTTCTTCTTGTGCATAAACTCACAGTATAATATCAGATTCATTTATTCCATTTACACTCTTTCCCTTCTCTTCACCACACTTTCTGTCATCACCTACAATCATCCAATGTAACAGTGAAACAGCTTACATAGGTCCAAAATATGCTACATCGTAGTTGAGGAAGTAATTTTCTACTATAAACGATGCTTTTATAAATTTGGCTTACAAACATATCTAAGGTGGTAATTTAGAAAATTGTAAAATGTATACAATATCTAGACCAAAGGTAAAAATATGCTCTCCTTACAAAATTGAAATCATTCTGTGCTTTACTAATGAGCTTACTTCTGTTATCTGTCAATCTATAGCCACCTTTGCAGTGCTATAATACCAGAGATAATTAGTGCAGGCTTGTCAATTTGATTTTGGTTAACTTTATGGCCTCTTTATTTTATGATACCTATGGGAGCTTGTAGCTTACTTGTTGGCCAAGCAAAAAAAAAAAAAAGCATTTATTCTGGGCTAAACAATAGCACTGTTTAATTAAAAGGTGTCATGCTATTTATTGTACATCACATGCTGTACATTTGATGAGGGGCTATAAACACAGAAGGTGCGTCAGATTCAATTTCTCTGCTCTAATTTGCTACTGGAGAAAATGTGACACAGGTAGATATCTAATTTCCATTTCTATTTAGCATTTATATTGACAGAATTAATGATTTTATCATCATCTTTGGCCTGCTGCTAAATGGAAGACATATATTGCCTGCTGAGAGAGTAATTCTTTCTCTAAATTATGTATGTATGTGTGTGTGTACACACACTTATATACATTACACATGCATATATATTTCCTCGCTAATTCTTCCATGGGGAAATTACTCCTTTTTATTAAACCCATATTCAGAGAGGAAGGGTAGGTAATGGGAAAGGTAATTAGGAAGAGTAATAAGAGTGATCTTAGACAATGTTTCTAAGCAGGGATAACGACATGAGTCCTTTGCATATTTGCCATGACAAAGGGTTCAGGAAGACCCAAGCTGGTGAACTCATGGCATGTTGATAGAACTAATTTTATTTCTGAACTTCTCCCATGAGAATACTATACAATATATATGCTGCACATTTGTCAAAGTTGCCATGTAAGAAGTTTCAATTTCCTTCTTGGAAAATAATTGACCAGAGGATCATGAAGTTCAAAAGACTAGGGGGAAATGAATAAATATTATATAAAGATATAATGTATTGCAATCATACAGTATATGCTATTTTAATAGAAATTTCAAGACCCCTGTTACAATTCTTGAACCTCTTAATGGAGCCAGAGAAAACTATTTTGTAGCTTCAATGTGCTGAAATGAGGATGAATTCCTTCCCTGGTAATTTAGCCATCTTTATAATTTTGTTAGAGGTCACTAGCTTTAATTTGCTGTTAAAATAATATGAAGTGGATAATATTTTAAATCCCTTGTAATTAATATTTTATACTCTGAATATCTTCGTGTTGGAATCTTTTGTAAGTAGAGTCAAGAGCAGCCTCACTTTGTTTTAGGAAACACTACTCATGTATCTGACACAGAGCAAGACTCGTTCAAGGAAAGAGAGACAAGATTCAGAGCATGTGTTATACTTCACTCTCCCTTTGACGACTTCACAATATGGTTCTAGACATTACACTCAACCAGTTAAAATATGTTTGTGTAAGTTTTTATGTGTATATATATATATATATATATATACACACACACATGTAAACATAAATCAGCAACACATCAGAACCTTCATTTTTCAGCTAGGAACCCCTTTATAGTCTGATGCATAATATGGCAGCTTTCATCTCTTTCTAAAAGTAGTGGAATTAGCAGTTTGGGTAGGTTCATTAAAAAAAAAAAAACAAAAAACAAAGCAGAAAAGATACTTGGAAGTAATCTTTGTCTGTATACATAGGTTTTGACCACTAAACATTTGGGAACTTCAAAAGTTAGCACTTCTTATAGCCCAGGCAGGCTCTGCTCATAAGGGTTTGTGATTTGTGGTTATGTGACTATGATATCCAAAAAAGCAAAGTTTCAACTTGTGTTTTTTCTGCTAATAAGGCTTGCTCTTTACTATGAGTTTGAGTTGCCTTAAGTTTTCCCTTAATTAGGGCACTTAACTGCTCTTTCTCCTCTATCCGCCCACGCTAGTATGAGTGAAAGAATTGCCTACCAGAAGTAGCTTGGTGCCTCTTGTCTCTTTATTCCAGGCCAAGTCAGACATCTGAATATGCACAAGTGGTGCAGAAATAAAAAAGAAATGGCTAATCAGAATTGCTAGCCATCTACTTGTGGTTAGGTGAATGCAGCTACTCATCTCCAAAGCTCTTGCACACCCAAGTGAAAAGATTTCACACTAATTCTTTTTGCTTGTAGAAAGATGGCATTACAGGAACATAAGAAGATGGGAGTTAATGGCAATCTGATCTGAAACTAAAATAATTTTATTCATAATGTTTGCCTTGGTTGCTCCGCAGGCCAAATGAATCAGGGCTCATCACAGGTACTACAGAGGTGAACTTCCAATTTGCTGAACACCAGTCAATTTCTGGGTAAGCATATTCCTAAGCACTAGAACACTATTCTGATACTTCTGTATCTTCCAATTAGTCTATTGCAGAAGAGTCTTTCCTAATCTCCCATATTAAAAAAAATCCTGGAAATACACATTGAAATAAAACATTTCTGGCCTTTTTTTAGTTTCTTCTTTTTTTTTTTTGTTTTTTCAAACCCTGAGCCTGTTTGCGAAAGCTATCAAGAGTAAATCCCCTTTAATATGGGGCCATCACCCTAGTCTGCAGAGTTGTAGGATGCAGATATGTTCTGAGCAAAAGCACTTAATTGCACATTATTCACCTGGCAACAGCAGTTTAAAAGGCATTAGAGAGGTATTGCTGGTTGTACCACACATATTTGTCTGCAGAAGATCTCATCTGCTGGTGCCTTGAGTTTACAGCATTTGGGTTGGTTTGAACTTTTTATCTGCTCACGTTTTGGGTTTATTTTCTTCCGAAATCAGAGGAAATGAAAGTGTCTTGAATTCCTCTGAAACAGGAGACTTTTTCCTTAGTTTTAAATAATACCTGTGCTCAGCTCTCTGGTGTTACTCTTTGTGCATTCTGGTATCACTCAGTTGGCAGAAAAAATGTGAGACGCTATTAAGTTGATTTTTCTGCTTTTTTTTTTTTTTTTAATATATTTTATCAATCTGCACATTCACAACAAATATGCCAAATCAGAATATTCCCTACAAGACACTTGTATGTAACCTACTACCTTTTCCTCAGAAGCGGTAGAAAATGATCACATAAATGTCATGGACTCATTCTAATTACAGAACAACATGGAGCCTGTGCAGGTGCTGCTGTTATGCAAGTGGTTCAGCACTGACAACCACAATTTGCAAATTACTCCAACTGGCAAGGCAGATATGAAAGCCAGGATAAACAAAAAGTATTGAATTTCATGATACACAAACAGGCTAGTGGTACTACGGTAACTGTACTGGTTATAAAATTGTTTATATTTTCTACCCCTGTACTACAGTTAGTTGAAATGAAATAAGATGATTTACCTTGCCTTAAAGATGAGGATGTAACATTCACTTCAAAATTATAGTGAACATGTTTTCTTCTCAGAAACAGCACGGTTTCACTAAGTTCTGTAGCGTTAGGCTGTGGTCGGGATTTTCCCAGATTTCAGTGTCTGGTAGGTTTTGAAAAAAGACAGAAAACAAAAATACATAAAATAGTATCTGCAGCTAATTTTTTTGTTTAATATTTTACTCTACTTTTATTAGTGAAACAAACAGCACACTTAAACTACCATTGCAGAGAATTAACATCATTAAAGTTAGTGTTATAATGGAAGTTTTATACAGAAATAATAAATTTTATACAATGAATTAAATAAAAATCTGCAAAACTGAGACAACAGAAGTTACATTATTTTTGTAATGTAAACTACTAAAATTTTGTATTGTATACATTTTAGAGGAATACTATTTCTGCATAAACTATGTTTAATTTATTATTGTAAGAGCATTAACAACGATAGAGGACATGTAGACATCACAAAAAAATACTATCATCAGCAGTACTGGATTCTGATACCTGCAAAGTAATCTTCAGATTAAGACAAAGATGAAGTGTTTTCTGCCTATCCAATAATGCCTGTAACAGTAATGTGATTTGGTCATTTAGAATTGAAATTAACCATATGAAATAAACTTTCAGAAATGCTGTAATTATCTATGTTACGGGGATCTGGATATATTCTTCATCTGGAAGGGCTCTCAATTGCATTGTAAGCAGAAACACGAAGACATCACCTTCATGACATCACCTTCCCTTGCTTTTTAGTATCACCTCTAAAAAATTCTGAGAAAAAAAAATAATCAGCAGAAACTGTGTCTAGGTTACAGGCTGAGTACAGAACATATTTGCCTCTGTAGAGATGCTCTGGCTAATTGATAGAGTTTTCAGTGCTCTAAGTTGAAATACAGAATCCAGGATAGCTCACAGACCTCCAGCTCCTCTGACCATGGAAGAGGTTCCCACAAGACCAGAGCCCATGAGAGCATCCCTGGCACCAGATCTCACTGGTCTCTCCAGCTCTGCTATTGTTTAGAAAAACTAAAAAAAACCCACAAAATAATGTAAATTACTCCAATTCAGATAAGAAACAAAATTAAACTCTCATTTAAAAACTATTGACTGCTAAAGTTGATTTATGAAGTTTAAAGCCTTATAATTAACAGTGTTATATATAAAGAAGACTGCATGTATATTTGCAGTCACACTTCCTGGGACAGATTTTACTTTAACAAGTGACAAGAAGTTTCCGGAGAGAAACAGAGAAACTACAGATGTTCCTCCAGGAATCCACATACCAATGAATAAGAAGGGTTTATGACGATTCCTGCAAAGAGGAAACTCTTGTGATGTGTGGTTATATGGTGTCAATGGGATTCTTCCAAAGGAAGTGATTTTCAGAAGGTTTTGCTGTGCAAAAAGTTAGATAAACATTATTTTTGTGAACTAAAAAGATGCATTGTGTCAATATGTCTTTGACAACGTGCAGTGCAAGAAACCATCAACAATCTTAGCAAATGAAACAGCTCCATACAAAATCAAACCCACTACACATTGCTATCTAGCTAATTTTTCCGAAGTATGACTGAAGAGCAACACAAGCATATAGTTGAACTCAGTACTTTACCTCCATGTTCTTTTGGGAACCAAAGGAAAAGAAGAGACCTTACAAAAATAGAGAAAAGAATAGAGCTGGTGATGACTTCTGTGGAAAGGGAACCATTGCAGGGTTAAGAGGGTAATCTGCAGTCATGTGGTCCCTTACCGTCAGTCTTTCCCCAACATATTATTTTGTCTTTGTCCTTGGTGTCACAAGGTTCAGTTTGCCTGCCCTGCTAGAAAGTCTTGACAAAACTCTTCAGGCAGCTAGGATGATTTGAATGAACTTGTCTTTGCTTACAGTGGTTAACAGATGTTAGAAAAGTAGACTTCAGAAAAGGCAGTAAGCGATGAAGGAAGAGAGGACAAAGGAATCATTCCTATACAGAAATCAAATCCTCAGAAATCTAGAGCTTTTCAGAGTTCACTTTGGAAAACCGTACATTTGTAGTTTTAAAAGGAAAGCATTTGACAAATTAATTAAGGAGTTTTAACTATTGGCAAGTGATTCATATCTTCTAAATACCTCTCAACAGTAGAAAGGTATTATATAAGTGCTGCGCCTGATGGTTAACGACAATTCTGTGTTATATACTACATGTATATAACTCCTTGCAATAGAATTTACTGCAACAGAGAAACTTATTCATGAAGGAAAAGGTAACCAGTGCATTTGCTTCTTTTCCTACTCTATAATCAGGATGCAATTTCCTATAATGCTTTCATTATCAAAAATTGCCCAATTAATTCCTTCAACTTCACAGATGAAGCGTAAATTACTTTCTTCAAATATTCACTCTTGGAGGTGTATTGATTAGTTCACATTAGCTAGATAAGTAAATAGCTGTTTCTGCTCTCCATCAGGCTGATGCTTAAGGACTTTTGGCTCAAATTCTTGTTTATGAATTCAGAAACGCGGATCGTGAATGCTCCAGCGTAACAATTTGGTATTTGCTTTGCACAAACATACATCATGCTCCCAATCACTTTGATTTTCAAAATGTCATGATTTTTATTGGACCTCTGGCAAGAATCAAAGTTGATGTAGTAAGCTTACAACATTTGACATTTTACCTCCTGGAATCAAAATGATGAAAGGAGATTTTAGGATTTGTTTTACTTTTTTTTTCCCCCCTTTTAAAGATGGAAATTAAAACCCATTGAAAACCTCTATGAGATTTAGGGCCTTGGGAGAAAGGAAAACAAACTGGCACGTGATTTTAATCTTCACCTTTTAGTCCTTTTTTTAGATCCAACATTGTAAATGTCCCAGCGGTGGGATGTCTGAAATCAACTTCAGCACTTCGGGAGTATGGTACACTCTGAGCAGCCTGACAATGGACTCTTCTAATGTCACTCAGTAAAGAGAGACTGAAAAATGAAATTTACTTCATAATCTCATGTTTTTCTTTTATTGCCCACAATCAAAATCTTTTCCACTGAAATAGTAGGCAGGGAAGAACAGGAGGGAAAGATACAGGTATTACTGAGGTAATGGCACAAATTACTTAAAATAACTCTAACAAAATTCATTTCCAAAAGTAATAGTTCTGGTTCCTTACTTTTGCTTGGTCTTAAGTCTTTAGTAGCCGCATTTTGAAGCTCATTTGAGCACAATCTATGGACTAGCACTTTATCAATCTCTACTCTACCAAAAAGAAAAAAGCTATCCCCAGTAACAGATTATGAAGCAATCATACAGCTCCAGAAGGCTGCCAGTCTTCAAAGTTGAGAGTTGCAAATCAGATCTATTTAAGGCTTGAAAAGTATTTAAGTAATGGATGAGACAACAATGTTTACCAATGACCAGAGTAAGAAATAAAGGATGATGGAGCAAATTACATTTTTCACATTCGCTTCAGTTAGATCCGGCATTGCCCCTGAAAAAAAGTAATCTCCTCCCCAATGCTGCTTAGATTTGACAACTAACTACTCTTTAGTGACATATCTCTGCAGGATCTGAGAGAATGGACTGATCATCTGATGCAACTTAATATTGTCTAATATTTTTCCAGATCCTTTTTAATACTAGTACTGTTCCCCAGCCTGGTCTAGGCTGGCTTTTTCCTCTAAACCCCACAAGAGCTGCAACCTACAGCTGCAAAGAGGAGACTAAACTTTCCTCTGCAATTTGAGAGAGATTCTACCTAATCCTGGCCTAATGAAGCAGAAAGCACTGACCAGGCAGCTGCATCCTTGTGAGAGGAAATAAAGCATTGGCCCTGAATGCCAAAATCCTCTGGCATGCACCAGGCAGTGGGTGGGTGGCAGCAGGAACCACCCCACAAGAATCTTGCCAAAAGTAATGGGAGGAAACAGGCAATTCTCTCTTTAGTTTGACAAAAAACTGTAAATTACTGTTGTATATATACAATGCAGGAATTGCCCCACTGCAATGAACAAGTCCTCACAGAGGGACAGACCAGCCTTAAAATCTGCACACAATTACTCTAATAAGTGCAAACAAACTTTTACCCTCAGAGATTAAGAACATGAGCCCACTTTACATAAACTTTCTTTGTGGCTGGATTCTAGAAGACTGTGGGCAAATAGCTTCCACTTTTGTAGGAAGATGGTATGACACAGGAGTCCCTATTGAAAATGCCTTGAGATTTTTAGATGGAAAATGTGCTGTGAGACAGACTTCAGTGTTGTATGTGCATTTAAATCTAAGAATTTGGTATCCAGCCTCTGTACGTTTAATAAACAAGCATCAAGGAAGCAAACTGAATCCTGCTGACCTTCTCTTTAAATGGGAAAATCTTATCCTGAAAGCCTTACAATTGGGAATTGCCAACTCCTAATGACTCTGACAGGTGTTGAAGTACAGCCTCATCTCAGAGCATAAGTCCCAGTTGGCCTCCACAGGACTTGAACAGACAGCTAAGTATATTGATAAACTGAGACTTCTCTCATCAGTACAACAGGAAGTGTAAAAGTGTCCTAAAAATTTATTTCAGGACAGGATTATTTTTCAGACAGAAACAAAGTATAGGATTTGCCTGTCAGAAACCCTTCAGCAGAAATATTGCCCTTTGTTTTACAGGGTGATGATCCTGCACACATAAAAAAGCTATCTCTCAAGCCAGGCTTATAGTTTTGTACAGTATGTACTAACAAAATCAGATACATTCAAAACATGAAGAAAATACACACAGTTACAAATTAAGGAAGTTCGTTTCTGTGTCATATGATTCATTTCCATCATACTGGCCTTTTAGAAAAATCTTCTTGATCAAATTAACAATGATGATATAAATCCTTTAAGTACCTGACAAAACCCATCTAAGAGTTCCCAGGCTCTGCTATTTTTGCTGCTATCCACTTTTCTGAACACCCACACTATAGAAGCTTCTTCACAGTACACAAAGAACTTGGAAGAAATTTGCTGTGGCATTTGGGCATGTTGGTGTATTTTTATACAGGACACAGTAGTATGCACCCACTAGAGCCCTGTTCCTCTTAACAGCACGCATGAGATGATATGGTGCAGTGTTTTGTCACAAATTCCTACTCCTTTCTCATTCACAAAACATGCTAGACAAATCCAATAGTTAAAAGTGGTAACATTAAGGAAACTACAGCTACATAATTAATTTTTAAAGTCTACTATCCTCCAGATTCATAATCTTGGAAAATTAGTAAAGTATTTCTTGCTATTGTAAGATACGGAGAACCACTGCTCCTGCCCCCAACTCCCTTCCAATTTTACAGACCTCAATATAGAAAAGAATTTTTACTAAAGGAACCCTGGACCAAGATAAACTTCCTTCCCACCCCAGACACAAGTTATTCTCTGGGTTACTGCCACGTGCATACAAGGAAGTGGCACACCAAAAGGGAATAGAAAAGTCAACGTACTATTTTTTTACGCCATTACTTCAGGTGCTGTTTGTCAAATAAAGTGTTGAGAACACAACCTTAAACAACAGACAGACGAATGCTAGTTGTTTTCCAACAGTGACAGGTGCAAGAAGACTTGAGGAAAGTATTCATTATAGACTAGGCTCAAATTAGGTACTTAAAAATTGTGGCTTAATTTAGGTCATTTATCATTCTCCTCAAAGGCCCTTTTGTACAATTGAATTCTGAAGTGCTTTGTTTGCTATTAGATCATCACAGCTGCTGTAGTATCACTCAAAGCAGATGTTTCACAGTCAGAGAGCACCCAGCTCATTTTCAGAAATGTGGTAACTGCAAGTTGCTCCCTGGCACTTCTGACCGTGGATGTGGGATTAGGTCATGCAGGTGCCACCACACTCAGCTACTCACAGAGAGTCTGCATAGATCAAGTGCCAGTGGTAGCAGACCCCAAACTGATTCCACACTGGGGTGCTTCAATAAAAACAGAGCTACATACCCTGAATTCTGAACTGCCATTTTCCTTTTAAAACAAGTGGGTAATAAATCAGCTTACCTAATTTTTGAACAGTCTCTTCTTTCTGCAATAAACTAAAAATAAGAAGCAAATGGGTCTCTTGGACTTTGTAATGTTAGAATTGTTTCCTGCACAGTATTTGTGAAAAGTGCAGACTCACCACACATGATAACGAGTCATTCCTCTGAGGTAGAAACACTGTTTATCTGCACCTACACAGTGGTGTTGCACAACCTGTAAGCAGGAATGTAGTGCTGATGTAACTTTTTTACTGACTTTTCTGTGTTATTTCATTCAACCAAATGAAACTTCTTAAAATTTGTCTCCTTTGACCAATGTTTTAGTAGTATTAAAAACTCTTTGGCAAAGGAACCTGTGTGAAAAGAACATGTCTGTAATTTTGTGGTGGGGGAAATGGCTGGTTTGCTTGTAAGATGAAGAAGGTAATGGGAGAAATACATGCTTAAAATGAGGAAATGCAATGCAGGTCAAATGGCTCTTGTAAAACCACTCATTAATGGGAAACCTAGACTGTGAGGCACCTAGAAATAGTAAAGTATAGATTTAGCTCAAAACTGGCATATCAGCTCCATCCTGCATGACATCTGTTTAATTCCAATAAGTACTAGGGCAGAGACATTTAACAGATATTACAGTTCTCTACTTAGAAGAAACTAGGATGACGTAATTATACCCTTTGAAGGCTATGAAGTACTTTCCAGTCCATTAGTAATTGAGAACGATGTCATTAGACAGTGTCCATTGGGGAATTAGACATTAAAAGAAGTTTAACTCCAGGAGTGATGATAGCTTTTACTCAAAATCCTGGAAACTTTGTCTGACAAAATCTCTGCTTGTTATTAATTGTTAAAAACTGCAAAACCAGGAACATTTCAAAGGAAAGGAGAGTGAGTGCTCATAAGCTGCTCATAAGAAAGATAATAGTAAAGTAGATAAATCAATTTGAAAAAAAAAAAAAGAAAAATTTAGTAGAGATTTGAATAGAAGAACAAGTCATGCTTTTAAAGATATATCATCCTAAGAAAGATAAATAGATAAATGTTGCCCAATAATCACAATATCATCTTCAATACGGTAAAAAGTTTGGTCAATAGAAGTAATTAATCTGTTAAAATTAGACTTTTGTGAGATATTTTCCTTGTTCTGCAGACCTTCCTATTAATAGTACATAGTAACAAAGCAATTGTTAAATAGATTAAAAAATATCTACTTCTTAAGTCACAAACAGGTCAGTAATGATTCACTCCTGAATAATTTGTTTTACTGGGATTTTTTTTTTAGAGATTGCTTCTAGGCAACTATTTATTCAAGTCTTTTGTGAATGGTCAGGTTAAAATGTGACTACTGTTGATAACATTTTTGTGGCCGATACACAAGTTATACAAGTAATGATCTGGATTCTTGATAAAGTCTTTTGAAGAAAATATGTGGAAAAAATAAAAATTGAGATCTACAAAATTACTTGAGAGTTGTTGGCCATACCATACAGCAAGACACTTAAAGAGGTCAACATGGCTATTTCTTCAAAAACTTAAAGTACAATATTAAAGGTAATTAACATTAAGGATTGATTAATCAAGTTAACAAAGACACAATTGAGACAATAATTAGCAATCAAAATAATTGGAGTTAAAACAAATAACAATGAGATGAACATATTTCAGATTACATCAGGTCAACCACTAGAATACATCATTGAGAAATACAGTGCAATAAGCACAAGCCACAAGTTTATACTTTTCTAGAAGTTACGCACTATACCAACACAAGTTAATAGGGTCAACACACAGTTCACTGTGTTAAGTGTAACAGCCTATGGAAAACAGGAGTTCAATCAAACTGTTTTAATATTCCCTTTTGGATTAAAACACTGAAAAATGTTAGGAAGAAAAAAACACCTTCCATAACTACTTAAAATAAACCCACCTAATATCCTCACCACTGTTGCATACTATAATCTGCCACTTGAAGTTATTAACATTTCTGGAGTCCAGTTTGTTAAATAAGGGGAAAGAAATTCTGGCTTTGTGCCTAGAAAACCTCATCTCTTCACAACAGCATCTCAAGCAATGCTTTCAGTTGCTACAGACTTCAACCACAGTCCATCCTTTAACCCCACTTTCCAGAGTTGAGTAGGGATGATGCTGATTCAATCCAGCAGAAAATTTGAATTTCCGGTTGGCATGGTCTCTTGCACTAGCTGTCAGTTGTGGGTGAGGCAAAGAATTTATCCCCATCCTTATGAAGTCCTAAAACAATAATGAAAAATAATTTCCTCTTATTTCTAAACCCTCAAGGAACAGTTTCTTGAAAAGCACTTCCATATGGTAGTAGGTACAGAAGACTCATTTGGCCAGAGCCTTCCTCTCTTTCACAGACTGCACAAAGGTCCAAGACAATTATTATTAGGTCGTGAAGATAAAAGTATGTTAAGATGCTGTTTTCCTTGTTTTTGCCTAGATACTCCCACTTCAGGCAGTTCCCCAGTAATGACCAGAAAAATACATATCATTCATTAAGGTTGACATTTTTCAACTTTGGTCATTCATTTAAGAAAAAACCCAAACCCACAGATAACAAATTAAAAAAAAGATTTTTCAGAAACAAACATACAAATTTGTGATTTATCTGCAGCAAGAGAACAGGAATGCAACATAAAAAAACCCTCAGTTAACTCAGTGCTGTGAGGCACAGGTACAAAAGTTTTGACCTGATTGGTATAGGCAGGAGGTATTAGTCGCCCCATACAGTTACAATATTTAACCTGCCATGCATAAAGACTAAATTCACTAGTATATGAAGATGTAATGTTCATCACCTTGAAATATATTTTTCAACTGTATACCCAAAATATGAATGAAATTTCTCTAAATCATACCACATAAAATAGCACAGTAAAATTAGACCTTTCTCTTCTTTTAAAAGATATGCTCTAGTTTGCAAAGATTACTTATCTCACCTTGAAAAATAACAGTCTTCATGCACTTATATCAGTTTGATCATTTCAAACTGAAACTTGATGAAGAGCAATTTCATTCAAAGCCTTACATGTGGTGTGAATCCATTTAGGAGTGATGGAGGAAACACAGGATTTCCCTTTCTCATTTACCTAACCTCCAAATCCTATTCATTTCACAGCAGGAGTTAAATATCTTTTCTGCATAAGTTATCTGGCATTCTGACACCAAACTAGTTGGGATGAGCATGCTGTTCAGCACTTCATTAGATGCTTTGCAGTACCAGCACTGAGGATGCTTAGGCAGATGAGAAAAAAGACAGATCTTCTAATGGGCAAATAGGTGACGAGCTCAGCTGGACTTCAGCACAGCACAGGAGGAGACCTTGGGGTGCCTCTGGAAGGCTTGACAAGGACTAGTGGGATTAACTGCATTTTAGGGGGCTCCACGTGAAGCAAGGGGTCTTGAAAAGGGCATTGGGACTTTAGTTGGGCAAGAATCATTCCCTCCTCCAACACTCTTAGATAATCTCTAACTCTGCATTCTTAGGTGGTTGGAAAATGAGAATGGAGGAAAAAACAAGAAAGAAAAAAAAACATAACAAAATCCCACAATCAACTTGTGCAACCCTACAGGGTCAAGAAAGGAGAATATGATGTGAACCTAAAAAAAACATTGGAAGATTGCCCTGGAAGGCCCGTCCTCATCTTTTACATTGAAGAAATGAGGTTGAACTCACTTTCTAACAGTTGTAAATTCAATTGGACTCAGCATCATGGAGCTAAATTGGAAAAGAGACTAAGAGTCTCCAGCTTTCCTCTGTAACTTGAACGATGAACAATCTCAAAGAATAAAATACAGGGTGATCATGTCATTAATACTAAAAATGTAATGAACACATAACACAAACCAAAGAAATAAGAAATAAATATGTTGTTTTAAGTTTCCCCTTTCTAAACATTTCAGTTGTTCTGCAGCTGTTTTAAACTTTATCTTTAGTGATTGCAAAATTATTTTCTCTTTTCTTCTGTCCCTTATAACTGAAAATACAATATATATTTTTTAGGACTTATGAGACAGAACTAGTACATAGACCTTGTGTCATGTTATACACAGATACAAGAAAAGGCATAGATAGCACTTGCTACAGCAACATATTGTCAGAGTGGGGATTCTGAATGCTGTGTGAAAACTTTACAAATGAAAGATTATGAACTTCATTTGAGGTTTTTTGCATTTACAATACTGTAGAATGAATCCTTGCTTCATTATATCTAAGCTTGTTGCAGTTTATTGCAGAAATTTTGACTCTGTATTTAATCACAGTTGGCAGCTTTGATTTCTTTGTAAAGCAGAGTACATTTAAATGGAATCACTGGGGAAAAGTAGGAAGATGATCATAATACGATGATAATTTTTGCCTGAAATGTTCTTCTAGCAAGTTGCATGATTCTGATCAGCAAAGGGTGACTCACAGTATTTGGCTAGCAGAGTTGCAAAAAAAAAATCACAACAACACCTGGCTGATATTTAAATGTCACTAATGCATGCAATGTAACTGTAATCCCAGAGAACTAAAATGAAACAATCTCAGGTACCTAAAGCGATATGAAGGATTTGATGTTCACACATCGGTTGAAATGAGCAAGGGGAAGAACTAAATCTACGGTTTAAGTGTACTGATGCACTACATTTTGCCTCAAACTTGTGCTGATAGCAACAAACAATTATTTACTGCTACAAATTAGTTTTGTATGGAATAGAAACAATATATTACAACATTTTTGTGTTCAAGGAAGCTGATACAGGCACTGCAGCTATCTCCAATATCTTTTTTTTTTTTCCCATTAACCATAGAATGGTAGAATGATTTTGGTTGAAAAGGCTGTTAAAGATAACATAGCTTTATGCAGTAGTAGGCAGAATACCTTCTACAAGACCAGGTTGCTCAAAGCCCTATCCAACCTGGCCTTGAACAATTCCAGGCATGGGACATACATAGCTTCTTAGGGCAACTTGTGCCAGTGCCTCACCACTCTCCCAGGAAAGAATCTCCTTATATCTAAATCTAATTTCACTTCAAAGCCATCACCTCTTGTCCTGTTACTACATTCATTTGTAAAAAGTAGCACTCCAACTTTCTTGTAGGCTCCTTTAGGTACTGCCAAGTTGCTATGAAATCTCCCCACAGCCTTCACCAGGCTGGACAGCTTCAACTCTCAGCTTGTCTTGATTTGTGTGCCCATGTTCCTTTCTAATCTATGGATTAGAGTAGACCATATCTATGGGACAGACAGTAAACTTGGATATTTCATGTGATAAAAGTATGTCAAGCAATTCATTCTCCCAACTCTGAAAAATTAGACGTGTGTCTTTCTGATTGGCACATTCTTACTAGGATTAAACTAATAGTCAATTACTTCTGTAACATTTAAGGCCTAACCATTTATTTTTGGAAAAGACTAATCTGCTTCTTGAGTTCATGTAACAAAAATTCAGTTGCTGTCATCAGTTGCTGGCTTTCCTCCTTTTGCTCTTTACTTCTGGAAGAGTAAATCATGCTATGGTTGTGAGAATAGGGAAGTGAAACTACTTAGGGAATTTCAGAAAGTAGGGATCTGGGGACAACAAAGAAGCATAGAGCACTGTAAAATCCAGCTATTAACCAAACTAGCATGAAGCAACCTGGGAAATCCAGAACTGAAAAGGAGCAGTAGGTTAGACAGAATGATCAAAAAAGTGCATAGATACTATGTCTTGCTAAAATATTTAATGAGAGAAAAAAACATCTTAAAGAATCACTGCAAAGAAGAAATTTAGGCTCACTCTTCAGAAAATGCTTCCAGAGTAGTACAGAGTTGTGTGACTAGTAGAATAACCGAGGACAATTCCCTTGTTCTCTTCTGTGGTTTCCTGTCATTCCAGGTACTGAAAATGTACTTAGTGGAAAAAAATTGGGAGATCACCTAAGGGACAATGAGATCATTGAAACAATTGTGACTGGCAATCAAATAAATTAATTGTTAATGTACCAAAAGGATAAAAATAAAACAAACCAAAAAGATGACTTACATATTTAATCTCCTTGAGTGACCCATAACAAAGGTGATCCCTCACTATCAATTAAAGGAAGATGAAAATATAGAAGTACATCACTGAAAGAACCCAGAAGAGGTTTTCTGTACCTTCTTACAAAGATGAAAGTAATTGCTGATTTTATTACAGTACAATTGCACTTCATACAGCAAAGATGGCATTGATAAAATACAAACTAAAATGACTTTTTTTTTTTCAAACGCATATTATACTGAAAGAAAAAAATAGACTGTAACACCTCAGATTAAGATTGCACAACATTTGGATGCAGCTAGAGATATGCAGGTATTTTAAAAATTTGAGTGCAAGGATGAGGCAGGAGGAAAGGTAGGAAAGTTCAGTTTTCAAGCTTGTACTTCCAAAGGTAGCTCCAATATTTCAAACCACCTAGAATCATAGAATGTTAGGGGTTGGAAGGAACTTATAAAGATCATCTAATCCAACCACCCTGCTCAAGCAGATCCACCTAGATCAAGTCACATAGGAACACATTCAGGTAGGTTTTGAAAACCTCCAGAGAAGGAGACTCCATATGCTCCCTGGACAGTCTGCACCAGAGCTTCCTCACCCTCACAGGAAAGAAGTATTTCCTTGTGTTTAAGTGGAACTTTTTGTTTTCCTGACATACACCTTTTAAATATTTGTAAATATTAATGAGGTATCCCCTCAGTCTCCTCCAGGCTAAAAAACCCCAGTTCCGGTAGCTTTTCCTCATAAGGAAGATGCTCCAGTCCCCTCATTGTCTTGGTGGCCCTGTGCTGGACTCTCTCCAGAAGTTCTTTGCCTCTCTTGAGCTGGGGACCACAAAACTGGACACAGTACTCCAGTTGAGGCCTCACCAGGGCAGTGAAGTGGAAACAAAACCTCCCTCAACTTGCTGGCCACACTCTTCTTGATGCATCACAGGATGCAACTGGCCTTCTTGGCCACAAGGCACATTGCTAGCTCATGTTTAGTTTATCTGCCATGACTCCCATGTGTCACTCCAAAGATCTATTCTTCAGCAGGGTTGTTCCTCTCCAGGTGCAGGGCTCTGTACTTGCTCTTATTTCTTCCAATTATATTACATTTAAGATAGTTTAGTGTCATAAACAATTCTGTCTGGGATACAACAATCTTTTCTAAGATTCTTTTGTAAACATTGTAGTATGAATACTTGTGTGACTTGCAGAAATATTTCCATCTTACATTGCTATTTCTTCTAGTATTAGTTACCCCTAGACAAATTTCAATAGAGAAAAATCTGGCCAGCATCTTCCAGAACAGCTTTTATACACTAAATCAGTAATTTGCCTGTATTTTGCTGGATCTTCCAGTTTATATGTAAGTATTTTATCTTGACTTCATACCTTTTCATTGAGAAACTCTTGTCAATCTCTTTGCAGTTCAGGAAATACAATTTTCTTCATTCCCAAAAAGAGGCTCAAAAATGGTTAAAAACAAGCCTATTTAAATATGTTATATTAACATGATCTTTCTGATTCTGACTTCTTTCAATTCCAGGAGGTAGCAACAGTCTAGTGTTGTCTTAAGATACGGTGAAATGAGTTGTTCTAACATTTAGTGTCTGCATAGCTCCACAGAAAATATCCTACTAAATCTCCTTCTAGTTTGTTAATTTTCTACTTATACCACCTCGGTTTCAGCATACTTCTCGGGCTGAATATGCAATTTCTCTTTAAAGGTGTGTGATTGTTCTTATAGATCTAAGTAAATTTTAAATTTAAATACTGAAAAATGTTTCAAATCAATGTGTTTACTGCAGTTCCGCTCCCAAACCAACAATGAGCTCAAGAACCAATGCCAAACATCAAGGTGGATAAAGGGAAAGAAAAGATGACATAAAAGTCCGTAATGGTTGCAAAGACAGCTGTGTGTGATTTTATGTTCATTACACCAACCTAAGCAAGATCTTGAAATTACATCCAACAGCAGGATGCAAAGGAGAAAAAAAAAAACAACATATGTGACCAAATTAATAATTTTAGCATGTAATCTGCTCAATTTGTCAAAGTTTCACCACAAAATATGAGTGTGATTTTATACCTACTAAGACTTTAGAGCATCTTAGTAAGACTAGACAGTAAAATTATTTTTTTACAGTATCTAATAAGATATCCTATACCTTTCAGTTGCTTCAAATAAATTTGTTATGGCTGAGGTGTATTTATGTGAGATTTTCTGATTTCAAAAACATAACTCTTCTACAATGAATTTCCTCAAAAATCTTAACGTCTGTATACTTGGCAGCACAGATACGTCAGTATAGAGACAGTACAGTATTTTTAAAAGTTAAAAAAAATGGTTTAAAAATATTATATGCTTCAGCTATCATTCCTATAATTCTGGACATTTGGAATGATAAATCAGGTCAGATAGATTGATAGATACTATAAAACCTAAAAGTTGAAAAATATTCATTCCAAAGGCTAAAACTAGTAATCAAAGTTTTGCATTCTATTGTCTTTTTGTTTTCGAATGCCAAAACATCTCTCTGCTGTGACTGCAGCTTTACCTTATGCTCAGTTACACATTTCTGTTGTGATTAAAAATATGACATTTTACATTTTTTCTGTCTAGTAAGGTAAACAAGAAACATAAATCCCAAAATTTCTAGTAATACTATGGAAATCTCTGTGAATAAACCTATGGAAATTAAACAAAAATCACTTGATTAAGACTCAAATGCTCTTCTTGTTCTCAAGCTCCAAACAGGGATGCAATGAGAGAGAAGTATTCTACCTTGAACATTTTTGTGCTTTCAGCACTACTAATTGGGAAGATTTTTTTACATTTTCACGATAAACTTGATGCTCACATGAACTAGAAGAGTGAATATTACACTGGTTCCTTGTTCTGTTATCCTCTTATGTCTCAAGTCAGCATTTCCTCTAGAATAATGCAAGATATTTTGGGACACGTCTCTGGGGTTACTTGAATTTTGACCAAAAGGATACTTCTCTGATAGTAGTTTGTCCTTACTGACAGGTTCCATTAAAAACATGAGCTTTAAAATGATCCTGTTAAAAAACTCTCAACTGAATTTATTCCTGAATCATGTTTATTTTCCCCTTGGTACACCCTTGCATCATGCATTTTGATGTTTTCCTATTTCTTCATCCTCTAGCAGTGAAGGTTCCCATATTTTTAATTAGTCCTGCTGCTGTTTACGGAACTTAGGTCATTGAATCTCACTCCTTAGGCACTTTATGCTATCTCTAAGTGATGACTTTCCACATGACTTTTCCACTACTATTTTACTCTTTCCTACATCTTCTCTTCCTTTTAAAAAAGGGCCAAAAGTTGTCCATTCTGACTGCTATGTTGCTGCAGGACTAGCCACTGTGTCATTAAACACACAGTACCAACTCTTTTCTCTTTCCTCGGATTAATGTAATTCTCAGTTATTATCATTTTACATTTCTTAGTAAAGCTAAATATCCCCTTTCTGTGCAGACAATGAAATCTTTCATTCCTGGTTTTCTTCCCTAACAAATGATCTTCCTTTTTTCAGTGCTCATGTTATCCCAGTTCATATTAAACTGATACTCTCTTTGCTTGTGTTTATTTAAAATGTCTTTCAACAACTTAAGACATAAAGAAATATGGATCACTTACTACAGTTCAGCAGGTTACATTTTTAACACTTGTTCTCCAGCAGATTTCTCCAACACCACAGAATTGTACATATATTACTCAGTTTCTTTGGGTTTGGAGTTAATCTTGGAACTAAAGGCTTAAAACTTTTGTTTGAAAAGAAATGACACAAACATTGATTTTTTTTTTCCCCTCCCGTTGATAGTCTCCGTAATCTATTTCCTTTTTTTATATAAATTAAGATACAGTATTTTCTAATGCTATCAAGTACTGTAAAATTTTAAATCATTTCCTCTGGGAAAAAAAAATTAAAAAGTTTAAATATCACAGAGAAAGATTGCTTCAACTCTCAAGAAAAAGTTGTTGGTGTCTCATGGGTAGTTTTGGCAAAACCATCTACTTAGATTAATATCAACTGCTTAATTTCTTCTTTCCTTTCCCCTTCCCCAACTGACTATTTAATAGTAGGGAGAGTGGCACAAAAAAAAACTTTGTTTCTTGAGAGTTTGTCTGTTTCTGAAATGATATCTTGCCATTGGAGACCAATAAAAATATAAAATTTTGTGTAAATTGATCTTGGATTTGAAAAAGGCTGATTTTGCAAGCAAAGGATATTATTTTATATGATAAACAAGCATCATTCATCTTGGTCTAATCTAAAATGATACAAGTGTTCAGAAAAGGAAAAAAAAAAAAGCAGGTATCCAGAAATAGCTATTTAAAAAAAAAGAACCTTCCCCAAGACAACTAAATATCAGCATTATAATTAGCATTATATTCATTTAAATATCAGCAACATAATTTGGTACTATTACCTTTGCAGAGGCCACTTAGGGACTCACAGGCATTCATTTGGCTGCAGAGTCAATGCTACATGTAGTTACACAAAACTTTCACTTATTAAAGGCAATTGGCTAAGGAGTCCTGTGTCTGAGGATGATCCAGTTCCAGGCACCTTGACAGAAGCCTTAAGCGCTTCACCCACACCCACCTGTGACTGCAGGAAATCCCATGTCCCTGACTTTAAAAGCATCACTAAAACCAGATCTTTAAGCCTCACACTCTCAAATGTTTTGCAGTAGTAATTTACTATTTAATATTCCAGTGTAGCTTTTTAGTTAGTTTTGAGGAAGGGTGATAATTTTTTCTGCATTCATGTATATTGATGAATAAGTTCCAGATAAAGTTTTTAATTTTTTCCTGACTATTATAATGTGATTAAAATTTAATTTAAATAACATACTTTTCTGTTTATTTTTTTTCATGTAACAACAGCAATCACTGTAGTTTCATAATTTAGGATCAACTTTGTCTCGAGCAGTGACTTGTACAGAGATCAGAGTAATAAACTGAGTCATTCTTTATCTCTCCCAGTGAGAATAAAATTTCTTTACTTCTTTCTGAAGTGTTAATTTTTGAAAATGAAACAAACTCAGCAATGAAGATGTCCTTTACTTGCCAAAGAAATACATTGTTATGTAGTATTTGAGGGTTTGTTGTTTTTAACTTGTTTGCAACAAAGAAATCACATCCGTCAAGCCAACCAAATTACTGTAGATTCCACGAGTTAATAAAGATTTTTGTTGTTGAAAGTTCTTATAGATTTAGGACTTATCTTTTTGTGAGTGCCACCTCTTTAAGGGATATTTGGATTTTCTGTTGTAAGAAATTTCACTTTTTGGTCAGTCCATATGAGTTCTCAGGGATGAGCTAAGTGTTGTGAGAAAACACAAGAATGGATATCTTCATGGGTATCAGCTGTATTGTCAAACTCATCACTGGACAAATTAACATCCAAATAGTCCTGCTGAGTGGAATAATCAATTTCTTCCCCAGAAATTCTTTGGTTTACAGTCTCAGCAGCTGCACTGTTTTCTGCATTTGCCTCCTTAGCAGATGGGATAAAATCTGTTATTGTCATAGTTTATAACGCATAGCTTTTTCTCCAGTTTTTCACTAACGTCCTTTTGCTTCTCCATCTCTGCTTTATTCCTTCACTTTCATTCACTCCTTTGGAGTTAACTAGTTTAAAGTCTACTCAGGCACCAGATTAAAAAGTGATAAATATGCCAATGCACTAGACAAAAAACGTCTGTCTTTAGTTAGCTATTGCTATAAAGCAAGTATACAAACACCACCAAGTTTTTATCATATGAATAAATGATCAGGTAGGATGTAGAAATAAAGACAAAAAGAGTAGGTTCATTACGGGCAGAAAAGATCTTAATATTTAATACAATACAGGAAATTGAAAGATCTCTTTAAAAACTTGGCATACATTTTCTTTAATTCACTGAGATTGTATTTATCTTGGTGAGCACGAGTGATTTCTTACACAGAAGTAGAGAAAGAAAATTCTTCAAGTGGTGGAGAAAAGAAGACAGGAGAAAAACCTCAGGGCGTATGGCAACCTGATAATACATGAAATGAACAGTGATATGAACGGGACACATGGTCCAAACTCCTCCCAGCACAGACATTGCATTAGTAAGGCAAAGTTTGAATAGCTCTTCATGCCAGGAAAGTCACAAAAGCAAAATGGGACTAAGCTCTCTTGATAAGAGCATTCATTCTTGCTAGATTTGAGTTTTGCACCTGCTGTTTCCAGCCTCTGCTCCTAAGCTGCTGTCAGTTCCTTCCTGTGAACAGGAAAAAAAATCAAACCTTTCTCATTGTTGTTTCTTCCATCCTTGGTTGTGTTTCTCAGAGGGTTTGTTTTGCTATCTGTGCATTCCCCATGTTCAAAATGCTCTTTTTCCAACTTCTGCCACCTTCACCTAATCTTGACTGTTGTACACATCAATTAAACTTTACTGATTTCCTTCTCAGGGTGACCAATATACACTTCTGTGTATTTGATACAAAATTTGTAAACTGAAATTTTTAAGTGATGCTTGAAACAATCACTTTTGGTTGCTGATCTTGAAGAATTTTTATTTTAAAAAAAGATATTGGTTCCTCACCAGTGAGAAAATAAGTCTCATTTTATTTCTCCCAAATAAGACACTTGAAACATTAAGACAAAAACAATTAAAAAACTACACATGGTCTCTGTAGTTTCCAAAAACAAAGTTAAATGAAATTAAAAAGAAACTTTAACATGAAATCTAATAAAATTATTTTCCAAACCTCTGTTTCAGTTTCTGTAGTATTACATTTTTTTCTACTGTTAACCTGTAATCCTATGAATTGATGAGTCTTTTGCATTTGTTATACATAAAAATTTTCTAACCAAGTCCTTAATGTATTTTAAACATATTTGTAGGGTTTTGTTACTGTGAATCGGAAAATAATCCTAATTTTACAGATGACCAAATAAGAAGTTATACGTTACAGAATAATTTTGATTGGGAAAGGCTTTTTAGATTATCAAGTCCAACCACTAACCTATCACTGCAAACCCATTACTAAACTATGTCCCTCAGCACCTCATCTACACTTTTTTTAACTATCTTAACTTCAGGCTATTTCCTCTGTCTTATTATTCATTACTTGGGAGAAGAGACTGATCTCCACTTTACTGCAATCTCTTTTCAGATAGTTGCAGAGAGGAATCATGTGTCCCTCCAGTCTCCTCCAGGCTAAATAATCTCAGCTACTCCTCATCAGACCT
Organism: Urocolius indicus; assembly: GCA_013401255.1. Classification (NCBI taxonomy): domain Eukaryota; kingdom Metazoa; phylum Chordata; class Aves; order Coliiformes; family Coliidae; genus Urocolius; species Urocolius indicus. The sequence goes on from WBNH01005346.1 coordinate 40,011, forward strand.
GTTCTCTAGACCCTTCAATAGCTTCATTGCCTGTCTTTGAACATGCTCCAGCACCTCTATGTCCTTCTTGATGACAGGCGCATAATCCCTTCCCTGGTTCTGCTGGCCGCACTGTTTCTGATACAGGCCAGGATACCATTGGTTTTTTTGGCCACCTAGGCACACTGCTGGCTCATGTTCAGCCATCTGACTGTCCATTAACATCCCCAGGTCCTTTTCTGACGAACAGCTTCCAGATGCTCTTCCCCTCGCCTGTAAGAGTTGTATAGGGTTGTTGTGAACTGAGTGCAGGACCAGGCATTTCACCTTGTTGAACCTCATGCCATTGGCCTTGGCTCAGCAATCCAGCCTGTCCAGGTCCCTCTGGAGAGCCTTCCTGCCCTCAAGCAGTTCTACGCACCCACCCAGCTGGATGTCATCTGCAAACTTACTGAGGGTGTACTTGATCTCCTCATCTAGACTGTTTATAAAGATGCTAAACAAAACAGTCCCCAGCACTGAACCCTGGAGAACACCACTGGTGACCAGCCACCGACTGGATTTAACTTCATTTACTACCATTCTCCCAGCCATACAGCCAGTTTTCCACCCAATGAAGAACATATCCATCCAAGTCATGGTTTCCCCAGGAAGGTGCTGTTGGAAACGCTATCAAAGACTTTGTTTAAATCCAGCTAGACCATATCCACAGACTTCCCCTCATCCACTTCTAAGTGCAACCAGAAAGCACAGGTCCAAGTTTTGTCTTTAAAAAGATGGCCATCCTTTGTTATCTCCTTGATTTTTACAAGTGCCTGTGTGGTGAAATTAAATAAATCTATTGTTTATTGTCTTGCTCGGGAAGATTATTCTATGATCATAAATTATCAAACGTAACTTCTAATTTTAATTATTTCCACTGATTTGACAAAGTGAACTCTGGGAAAAGACATTCCTATCCAGATCCCATTTGAAAGAAAAAGAGCAGCATATGTAAAATAATTTTAAAAAATATTAAAAGAAATTTAACACCTAAGACAAAGTTGTCATAAAAATCAGTATAGGAAATGGTAAATCATTAAAATGATCAAATAAAAGAAGATGGAAATACCTGGCTGAGATTCTTACTGCTTAATGATTTTCCCCTCTCCTAGTCGAAAAGATTCCTGACAACACGTTGTCCGGAATTACATTCAATTTATTAGGAAATGACATAATCAGCAGCAATCATACAGAGCAATCCAGTGTCCTTGGCAGTAATACTTATGAGTAATACCCTGTAGCCATCACTATACTTCACTTTTTCTGCAAGCTTGAACTAAATCTGTGGCAGCTACCTACACATGGCATGGTTGCTCCAAGCCACAATACCAAGACAATTGATCTTACTGCTCAGGACATTTTTTTTCCTGCTAGTTAGTGCACCTTTTCACTTCAAATGCAGAGTCGCTTCCATTGTCTGTGCTAGCACAAGTCCTTAAAGGTCTTATCTCACTTTCAATATTTTACAGTGCATATGTCACCTCTTGTGCAGAGACACAACATTAGCAGCCACTATAACACTGTAATCCACAGATGGAGAAAATTCCAAAATGTTTTTCCTTTCTCAAGCAACAGATTCTTCCCCCTTTCTTGAACAAAATTCTCCCATTAATCTGAAATATCTCAGGAATATTATATTTTAGACCTCTTCTATCTTAAGAGAATTTTTACAGATCCTTGAGAAGAAACTCACAAAGCATAGCTTTTACAGCAGTGTCTTCTACAACATTCTTTTGTAAATTGAAGAAATGATCTGTGAAGTGTTGAGTTTCTACATTCCCCTGGGATCAAAGATCTTCCTGACCACATACATCTATACCTCAGGATTATGAGTGATAACATGCTCTCATGAACAACACAGCAATGTAAACTAGGAGAAAAGCCTCTCTTTGTAATACCACTGAAGTTCTGTCATATCAGTTCACCATGCTCATTGAGAATTAGATGTCATTTAGTTTTCCAATAAAGATTCATGGTTTGAGTTGTCTTTTTTCTCTTTCCCTCTAATTGTAAACATTTAAAAATTGCTAGTAGTTTCTTTTTGCTGCTAGACAAACTGAATGAGACAGCTCCCTTCCATAATCCCCAATAACCTTTGTAAATCTGTGGAAACTGAATATTAACATTCAAAAACTAATGACTTTTCCCATTTGTGGAAGTGGCAAATGTGAATTAGTGAGATGCAGGCCCACAAGAGGTTTCTCTGCTGAGCCCCAGTAACATCCTGTACCAGCCAGTCAGTCTCTACAGATCTGAGTCAGACACAAGGTGCCTTCAGTGTTAGTAGTATTCATAGCCTAAGTTAAAAATTCAGTTCAACACACACAGACAGCCATGGAAAGCACACTCTGAGGTGGGCTCTTTTGTTGCTTGACCATAGGGCTGCACACATGCCCCTATCATACTGCCATTGTTCCTCTCTTTCCCTTCCTCATCTTTCAGTGTGAAAAGGAGAGCAAAAAGAAGATTCTGCAACTTGTGGCCAGCTGAGTGCCTACAGATTCCAGTAGAGAGGAAGAAGAAGCCTAGTGCTTCACTCCAGCCTAGTAGGGGTAGCTGCTGCTTAATTTCCAGAAGACCTCTCCCGCAGATGCCTAAATCTCCTATACTACATCATAACCCTGTGGACCTAATTTGGGGCTATAGAGTTGAAGCGTGAGAGAAGATAGGTAGGTTATTTGGAAGACTAGGATATGTCTGCCTCAGCCCAGACATTTCTGAAAGCACTGAGTTACACTGAGTTCACCAGGTATTAGATAAAGTTGTTTATAAACTGAAAGAGGAATTTTCATTTTAAATTGCTTTAGCAGTTGAAATTTGATGGTTTTAGACAAAGATCTAAGATGAGACTTGCTCCTGCTTTATGTCTTTGAAAGAGGGTATGTCAGATAATTGCTTGTGATATATATTTCTCGTGTACCTAACAAATCACAACTTATTTAGTCAAATAAAGCAGGTCATTAACACTTGCAGTATGTGTATTCATACACTGAATCTAAGAGAGGTTTTGCACATCTTTGCTGAAGGTACTTAAAACTGCCATTATAAGAAATATAAAGAAAAAAAGTTTAAAATTAGCTGCAGGCAGATAAGCCATTTAAAACAAAATATCATAGTCAATCAACAGAACAAAACACACAGAAATGGGAACTGAATGTCTCTTCAGTAAAGAATTTGACTTACACTTTGATGGTTTTCACTCCTTTGATTGTTTTCACAGCTTGCTAATTGCTGAAGATATCCTAAGAAAGCCTTTTTTTTTTAACCTGTTTCCACTTACTCCTTAGAGCACCTAAGTTTGGATGAAGCTTACTATTTCCAGAAGCATTCACTAAGCATAACCATTGAATGTTACATGCTTGTTTTATTAGTACTGTTGGCATTGGTATTGACAGGGGTCCAGATATAGGAGCTAGGAGGCCCTTAAGGGCCTCCTAGCCCCTCCATTATATTTGTCTTAAACTGAGGCACAAGTATGCCATAAAATGGAGCCTATACCTTCTTCTAAAACAAAGTATCTTCAAAGACTGCTTCATTCACACTAAAACTGGGGGAATGTATTTCTATTTTGACAGGTTACCTGAAAAATGCAATGCCAGCACAGGCATAATCATACCTCAAAGTCTGGAATATGGCTGCTTACCAGTAAATGGTAAACCATTCCCTTTAAGATGCGATACAATCGGACACCTCGCAGTTCTGCAGGATTTAGCCTATAGCTGTGATCAGTTCTTTCACTTGATGTGCTGTTAGTTTTGGCAATTGCATACACACCACCAGGTGGCTGTCAGAATTAGTTGGGATTTTTATTTGATGGAATAGCTTTACTTGATAAACGAGTACCACTATGCTGTGGAGCTATATCGTTCTAGATGCAGCCCTGTGTGAACACATTCATTGCCTTGTGCTCTGTCAAATATGGATCCATGTCTGGAGCCGGGGAATTGCTTATGTTCTTTTTGTCATTTAAATTCTGAAAGAAAACAAAGAGGTGACCTCAGACTTGCCTTGACAATGACACAAGTGGGTAGCTGGATCCTGAGGACACTGAAGAACAAGGAATCCAAGGGCATTCTGTTCTCCTGTGGCCCCAGGAATTCATCACTAGTGGTGTCATATATCTTATAGCTTAAGGGAATGAAGAGATGTCCTTCCCGAAGGACGTTATCAACTGTTGTTCTTAATTTAACACATGCTGACTGAAGGACGGATATATCCTTTCCCTAACACACCATGTGTGTTTTAGATCCTCTGCAGCAGGCAGATCTCCTCAAACCTTTTACCTACACAGCTCCAAAATCTAGGAAATTATAAATTCAGTGGTCTTTAAAAACTGTCTCTCTGACTATAATTAAATATGATCAAACAGCTATTATTGGGTTTTTTTTTCCTGACTACTAGTCACTGAAATGAGCAGCAAATTACAAAATCATGCACTCAACTGCTCAAATCAGAATTTTAACAAGTAGAAAAAGTAGCATACTGAGAAACTTTTACAACTGTTAGCTTGAGTAGCCTTGGAAAGGACTGTGTGGACATCGCAAAGAATAGTAATGAAAGTGTATTTCTCTCTCTGATTATGTTTTGCTGTCAGACAGTAGTCTCATTTAGTGAACAAGTACTGTTCAGAACAGGAACTAACAGTAGCTATACACAATCATATTAATGTTATATTGATATACATCTGAAAAGAGTCTTCTTATTTCTCAGATTTGAAAAATGACTATAGCATAACTATGTGAGGGAGGAACAAAAAAGAATCAGAAAGGCTGAACTTCCAGAAGATGTGACGTTGTCCTAGGTTATGGATCTGTTTACAGCTTTCTTACATCTGTTATAACTTCAATATATGCTTTGCATTTATAACGGTCTTTCTTGAACTACTTTACACCATAGCTACACAATTTATGTATATATATATATACAGGCAATTATGTTCTCCATGCCTTTTCATAAAGTCTATGCTCTTGATATTGTAATTGTTTTAGTAACCTTAGCAAACTCTGTTGTGTAGACACACACATTTCTTGCCTAGAAGTGATCTCTGAGGGCAGACAGAAGGGAGAGAAAGGTGGGGATGGGCAGAATGTTCCAAAGACTGGTAATGTGTAATGTCTGTACTACCATATACTCCGCAAACACTCACAACTCTTTCCTACCATATATTGTAGGTGCACCAAATATGAACTAAACAGCAGACTTGAGGACCATTTTTCATGCTGTGCATATGGCATGTACCTAATGTCTGAAAGATTCCATCTTGAGATTGACATTTCAATAACACACCTGGAGAATTGTTGTTGGTTCAAAAGGAGAAGAAAAAAAAATTATTTGTCCTTTAAGCAAGGGAGGAATGTGTTACATGGTCACTTGGTAATGTTGTGTGTACTCTGTGTCTTTGCAAGAAAATGAAGATGATGCTAAAAGGAAAAACAAGCTGTCACTAAAGCCTAGACTGCAGTGAGGAGCATGCTTTTTGAAACACCTGGTAGCACAATGCTCACCTCAGTGTCCTGCTCTTTAATTCAAATAAGTTACCATTTGGATGCAGTTTTCCTCCCAGCAGAGACATTTAGAAGAAAAGGTCAGGTTGATTTCACTATAGTAACAGAAGCTTTTTCTTATTAGTTTCCTGAAGCTGTAGGAAAGAAGCAATACAAAACACCACCATCACAACAGGGGGAAGATAGGAAAACATGGAGGAAACCTAGAACTCATCAAAACCATTCACCTTTTTCTGAAGGTGTGCACATATCTCAGCCCAAGATCTGGGGCATCAGAGCTTTTTATTTCCCTTGGAAGGAAAATAAAATCTTTCACCAAACCGAAGAGTCTGCTGAAAACTGCAGTGTGAATTTCATCTTTTTCCTCCTGCTCCTCTGCTCCCTTGGGAGAGCGGCTAGCCCCAGGAAATTCTGTGATGGAAAGCAAAACCCAAGGAAGCATTCATCAGGTCAAACACTCTGCATGTGTTTATATGTGTTTTTAATGGAAACTAGCTACCTTTAAGCTACAAATTAAGACCAGCTTAATGAGCTTGAGTGGTTTCATTCTCAATTAAAATTCTTGTCTTGCTAGCATCAGTCTGATTGCTCCTCCTGCCAAGCCGTCAGACAACAGGACTCAGAAGTGGCCCTCTTACCTTTTCCACCCTGGACTAAGCACCGCCTTCTGTCAGCTGCAGCCTGGTGGAGTACCACTCCTGAACAGCAGGCACCCAGCCTGTGCAGCCCAGAAATCATTCTCACATCCGCTATCATTAGTGAAACTTCCAAATACTGGCATGCAGAAAGCCAAATACATGGGAATTTCTAGAGAGTGTGACAGAGAAGAAAACATTGTGGACATTTACAAAGCAGATGTGGAAGCAAGTGGGCAGCACCAGCATCTCAGAAGCAGCACTTATTGCTGACAAATGATTTTTTTTCCTCTTTTTTTGGTTGCCAGTAACTGGGCCATAATGTACAATGGCTGCCATCCTAACAAACTGCAGGTGGACAAGGTTTTCAGGTGATGCCATTACAAATTATCATCTGCTAGATCAAAGTGCATGGAGAAAAACTGCAGGTGTGCTATGTTTATACCTACATTTATCTTTCAAGTCATTTAATAATCAAATCTAACGCAGCTTACATATCAGTGTGCTCTCTTGGACCTCAAACATTTTGATAAAGTTTAATGCATCACATATTGGCAGAATTCATGTGCTAGATATATAATGTTCTTTTTTCCTTCTTAATACGTCATCTGTGAGTGGGGAATACACAAGATCATATTGTGTGTGGAGGCACAGTGAACTACATCCAAGCTCAGCGATCTTATCAAATCTGATGTTTTGTTTTGTCCTTTTCTTGCCCTCAAATGTAGAGTGATACATCTAAATGGGGTTTTACACTCAGCAGTTGAGACTTGACTAGGCTTATGTTGTTTTACAAGTTACCTGGCTTTGGCAGCTTATTCTTACTCTTTATAGCCAACTAGGCATTTCCAGTCCTCTATGCATTTATGTCCTAAACTCCAAGTGAAATACAAAACTGTCATTTGTCATCCTTGCTTTTATATGATGTGAAAGGAAGACAAAGGCAAACAGTAATATGCCCTCTGCCACAGAGGAGACTGTAACAGAATCACAGAATCTCAAGGGCTGGAAAAGAGGGAACTAAACCTATCAGCTCTGAAACTCTCTTGATTTTTCAGACTGTCTTCCTCTCTTTGCGGATTTCATTTCATTAGCTCCAAAGTAGCAGCCAAATGGTACTCTGTGTGTGTGACTGAGGTTCTCAACTAAGTTGATTTCATTGTAGCTTAACAAATTACCACAAGTCAACTCCCACTATCCATGTGTACATTCTCAGCAAACATAAGCTAATGCCAGTTAGCTTAATCTTTTCTTTCTTTTGGACTTAAAAAAACATAAATGCATTGATTTGCATCAGACACCAGGCGAAGACACATACATGGAAAGTTGAGATGACTGAAACACAGTAATTTGTGGAGCTGTCATAATTGGTTAGATAGTCAAAGCCCTGAGAGAGAGTGGGCATAAACATTTAACCATTTAGTTTTCATCATAATCTGCAATTATTTGCTTTTTGGAAAGCAGTCTGTCTCCTATGTTCCCATAAGCATTAAAAATATTTTGTGGCCTTTTACTTTTCTCAATGGGTTACTTAATGTTTACTTGTGCACAAAAACAAACAAACAAACAAACAAAAGAAGTAAGCAAATAAGTCTGAAATCAGAATAAAAATCACAGTATATTTAAATACACAAGGGGACTGTATACTCAGAGGCCACAGTGCCTCTGTGCTTGAAGCCTCTTTATCACCTGGCAGTCTCACCCTGCACCTAACCATCTTCCCCCACAAGACTCAGGGCTGCAGCAGGCAGTGCAGCTCCAGTGCTGTGCTGCAGGGTGAAGCCAGTGGCTCCCTGCCAGGCAATCCTGGGACCGGCCCTGCACCTGGTTAGTCCTTGTAGAAATCAGACAGGCTGCCTCTTGCCAGCTCTGCTGAGAAGGAATGTGCTATTTGGACCAAAAACATCAGGTCGGCAAGCCACAGCTTTCTCCTCAGCATCACCTGAAACTCCTTCCTGGGAGCGGAGTAGCAGAGTGCACAGCTCCTCACTCCCAGTTAAAGTCTTTGCCAAGCAGCTGTATTTACCAAATATGAGAATCAGATTTTTTTGTCCTCCTCAAAACCTCTGAGAGCATTTCAGCTGTAACGCTTCTCCACTGTCAGAGTGTGCCATGCTCCTCTGGCAGCACACCCCAGAGTACCTCTGTTTGTCCCCTCTCCCAACCATGGGTACCCCAGAGTGGCTTTTCCCTCCTTCTGCCAAGGGCTGTGTAGGCTGGTGGCTGCCCCACTGGCCTCATGGTGGTAAGCTGCATCTACCCTCTGCTACTCACAGCTGCAACAGATGTTTCTGCTTTTTTGGGCCAAAGGAAACTTTATGAAGTTTTTCCTCCCTTTCAGGAAGGAATGCCAAAACAGTCAAGAAATGGGAAATATATGACTTTATTCACATTTCCAAGCCAGGAGAAAAATACTTCAAATTGGATTACTTGAAAGCATATATGGGGCCAAATTCTGCCATTGGAAAGAAAAAAACCCAAACCAAAATGAAAGAATAGGAATTGCACCTGCATAACTTGAACATCTTTACCTACAAAAAGGGGGAAAATCTCTCAGTTTCAAAAGGTAATATATAATTATTCAAAAACTCCTTCAGACAAGGATAAAACATTTAAAAAAAAATCCAAGATGGAATAAGGTACATTTTCCTACACACATCTGGTATACTGGGATAATGGTATCTTAGTTGCCTCCTAAACACATGCAGTCTAAGCTTCTCAGTCAGCCAATTCCTCCTTTAAATTAGACTTTAAAATGAACTATTGCAAGCTTGTTATGAGACCAAAATTTTGCTTAGTTTTTGAAAATCTAATTACTTTTAATAAATAAAACATCCCAGGAGAAAGGAGAACTATTTTATCTGTTGAATTTTCTGTTTGTAATTTTTACTATTTTGAGAGCCCACAAAGAAGTTTTCTTGTTGAAAAAACTGAGATTTTTAAATGTCCAACTTGTAAGGATTAGGAACAGCTTGCACATTTACGTTTCTATACTTGTAGATCTCTGCTCTGCTACCTTAGTAGAGAGATTCATCTGAGTAATTAATTATTTCAGTGAACAACCAAGCTGTTCAATTTGAGATTAACTACTACAAGCATTCAGAGAAGAATCCTTGAAGGCAAAATACTGAGCACATCTGCTACACTGTTGACCTATAGGATAGATTTTTGTGTGTGCTATATATGAATGCATCAATAACCCACTAGGCTCCTGTTCACACTAGCCTTAAATATGAAGAAGGTATATACAAAATATTTCACTTTCTTTTGTTAAATTCACACTATGAAAGACTTTTTTATTTATGTCTCCTCACTCTTACTCACCTATTCATCTGCCCAGAGCTGTCTACTAACTAGCAAATATTTTGTAACCATTCATATTATCTATTCTGGCTTCTCTACATCTGTCACTTATCCATCACGTGGTTTTGATTCTCAGGACTGCCCTACTAATTCTGTTTCTTCCCAGTGAATGTCCTTCCTTGCCCTTCTTTGTTATTGTAAAATATTATACTACATACTATTTTACTGTAATATATTATGCCATATTTAGACTAATTTATAGCTATTCCAGGAGTAGCAGCCTGTCAAACAGCTAATAAAGACAGGAAAGTTCTATCTCTTAGAAAACAATGCAGAAGATAATCTTTAGCACAATTAGTGTTACATTGTCCTGCAGGTACACATGAAAAACACTGCTCTCTTCAGTAAACATGGTTTTACCTTCATCAATAGCAAATTGAGAGTATATCGTACACACCATTCATTTAACTCTGAAGAACCACTAGTATTGCAAGGCACCATAAATTTGTGTACATGGCTAACTGCACAGAAGTGAGCAGTAGTTATACACTATATCTAAAGCAAGCCAGAGAACCTGTGGAAACCAGTATAAACACATTCAACTCATACTTTTGGTGGCAGTTCACAGCAAGTTTCAATCATGAAAACAGCAGTTCCATGTGAACATAAACCTATTCAAACTCCTGGTCTTGTAAATATCGGCTAACTGGAACAAATTCAGTACTCTGTGAAACCCTGGTGACATGACCTTGGAGCACTTTGTGTTGATTGGTCAATGAAGTGATTATTAAACACATTAAAGCAAGTAGTTGCAAGTTCATGGAAATAGGGTTCTGAAGACAGAGAGGCAAAGCTTTTGTTAAAATAAGTAGCAAAGATCTAACATTGCAACTTGGATTTAAAACTGTATCAAAAAGAAAGCAAATCCCATTTGGTGAACTTGCACAACCATACACATAAAGTACAAATTTCAAGAAAGTGATATTCTGTGAGACAGCAAAGCGTATGATATTAAACTGGTGTTGCTTAACAACTGAAGGGTCTGCACCCTGACAGGCTCCTCTATACTTTGCCTTTCACACTCTAGAACACAGTTTGGACCTCTTCCATTTGCCCTTTTATGTTTGAAGGAACTCAGAGCAGTACAACAGTCATGCTGTGGGCTGGGGTAGAAATATAGAGCTACAGCAGCAAGGTGGAGACTGGATCTAAAGGAATGGAAGATAATGCCAAATAGTCAGGAGCAACCTGATTTTCCTTGGAAGAAGTGGTGCCTCAACAGTTTTTCTGTTTCCTCCATCTTTGTGGAACAAGCTCTGAGGACATGATTCAGGGGAAAAAAAAACACAACTTATTTTATTTTTCATAGAATCATAGAATGAGAGGGTTGGAAGGGACCTTTAGAGATCATCTAGTTCAACCCCCTTGCAAAAGCAGGTTTACCTAGATCAGGTCTCCCTCCAAGGAAGGAGACTCCACAACCCCTCTGGGCAGCCTGTGCCAGGGCTCCCTCACCCTCACAGTAAAATAGTTTTTTCTTATATTTAAGTGGAACCTTTTGTGTTCCAGCTTCATCCCATTACCCTTCGTCCTGTTGCTAGCTGCAATAGAAAAAAGGGATGCCCCAACCTCCTGACACCCACTATTTAGATATTTGTAAATGTTAATAAGATCTCCCCTCAGTCTCCTCTTCTCCAGACTAAACAGCCCCAGTTCCCGCAACCTTTCTTTGTATGAAAGATGTTCCAGTCCCCTGATCATTTTGGTGGCCCTGCGCTGGACTTTCTCGAGAAGTTCTCTGTCCCTCTTGAGCTGAGGAGCCCAGAACTGGACACAGTACTCCAGATAAGGCCTCACCAGGGCAGAGCAGAGGGGAAGAAGAACCTCCCTTGACCAGCTGGCCACACTCTTCTTGACGCATCCAATTTTTCCTCACATATGTAATCACCTGCAATATTACTCCATGTCCAGTTCAGTACAATTATATCTCTTGTATACCTATCTCTGTGCCTTTTAATTTCAGCAAGATGTTGGTAGATTAAGATATGTCTTTGTTACACTTACACAGTTTGTCACTTAGCTCTCAATAACCTGACATGTTTTCAATTCCAGTATGTGCAAAATTCTACCAAAGGAAAATATGCACAGCCAACTAACTGTCCAAAATAGCACTTAAACTGCATACAGGTTCTTTAACACATGCTGTGTGGGATGAGAAGCAAAGCTGAGTGTGCCAAAGCACAATTGCAGTCAGTCATCTATTTCAAAAACTTGATTTTTCTCACATTGTTCTTAAATGTGTGCAATCTCTACAAAACCAGGAAAAGTGCCTAATCACATCAGTGGAGCTAGAAAATAGCCACAGGGAAGACAAATTATCTTATTTTAAAAATTGGTCTCTTTACTTCCCCTCCACACACACACTCCCCCACCTTTAATTATTAATTGATTGAAGCTGGATTTTTTATGTCAAGTTTGCTTTTCTAGTGAATTTGGGTACTCTGGCTGCAAATGTATCTTGCCTGTTGCCCTTGAATTATCTGCTACATTCTTAACTTTGGACTCTGAGAGCCTGACAGTTTGAAACAAAATTCTGCTGAAATTACACGCTTTGTTTCTGATCCAAGACTGAATTTTCATTTGTTAATAAGAGGGAATTTGAAGATTATGACATCTAAGAAAACATTTATTTCATGAGTTTCTTTAGGCATACACATTTGCATAGTCTACGACTATCTCTCAATCTAATAATCACAGCTATATCTTGCATTAACAGGGTTAAAAATTACTAATGTTCAAAGGTTATGGATCCTCCAGAAGTTTTTACTTGAATAAACACAAACAATAACTTATTAAAATATCTGCTGAGAATCTATGAACATGTAGGTTCAGGTCAAGAGTTGTGTAAGAACTGCGTCTCTGATCGTTTGGAAGCAGCAATCCTAAGGCTGAATCCTTTCAGAGAGATCATATCACTAACTTGCAAGGCTTACTGCTCTTTAGGAAATCATTCTATAGACATTTGCTATAGACAGGTTAGGAAACCATTTCCTTTTCCAAGATATACATCATACGAAAAAGAAATGTAGAGTGGTGTTTTAGAACTGTATGTCTCTGAAGGGGCAGAACAAAGGTCTGGGATAAAATCTGGCGTGTTTCAATGTAAAAGAATAGTTTTTATGTTTATGACAACCAAACAGAATTATTGTTAGAAGATCATTCCAGTTGCACCAAAACATCTGGTCAACTTTTTCTATCTGTACCCTTTTTATATTTTTTATTTGGCTTTGCTCATCTCAGGACTGGTGAAGGTTAAACGAGCATTGGCAATGAAAAACAGTGAAAAGGGTTTGATCATTTGTGGCATATCCAGAAGGACATTGTGCAAGCTGCTCCCCACTGACTCCCAAGTGCCTCATCAAAAGAGAAGAGCCTTCCATGAGAAAATAAGTAATTCAATTTTTCTCTGGTTGGATCAAGTCTTCTTTCTGAAGGCTACAAGTTCATCATGACCTTAAATGAATGAACTAAAACTATCTCATTCACAACTCTTGAAATATCACCTGCAGCTTTAGCTCTCACTTGGGAGACCTAAAGCAATTGTTTCCAGTTATTCCCACTTTCAAAAATCCTCTGTACATAAAATAAAGTAATGCCAAGTATTACTTGGCCCTAAATATATTGCTGTTATCAGTTTAGAAGGATTAGCACTTCATCTCTTCATAAGCAAACCTGATCAACTTTATGTTCCCTCTTAAAACTTGATTCTACATCAAAATGAATCAGACAGCTCAGATGACTGATGTAGACTTAGTACTTTTTATGGGTTCACAGCTGCCTAATATTTAGTTTGACAACAGTGGGTATGATTTTGATGGCTTGTGGCTTCCCGTCTCCCCTTAAGGATAAATATCAAAGTTGGAAGCAGTTATTCTATCATAGGACTTCTCTCTAGCAATCTTTTTCAGAGAAGAACTAATACATATATTTTTAAAAATCAAAGCTTTATCAATTCATCATCTATTTTGATAGAAAATATACTTTTTAATTCTAATTCATTAAAGACTATTCATAACTCTTATGACTCAAAGGTATTTTCCAACCTAAACAATTCTGTGAGGAATAATTTTGTTGAGCTTTCAATTTCAGTCTTATTTTTTCTTAATTTACCTTCATTCAGATCCTGTTTGGAGCTGTGCTGCAAATGTTCTGTATTGCTCCAGATGTTCTATGCTGCTGCCAGTAATTAGTGAAAATTTTAAAAATTCCCTCAGACAGATTTTAATCTTTTGTGAGTGGAAATACACTTGAGAGGTGGCACTCATTTAAAAAAGAAAAAAAGGAGACTATGCTACCTCCTAAGCACGTGGCAACTTGAAAGGTGTGAAAGGGTCCACAGCACCCTGAGCCATATGAACAAAAGCACATGCAAGAGAGGTAGAGGGATTTCCTCTGTTTAGTAGATGTGAGGTTGTATCCAAGATACTTCATCCAATCCTCCTTCAGGATAGGGAAGATTTTGATAAAACAGAGCAAGTTCAGAAGAAAGACAACCAGGATGACTAAGGTGCTGGAGCACATGTTCTGGGAAGAAAGACTGAGGGACTGAGGTTGTTGAGACTGGAGAAAGGATGGCTTTTGAGGGGAAAAAACAGCTGCACTCATTGCCTAAGGGGAGATAATGAGAGACAAAGCCAGGCTTTTTGAGGTAGTGCATAGTAGGATGATGGCAGACAACAGGCAAAAGTTGAAACACGAACAGTTCATATTGGATATAAGGAATTTTTTTTCCCTATAAGGACAATGAGACAACAGAGCAGTTGCCATTCAGTGCAGTCTCCAGTCTCAAAAGGCTTCAAAAGACAAGACTGGATCAAGCCCTGAGCAACCTGGTCTGATCTCACAACTGACCCTGCTCTGAGTGGAAGGTTGCACTGGAGACTCTTGAACTACTTTGAAAACTCAATTGCCCTATGATCCTATCAAAATTCATATTTGCCCCACAGGTGTTTCTCTTGGGACTTTTCCAAGCTTCACAGAGGTTTTAAAAGGAGAGTATTATGAATATTACAGTAGACTTTTACTGGTTTTCCTGTGATCCTGAAGTCCTGCTGCTACCACTCAGCAATGCAACTGTCACCAACTATCTTGTGAGAGTTTCTCACACACCTTGCAGGGATAAAGCATCAAGTTACAAATTCTGTGTTAATATGCCTGCAGGGATAATCAAAGAAAGGGACAAGTGAGCACTTCAAAAGACATAAGAAAAAGGTTAGACTTCATATAATAATGTTCAGTCACATTTAAACACACAGAAAGTACAGCAGTGAATAGGTATAACTATGAATAGCTATGATAAAATGAATAAATATTGCAGAAGGGGTTGCACAAGACATGCTTTCTGTGTGCATTTTGAGCCTCTGAGGCACCTGTAAGCCTTAATTTACCTGACTGGGCTGCATCAGGACCCATGCCTAGGCATCCCTACCCTAAGCCCATTTCCCTTTTGCTTAGTCTGGACCCACATTGCAGCCTTGTCTCCAGCTCCCAAAGACAGCCTGGCCCTGGTTCATGCCAACACTATGCCAGGAGCTGCTACTGGATCCCACCACCAGCAACTACCTGTTCTGCCTACCCAGCACTCATCCTGCTTATGGAGAGCATAGGTTGTGCTGGGCTACTCCAGTTTCTGGCTTGCACCCTCTCAAGGAGCAGCCTCATTTCTGCTGTACTCTGGCACAGAATTTGAGATGCAGATTTTTTTAAATCTTCCATATTTTTCTGAAGTCAGTGTCTGACCATCTATATTTTCCATTATGCTTTTCCAGTTACTCAATATAAATAAAGGCAGTAAGCATGACCTCAATCCCAGTGCCAGAAATGAAAGCAACTAGCCTGAAAGAATCTAGCACAGTATGCACAGAGCTGATGCTTGAAGGTCTTTGGTTCTCCTGCAGCAAATGTTGAGGAGCAGACTATAATGTTTGCAAAGCTCTTAACACCACTGCATATTAAGCAGAGGAGATGACATTTTCAGTATAGATCTGCTAACATTTACGTAACTTTTTCTGACAGGTAATAATCATCACTTTCTGTTTAGAAATGGACCAAGTATAGAAGTGCAATCTAAGCGTAAGCACCCCACATACTTTTTTAAAATTAAGAAATGTGGATTTTCTACCCCAAGCAATCTTGTATACAAAATTCTCTCACAAGATTATCTAAAACAACTCAAAGAGAGAATATGAAGGAGAATAACATGCCACTGTTAACATAACTATCATACGTGAATTCCTCTGAACCTTCATGTTCAGCCGTGTACCAGAACCTCAAATATACATTCTGTTTATGTCCACTCAATTCAGTAAAAGCAGAATTTAAAAAACAGGTACACATTGTTGCCCAAGCACTGCGCCAATCTGATCAACAAGACAAAATCACCTTTTTGAAGTTTGACAGAGGAAAGTCAAGCATTACAAGAGAAAGACATTTTCTGAGGTGTCACTATTCCTTTAGGAGACACTTTTAATACATTGCCCTGAGCAATCCTTTAGCAACTCCAGCATTTAGTATCATCAGAAAAATAAATTAATAAGTTAATGCATTTGCACAGTCTTTTCAGCATTTTAACAGATGCTGTTGCAAAAGGTTGGCAAGACTAGCAGACTTACTAGCTCACTATCCGCTGATAGTACCAAGATAAATATTTCATAGATCTTGGCTGCAGGAGCAAAGCAGTAAAGCTCAGCTCTCAGAAAGCAACCAATCAAGTACTCACGTTGTGTTTTAAAGTTTATGGGGTTTGGGTCTTTCTTAACTGAGTGCAAGCACTCCATTATCGATCTGTAATCTAGGCCATTTCACAGACCCTTGTAGACTGGCAGAAAAGATAAGGGTCTCTGACAAGCAGTAATTCTTTCCCACCTTTATTTTTGATTTCTATTCTCCAGTCATCACCCTTCCAAAGGCACCTGTAATAAAATCTCTCAGGGAAATGAAACTCAGGTTCCCTCCAGAAGTCAGAGCTAATATATCACCATAAAAATTCTTCTGAGGATTTATAGTTCAAAAAGAATATATATTGATGTCACAAGGAGTATCTTATGAGAACTATCCCTCAGAGACAGAAGGAGAAAACTACCTCCTTGTAATAATTTAGTACTTTGTTAAAAATGTTTTTCAGTTCAGAATTTCTTAAATCAGGAGAAGCTTGTTTGAAATTCCACAAAGCAGTGACATAGGAGAAATAAAGATTACATTTTGCTGAATATGACATTACATCAGAAGTGTTTTGTGGTACAGAACATAGATCTATCAAATGCACAACATCCTTGTTTAAGCAATCTTAATTATCACAACACTTCAGAGCAGAAAAAAAAAAAGCACTATAAACACAGAAGCAAAAAGCAGCAGAAATCATTCATGATGCCTCCTGGAGACAATTTCTTTTTGGCAGTTGGAAGTCTAAAATTTGTGCATTGATATTCTACTAACTCTTATACTTGACTTCTTTCTTGGTAGCTAGGCTGTTTGGTGAAGCAGCTATGAGCAAACTCCAAAGAAAGAACACTCTCAAGATGGCCATCAGCATAAGTCTTTGCAATACAACTTTCTAAATTCTGGGACAAGAAGAAGAGGTTGAGGATGAGAGGATACTCTTCTCAGCTACCCTTATAGGGCAGAAGCTGTCTCTGGATATCGGTGTCATGGGCTGTCTGGAGTCTCTGGAAGCTGAACTGCTTCTGCATCCTGAAAACTGATGATAGGGTTTTTCCTGTCATATTTCTGGTTGCATCTTCAATTCTAAGTTTGGGGATTTTTTTAAAGGATTTGATAGAATTTTTCTCTTTGAAAGGGGAAAAAAAGATGAGGTTACAGACTTGACGTATTTTAGATTAACCTCTGCTATGCTCAGACACTTTACTACTTTTGATAAGGACTGAATCAAAAAAGAATTAACTAAAATACCTTGTAGCTCCCTCTTGATTGGAATATCTCTACAGATTTTTAGGAATGGGGATTTAAAAGTGCTCCTCTGCCTGGCCTCATTGCCTTTTCTGATTAGGAAACCATTGAAAGCATTAGTTTTAATATGATGCAGAACACAATAAATTTAGTAAGTATACAGGTTCACTGCTTCTGAATGATCCACAGCTCTCAATACAATAGGTTATTAGCTGGAGGAACAAAGTTTTTTTTGCTCAAGAGCATTGGTAGTCTCAAATAAAATGTAGTCAAGTACTTTTGCAAAGGCATCAGTAAGAATCCTCATAAAATGGTCTTTAAACTGCATTTAAGAGGCTTTACTTGATTGAGAAATGTTTTAGCTGCTGTAGTGATTAGTAGGCACCTAAATGTTCTCATTTACAAGAATTTAACTAAGGAAGCATTTGAGGAAAATCAAGCTTTAAGGAAGAATTTAAAAGAACCAAATCAAAGGGTACAGATTTCTTTTACATTATATCTGAACACTTCATGTTGAACCTAGCAGCATAAAATAAAGACCACATTGAAAATTTCTGACTACTACTATCTTTACTAGCAAATACTTGTATTTATTAGTATTATTTTGTTCAGCATCCCAGTGGACATACAGGAATACAGGCTGAGGTAAAAGAGCACTCATTTAAGTCTCATTTCAATCTGTGTCTGTGGGAATTAATATGAACCCCATCTTTCATTTCCTGATGAAATGCAGTAACATAGAAATCCAGCAAGGACAGTCCAGTGACACACCATGTACCTCAGTGGTCTGGAACAGTCCCAGCTGGCCTACTTAACCTGGTTGGTAAGGAGGAGGTGATACAGAGAACATTGACTTGAGAGTAAATACCTGTCAATTGACTGTGACTAACTTTAACATACAAAATTAGGGGCCAAAGTCTGAGGAAGATACTATGAGCACAGGAAAAGAAACTTTACTGTAAACAGTAAACATCTGGATTCAAAGGCCCAGTAGATATCGTAAATCCTAATGGGGAACTCTACTTTCCAACCTGCTCAGGTCTTGGGTTGAAATATTGACATCTCATGAAAGTCAACACAACTCATTGTAGTTCAGAACACTCAACAGTCTGAAAGGCACTGTATGCTTATACAGAATAACTTAACTGATACTAAACTTTAGATTGATAGTCCTTAAGAGTGGTTTTATTTCTTTTTATCTCTAACAATCTATGTTACCTTAAGCTGATTAGAAAATTCAAGCCCACCTTAGAAAGACAAAAAAAAGTGTTCACATAAGCAAACTTTTGACATCATTGCTGCAGGAAAGCACATCAACTGGCTATAGACAAGTCTCAGCCACTTAGCATCTATTTTGTTGAACAGCAAAAATTTCCTCAGGATCTTATTTGGAGGCTGCTATTGAAAACAACCTCAACTCCCTGGCACAAAAGTATCATGGACCTCAGAGCTAGGGACACACTCTGGGAGGGTGTTTGTGGCACTCACTAGCGGTTACTAGCTCTTCATATGACTGAGTCACTCTCTTGCAGAGCTGGAGCCAAGAACCTCTGGGGTGGTGCATTATCTTATGGCCTCCTAGAGATCGATACAATCAACATAAAACCTTCTCTGAAATCAATGCAATAAATGCAACGTGATTCAGGTCATCGCTTCTAGATACAGATGTCTTCACTAAAAGGAGACATATTAATTGATCCACATCCTGCAAGTGATTTTTATTATTTGTTCTCCCTTAGTATTTTTCAGCAATCATTTAATGTGATATTTACTAGATCATCAGCTGAGATCTATATCATCATGTTTCCCCTACTGCAACCAAAAATGCTGCAGTTAAGGAGTTCTATAAACTTGAAATATAAGTATTAGTTTTTGTTGCTATGGGTGCAAAATTTTAATATAAAGAAATCAATTAATTTATAAGATCCAAGACAATCCCTTTCAACAAGGCAATTATTGAGTACAGAAGGAAGATTGTACCAAACATGTTATTTTATACTAATGTAGCACGAAGAGAATTTGTCCCACTCCTACTGATTTCAAGTGGTACGGAGGAAACAAACTCCTTTCCCAAAGCAAACATCACATCAGTTTCAGTTGTACACCAAATCCAGTCTTTAAGATGTTCAGTATGCTTCTAGAGCTTTAGTTTGTATAGCTTTAGAACTCTGCACAAAATAGCATTATCCTGCCCAAAAATCTATATCTTTCAACTTCAAAGTAGCTATTCACAGAGAAACAAGATGATTTCAAATTTGAAACACTGGGGATTAATTCAGGTAAAGTGCTGACTGTATAGTACAAATTCAGTTATATCTTGTGAAAAGAGGAAATCCTCACAGCACATTGCTTCTAATTAACATTGATAAAACATCTTCAGTATTATGACAATAACACACACTATATTAAGAAGTAAAACTACATCCAGGAATCTGGATTCATTTTAGAAATGTTGACATCTGCTGACAGTGCAGCAATTCCAAGAAATTTCTTCCCTTCCCCCATGGGAAGCAATCTGTACTGTCAAAACTAGCTAGAAAAATTGCTTTCAGGAAAGAAAAGTTGCTGAGCTCAAGAAGACATAGAAAGCATTCTTGGTAACAGTGCAAAACTGGTCCTTCAGAAACGACATCATAGAGGTAGCAGTGTAGTTGATACTATGAAGAGCAAACAACTCTGGAGCAGATCATGTGATATTCTCACAGAAGGAGACTTGGTTGCAGAACTGTCAACAAAATAAACTCATAAGCTGCTTTAGAGAATACAAGACAAACTTTTTCTCATTTGATTGATCTACAGTTTGGCTGAAAAAGTTTACTTTTTTACACAAGAAACAAGGCTACAGTAGACCTCATCGCATGTTCATCAGAAGAACATTTTCAAATATATCTCTGTGATTTAAAGAGGCTTCTTGAGAGTCTTTTAATACTTTACATCACACTTTGGCTTGTAGTGTCTCTGTTGTCTTGTAAAATGAGAATTAAGATGTTAAAACTGCTCTGATTTGGATGAAAATTGACCCATACAAGTCCTAAACAGATGCAGCTGATCTTGTAATAGTTTTCTGCACACTGTATTATGCTGGTGTGGTACTTGAGAGAAAATTCTTAGAAGTTCTCAGATGAAGCAGAAGAAAACAAAACAAAAAAAATCATGCTGACTGATGTAGGGCTCCAAAGACTGCAAGGCTTTTAAAAGCAGGGCTCTACAGTCTAGATAAACTGGTCAAATTTGTAACCCACGTAACTACAGTTTTAATTTAGCAAATCAGCAAGGTGTTACTCCTTTTCAAAGCACTGTTCCACTTTTACTGCATGTATTTTTAAAACCTACAGAACTGATGATATTTTATTGTTTGAGAGCAGCTGTGGAAAGGATAATTCCCACACAGCACCTTGTCATGTAGAAACAAGGCATTATTTTTATTAATTGTTAAGCAATTTGTCTCTTCTACCCCAAACAACTTTCCCTTGTGTGTAATCCAGAGCACTGCCAAGAAAACGTTGCCAAATCACCACTCCCTCCACCTGAAAGTCATTTTCATAAGTTCTTATTTAAAGTAGAAACCAAATGGTCACTTTATTTTTTTGTTAATGTAATGCAGCTATATTATAACAACCTGTGGAAGATACACAGGACTTGGATATTCATGCTAACAGATGTTTGAGAAGGGAATAACTCTTTGGTTTGTTTATGTGCCAGTAGATCTTGTGCCGAATCTGTATAAAAACCATCCTTCTCCCTCCTGAACATATATATTAGAGAAAGAACTACATGAATCCCCTGTGTAAGTCCACTGAAGTCAGTGTTGCATCAGCAATGAATTTGACCCTTTGTGGTGAGTTTACATGTATGTAAAAGCATAGTCATGAGTCCATCTTCCCTCCATCAGCTTACTTTTCTTCAGAGAGAATAGGTTGAACAGATAATGAAGTGGATTAGTTGTGGTGGCTTTGTGAGTGTGTACTTCTACAGTTATCTAAGGATATAGTTTCAAAATATTTAACTTTTACATTTGAATAAAGGGATTACACCATGAGTAAGGTCTAACAATCACTGCATATGGTTTATTTGCTTTGCAACTTCTGCTGAATCTGCTGATGATCAAATCCAATAAAAAAAAGATTAAAAAAAATCCTTAAGTTTCAACAGTGTATCAAATTGGGGAGCCTGCACTTTTGCTTGAAGACAAATGTTCCTATGTCTATAAGCATAAAAAAAGGTTTTGTGCCAAACACATCCTCTAGCTTGCATCACTGGTGGCAGCAGAAAATATAGCAGTGGAAAAAAAAAAAACAACAAAACTCAACAAAACAGAACAACAAGCACAAGACTGATCAGAAATGGAATTTCTATAAGGATGCTAAATAATATTGAGAGGTGAGAATGGAAACAGCAGATGAAAAATTTTGCTGGTAAAGTAATAACACAACAGGGAGAAATTGAAAAGTATTGTTATGCATGGGACTGTTATCTTGGACCTGCTCTATGTTTCTTCAAACAAATCTTCTATTTGCAGAGGACCTGGGTGGCCTGGAAGTTTCCTTCCTTATTTTTCCTGTGAACATTGACATGTGGAACATGTCTTTGAGAGTCCATAAGGAAAGTGAGTACATAACAGATGGATTTCCTTGTTTATTGGCAAGTACAACTTAATGACAAACAGCACTGTGGCGATTACCATTTGCTTAAGTTATTTCCTTAATGAAAGGAGCAGTGCCTTTATGATTCCAAGGAAACAGAGAGCAAGAACACCTTTCTAACTTCACTTCCCCTAAAGAAAAAGGCATCTAAGCATCTGTTTTTTAGCCTTGCTACTCATACTTTCCTTTTTTTTTTTAAAAAAAAAAAAAAAAACAAACAGTTTTTAATGGCATCCCTAATCCTTAAATTCCAAAATAGAGATTACTGACCACCATCTAGTGAGCAGAATAAAACTCTTTATCAGGTCTTCTCTCCCTTAGTTCTAATACAGGAAAGGAATTTAGAATTTTATCTTCTTTAAAATAGATGCTTTTGATTCTATTAGTTTTTTATCCTTATCCCTCTTTAGTATAATTAGAAAAAGAAACAAAATGGGGAAAAGATGGGTTTTTTGACGCTTAGTGGTGGGTATGGCACTGTTCAAGAGTTATTAGAACACAGAACAGAAAATCAGACACTAAGATTGTTCATTATGTATCCCACAGTGATGACAAGTGAGACTCTTCATCTAAAGCTTACAAAACAGCACAACAAACATACTGTGGGAGAGATTCCACTGTAAAATTTGAAAGAAGTGCTGGGAAAGACTTGAGAAGAGGAGAAAAGATAATGTGCTTAAAAAAAAAAAAAAAAAAAAGGAGAGAGAGAGAGAAATTCAAATAAGCTGAAAAAATATGAGGGTGTTTCAAGTCTGTAACTTTCTCACATCATTTAGGGAGAAATCATCTGAACATTTTCCCCTGTATGAGGGTGCTAAACCAATGTAGATTCAAAAGAAGCATGCTTAGACCATGGGCAGTACCTGGATATATTATCAAAGTATGCAGTTTTATCCATGTCATCATTTTGAAAGTTGTCAGTCCTGTCAGTATTCCTCTGAGGTGTGAAATGAAGACCCTACTTCACTGATCAACGATCCTTATTTATAGTGCCTACTTTTCAATTGAACTTGCAACTGTAACTGAAATTTAGCTTATCTTCCTCTGCTAAAAGAACATAACTCAAAAAATAAACCAAACCCACAAACAACACTGTTGTCTTGATTCTGTGGCAAATTCCACATTAACAGGAAAAAACAAAACCAAACTGTCTGTTTAAAAAGATTTAGTCAAAGTGATATTTACTATAATATTAACTGAACAGTTTGCTGTTCCATCCCAGAGCAACCATCAGCTCAATTAAGTAAATGAGAAAATCTAGTTATTTGGGGAATGTACACCTCTAATTAGTTGGAATTATTTGTGCAGTTAATTCATTTATAGATAGATTTCTCAGCAAGCCCACAGCTTCCACTTCTTTCGCACTGCTGTACCAGGCTTAATTGCCATTCTGTTTCTCTTAAAAAAGTTTAATGGATAATTAAGTGCTGTAGGGGAATGCAGGTGGTGAGAGTTAAATTTGTAAAGGACAGGTTGTCCTCAGCCAGAGCTGGAAAAGACAATCCACAAGCAAACTTTTCTTCCTTGTCAGTGACTCTGACAATTCTTACTGCCTAATCAGTATTTCTGCTTGTTCGGGTAAGTATTCTTGTGGTTATGCACTAGTTGTAGTAATTTTACCTTGCCAAAGTAGAAACGTACAGCTTGCATTTCACCTAGACTGAGTCTTCTCCTGTTAAATTCTCCTTGCTGCTTTAAAGCAACCTGGGTTCCTCTAAAATCTATAAAGAAATGACTCCTATCAAATGATGGAAAGATGTCTGAACAGAATTGTCCTTAAAAACACTACCACTGCAAATATCCACATCACAGGCACATGTTAGCACAGAAAACCTGTAGAATACATCAATCACCAGTTTGGGAGAGAGCACAAACACTACCCATTTTAGAAAAATGTATACAAATAAAATAAAAAATAAAAATAAATAAGAAATAAAAAATCAAATGCTGGACCAGAGGATTCTGCTGTCTGACTGCATGAGGGAAGGCGAGAATCTTACCTTTTTAAAATTTTTAAAATTTTATTTATACTGCAAAGGTTTCAAGACCTTTTTCTCCTTTTAGTGTATTTTGGGTGCTGAATGAACATAGTTATTTAAATTAACATCTAGGAAGCTGACCAAGTCACTCATGAATAGAGCTATCAAAAAATATATATGTCTACTGAGAGGACTGGGTTTTTTTAACTAATTGGAACAGGGACATCTTTTATCAAACTGGAGCAGCTACTGTTTAAAAATTACAAAACCAGAATTGTAACCACTGAGCAGAGGTACCTATTTTAGCTTAAGTTACTGTCTTGTGACAGTTTAAAGAAAACAAAACATCTACTAGAAATATTAAGATTTTAACCCTTTTTTACCTTACAGACCACATTAGTTGACTGTTACACAGCTGAACCATCATGGCATTGCTACTAAAGGTACCATTTTTGGCTTAACATAAACAATAGATGTGACTCTCCCTTAAAAGAAAGCCCCCCCCCCGCCCAAGTTAAAAGAATATGTGCCAAATTTCAGAGGTGTACCCAATACATTTGTGAATAGAATAAACACTCTCTTGCCAGCAGCACATTCCACATTTGATCTGCTCTACTTCCACCAGCCCCCTGCTAGCGAACAAGTTTATCCCATAGTAATTGTTAGATGTTTCTATAACGCCAGAGTAGAAATCATTGTCCAGTGGCTGGAATTGAAGAACTTCCTGGTGAAGTTCCTCACTCCCCTGAGATCTGGTCTTATATATGTCACTTCAACACTTTTCTATTGTCTTTTGACTCCTGGCACCCATTTAGGTTGCAAGACATACAAATCAGAGGATGATCACTGGCTGTCTGATGAAATACTGTGGTCTTGACCTTGGCAGAGGTTGCTAAGTGTTATTGCAACACAAATAAAGATATGTTACATGACAGATGCCTGAAATTCATGGATTAGATGGGAACTCAGGGACTTCTTTTCAGCTTCAAGGGTTTTAGAGAAACCTTAGTCCAACCAGTTCCCCGTTGTGGATCCCTTCTTTTCCATCTAAAAAACTGAGATTAAGATAGAGACATAATTTGAAAGTGGAAGCCTCTGTGAAAACCAAACACTAAAACTACATCTCTATCAGAATCTGTTACCCAGTCATTTTAGTAATATTGGGCAATGTGAATAACATTTAAGAAAAAAACAAAACAAAAACATCTCACACCTCAAATGATTTCTTTAAACATACAAGTTTCATATGCTGCTTCCTGGTCTGATGATGCAAGTGTACAATATTTGGAAGGAAGGTGGAGCTTGCGTATGCTATCTGTATTCCTACACACAGAAGATCCATAATACCCTACTACTTATGTTACCAGAGGAAAGATTATTTAGGCTCTGGAGGTTAAACCTGGATATTTTGGAAGGAATTAAATCCAGGTATGAGTTGTTTGATTGATTTTTAATTAGATATTTTAAGACACATTTATTTTAACTGACTTCAGGGACTGGTCATTATTTATTGCCACATCAGGTTATACTGTAAACTGGAGGCACAGAATACAATTGCCAAACTCACTGCAGACAGGAGGAGGGACAGACAAGTCTCAGTCAGCGACTGGGTGAATTTTAGAGGAAAGGTTTTGATTACAAAGCCATCCCAGAGAACAAACCTAGGGGCATTACAACTTCAACTGCAAAAGTAATTTAAGCAACATGACAACATGGATCCCACAAGAATGGAAACAGATGACGTGGCAGCCCTGAGGAGGCCAGGTATGGAGCAGTGCTTCCTGCCTAAAGCCTGCAGCCCACAATCTACTACACTCATCAGCCAACTTCCGCTGCCCAAAAGGCTTTCCAGACTACAGGTTCCTGATCTCAGAGGTTCCCATTCTCTTCAAACCTTCTTATCCCACTCCTTATATACCAATGTCTTCTGGAAATTGTTCTTTCCTTAGGGTCCTACCCTCTGTGACAGTAACACCAGCAGCATATATGAAGGGGCAGCAAGCCAGTATCTCCACTGCAGATGTGGAATTCAGCTCTCTGGCCCACTTCCTGGGAAAAAATCAGCCCAGGGATAAGCCATGAGCCAGAAGGAAGTCTCTTCCTCTCCCAATAGCAAGCTAATTTGCCTTGCACAGAGGGGTGAAGAATGGAGATAGAGAAGAGAGCACTATTTCCAGACAGCTGTTAAAAAAATAATATCTCTTTCATATGTTAGATTTTCCAGAGTCTGAGCAAAAGAGATGAAAGCTAAAAATCCCCTTGGATTTGAATTTGTGGTCAAAAGGGCAGGCTTGGGAAAAGAAACTCTTACTCACCTCCTTCCCTTCACTATTCCCCAGGCATCAAAGAGGATTCCTAGATAAGTAGCTCTCCAAGCCGTATCCCTGGTGATTCATCACTGATTATTCTAGAGTCCACCCTCAAAGCAATAAATCTCAGCTTCAAATGGTGCAGAAGCACCTTGGACACAAGGGATACACACTGTACCTTGACTGCAGCAGTACATCTGCAAGCCAGGAGCAGCACGATATGGCTGGCAGGGACAGATATAGCACTAGATACCTGCTTCTGCTCTTCATCTTGCCTCCTCCTTTGCTTTTCCCAAGGGAAAAAAAAAAATAAAAAACAACCAAACCCATCTTTTCAGAAATTTTCATGGAGGTAAAAAGCACACGTTGGGCTTGGCAGGAAATGAAGGGGGTTTGGAAAGTTTGTCAGGTGGAGAAACCAGTCATTTAGATTTTTCCTCATAAACCAGTAGCTGAAGACTGAAGGTGAAATACTTTATAGTATAAAATAATTTATTTAATTATCTAATTAATATATCTCAGAGCAATGAATTAATTCATCTATTATGTCTGTCATTGTTTACAAGGAACTTCAAATATGTATACTTAATGAAAACTGAGAAGTGTCCTGCACTGACAAGTTATTGGCATGTTTTGTTACCCAGACACTTGCATTTCATTCTAGCCTGAAATAGGAAGGAAAAGGCTGAAACTTAAAATTACCACATGTACTTCTAAGTAGTATAATCTTTCAGTTATACACAAAAAACCAAACATCACAATTGTGCCCCCCTCCTCCCCTGAAGAAAACCAACAGAAATGTAATCAGCAATCTGACGCTCTGACACAATCTGACACCTTTTTATGTGGCCAGGCACCCTCAGAGCTCTGATCTCCACAAAGAGTTCATGCTCAGTGTGTGCATGTAGAAGAGTTACTGAGGATCCCTTTCCTCCCATTGAAAAAATAATAATAAATCCTTATTCTACTGATCATGGATATGAACACACCAGTCTTGGAAGCATTTTAATTTATTTTCAGACTTACCCAGTGTTTTCAAAGTTATTGCAGAAGAATC
Organism: Urocolius indicus; assembly: GCA_013401255.1. Taxonomy (NCBI): domain Eukaryota; kingdom Metazoa; phylum Chordata; class Aves; order Coliiformes; family Coliidae; genus Urocolius; species Urocolius indicus. The sequence continues at coordinate 67,427 of WBNH01005346.1, forward strand.
TATGATAGACATTAAATACAATATTTTTTACAAATGAATAAAGAATAAGTCTTGTAGATCAGTAATTCAAAAGCTTACCACAGTTATTGTCATTACACTAACTACATTTTTCTAGCCTTTCCTTTCTCAATGTTTAAAATCACACATTTGCATCACTGTTTTAGTTTAAAATCAAACAGACATGCAGCGTTCAAAACAAAGTAAAACCCCTAACATGTTTAAGAAACAATTGCCTAGGCAGGGCACTAAAATTCTGTCAGTCTCTGAAGTCAGCAAGAAAAAAACTAAAAAAGGTGAATCAACCCTCAACTAAAACAGTATAGTCTACAGCCTTCCTTGTTCTTATTTTTCAATTATCTAATTACCTACTGAGGATCTGACTCTGATCTGAGCTACTCAATATTTTAACAAAAACTAATCCACTTTAATTACCTTGTCTTCCACACAACACCAAACCAGCTATAGATAATGATGAAATTTTTATAAATAACTGCTATAGGTTCCCCTGTATGATCTTGATTATTATGGGTTCTTTTCCAGAGGTCTGCTCGCCCATCTCATTCTGCTGGATCTCTCTCCACCATCTGCAGCATCACCCAAGCTAATGTGTCCATCTTTCCTGCAGTGCATCTATTTTTTTCCTGAAGGAATCTGGAAGAAGATAACAGGTACTCTTGAGGATGATGGATTTTCTTTTCAAGATACCTGTAAGCTTGTCTTGCTGCCACCTGGGCTAGAGTTGGAAGACCTGGGAAACTTGAGGTTCTACAGATTCATGTCTTTCCTAGTCTCTATCAATAACTTTCTTTTGGTGTTCTGTGCTGTTCTTCCAGTTTTGTTTATTTGGTGGTTTGTGGGCTTGTTTTAGGTTGGGTTTTTTCTCAAGTTCATCATTAGAGGATTTGTTTCATCATTTATTAAAATGAACAAAAAAATATTCACTAAAATAATTTACAATATTTCCTTCAAGTCCCAATTTTGCCTTGAGGCTTTCTATATTTGACACATCTACCTCTCAAACACAGCAGTAGTTACAGTCAGGCAAGATCATTGTCCAAAGTGATGTAATGCTTGAGACCAAGCTGGAGCAACGTTGTTCCTCTTGCAGACGAAAATACAGTAATTCATTTGTGGGTTCATCTAATCCTTTCTTTACTTTTTACAGGCCCAAAGTTCTCCAGGGATCCTCACAAAATCACAAAGTGTTCCCAGGTGCTGCACTTCATATTTAGGGGTTAGCTTTCCTGACAGATGTGAAAATACCCAGCCAGATATTCTCCAGCAAATGCACAAGGGAATGCTGAGAGCATAAGTAGTCACAGTTAAATTTAAAAATAATATCTATCTAAGATTTGACTATTTTAGCTCACTTTTTTTTTTTGTAATGGATTTATTGTTTGCTGATCCAGTTAGAACATAGACTTGCAATTTTCTTGCTGCAGAAAGACACACACACACAGAGAAAAAAGCAGCAAGTGTTCATTTTATGTGTAAAATCTAAATAATGGCAGCCAGGAAACAGGATAGCTTGGATCTCATTGGTGTCATTTGAAGTCTGAAATATTTAACAATTTGTAATTTTCTCTAACAATTTTGCCTCATATCATGTCCCTTCACTCATTCCTTCCCAGCTTAATTTGTTGCATTTAGACACCGAAGCTCACACTGTTTCCTAAAATTAGTCACTATTCTATTCTTCCAGTTCTCATTTTAAACCTATCACATATCTTCATGTCCTATAGTCATGCGACCAAGTACTTGTTTTTAACATGTTCCTCTAAGATCAAAGCACGGCACAGAATTTCACTGTGCATAAACCTTAATCCAAATCATCGTAGCTGTTCCTGAATAATTTAGAAAGCTAGTTATATACTGATGACGTTTCTTCAATGTGTTTAGAAGCTTATAACTCAGAAAAGCCTCTACCTTGTACAGGGGAATGCCAATGCACACACAGCACACACACTTTAAAACCATGATTTAACATCAGAGCAAATAGCTTCCAGTCAATAACATTTTTTTCTCCTCTAAAATACAATAAAAACAATAATTTTCATTAAAGACTATGGCCTTCCATGCCCATCAATCTGATGGCACTGCTCTTTTCTGGGTTCAAAACCACCATTCACATTCAAGTTAAGAAAGGCAGTAAGTTAGCAAAACTCCCAAACTTCCTAACATTGAAAGTGCAAAAGCATAAGACATCAAGCCATCACATTTCTGCTAACCCTTTGCAAAGAAAAAAAAGTTCAACTCCAGTATAAAGTAGAATCTGTGCTTAATAATGGGTTTTTAAGTCAACTTTCTTTTCTGGCAGTGGTTCCTACAAAGAATAACAACGAATTAGTTGAACCTTCTCATACGTCTCCCTCAGTTTTGTTAATATTTGTTTTAGTTCTGCATAATGCCTAGGAAGCCCCTTATTCACCGGACACCCCTGTATTCTGATTCAATAGATTTAACAGGGACTCATATTCACCAATTTTTGCTGGTTTTATTTAGCTACTTGCCTAATCGTGCACAACCAAGCCTGCATGGGAAGGAAGCTAGGAGATACAGAAGCCATTGTTGTGTTATTTTCTCTTGTTAAGAGACTTTTAATTAAAAGTGCCTTTCAGACTTCAGAGTGGTCATTTTGGTGAGCATACTAAAGAACAGTACAAAGTAATTTTTAAGCTAAGAGACCTGGCAATATTTAGTGGGTCAAATTTGACAGCTTTTTCTAAAAAATTAAACACGTTACAGCAGAAAAAGTTTATGAACTTTAAGGCTGACTTCTGGATGTTTTATTCCCTTGTCCTCCTCAGCTAGCTTGATAATAAATAACCCAAAGCTCTTCAAAATCTTTTCAGATACCTGTTCCATTTTGTCGTGTTTCATTTCGATCTCATTTTGTGAAGATGATTTCTATGTCAAGTCCTTGAAAATAACACACTGCAGTATGGTTCACTGCTCTACTTTCTTGCTTACCTGTGTTTTCAGTTGCTTTAGAAACTGTGCTGGATCAAAAGCTGGTGATGAAAGGTGACTGCTACCCTCTTTGTCAAACAAGCCATGCCCAGCTGGAGTGGTGGCCAGGACATCTCTCCTTGCTAATTACTGAAGACTTGATCAGGGAAGGCTGCTTCTCCTCCATCCACACAAAGTCTAGGTAGGAGGCAAATAAACTTTTGCCACTTGAACTGCTGCCTCAGACAGCTACAGCCATCTAACAGCTGTCAGACGCCAGCCCTTCAGTCAGCATCAGAAGAGCAGTATCAAATCAGGACAAGGGTCCAGCCACTATTCTCGTCTCCCAAAATATTCATTTCACTTCCAGCTATTTGCAACTCAAGCTTTCTGACCCTGATTTGATAACATTACATTTAATATCAGTTTTCTGAGCTGTTTTCTAATGAACCCAAATGTTTAGCTTCCACAGTATCTTGAAGTAAGGCCTGTACTTGTTTGAAGACTGGATATTACAAGCACTGCAGTGACAAGAGAGGTGAAATTTTCACTATCTTCAGAGCTACTCAGATGAGATTGAACATTAGTACTATGAGGGGAATGAAGTTACTTGGTTTTGAAAAATATGCACAGCATTTCTCTGATCTTTATCTGAATTTGTATTTGTTTTTTAAAATCACTTTTATTTAACCTAGAAGCCACAAATCAAAGAAGATATTTCCTGCTGTAGAGGTGCTCCATCATTTCTTTACTGCTATTTGTTGCCTTGCCCCTATAAGCTTGCATAATAAGTCTGTTGAAAAATTTATTTGCCAATGGCAGATTCAGCAACTGAGAAGAACTTCACTTGTTTATTATGGAAAGGCAAAAATCCATTTTTTTATTTTATGTCCCCTATTTGGAAGCTTTGGTACATTAAACTATGAAAAATAAAATCAGTTCTACTTGTTGTTACTTATTCAAATTAAACCACTGCAGACTTCAAGAAACACTGAACTATTGAAAACATTTCATTTAAAAGCTCTCTTAAAAAAATTGTTCTTTGCATATGCTGCACATGTCCGCTTGGCACACAGTATTACTGAAAAAGGTAAGAAGCGAGAAGACTGACTACATGCTATTGGTTTTGGTAAGTCACCACTCACAGAGAGGTATCTGCACAATGTAAAAGGAATTGAGTATAAGAGGCGATGTCAAATACCTTAGAGTCATCTGAAGATAACACAGCAAGCAAAGAAAATGAGTAATGGTTGTAATATGGTTGTAATAATTTTAAAGTCTGGAGTGAAAGTAGTAAAAAAAAAAAAATAGGGACAGAATAAAGCTAGAAAATCCTTCACGGATAATTTATATGTGCTAAGGAGAGAACCTTGAAACCTGAGAAGTATGGTTAAAAAGCAAGACTATAGAAAGAAGGAGTGCTCAGTGAGAAAACCAAAAAGTAAAACATTATGCAAAGCATTACCAGGAGATAATTCAGGTGGGAGTCTAAGAAGGACTGTAAATTTCAGTTCAGGAAATGTTCATAGAATAAATAAAACATTTTTTACCTATTTCCTAAAAAAAAAAAAAAAACCCACAAAAAACAAAAAAAACCATGCACACCAAAAAAACCAACAAAATAAAACACAGAAAGCCTTTCAAATTAAAAAAAAGCCCCACCAAACAAAAAACTTATTCCCTACAACAATTTCGTTTATAGCTCAAGAATTTTCATGTTTATTCTATGTTTTCTCTGCACTTTTATCACAAGCTAAGTAAAATAGAAAAACAAAATGAAGGCTAACAGCACATCAGATATTATTCTTTATATATATACCTTATTAACCTGATGATAAAGATGAGATAGTAGGTGAATGAAACATTGATTCTAGTTTTAGGTGTTCCTTAAGCAGTCAGTATCATTAACTCAATACAGAAAACTTTACACTAGGCTTTTCCAAATGCACCTATACACGTAATTATAATTTGAGAAGGAGAGGAGCGAGGCAGGGTAACACACAACACTTCAAAAGTAATACTAAAAGAATGAAAACCCAAACAAAAACCAAAGCAAACAAACAAGCACAATCCAGTTTCTGAAACACTATATTTTCAAAATCTACAATGCAAGCTACCTGAAGCTATTCAGTCTGAGATAACAGTAGCAGAAGAAATACTTTTAAAATCATGAATTAATGATAATCTTTTGGCTCTTTTTTTCACCTTTTTTTTATCCCTAAGGATATTTGGGGTCTTGAAATGAATGACAAGTGTAAGACATCCAGGCAGACACTATGTTAAGATTCAACACATGCCCCTGTACTGGACTAGATTTTTTTCCTTCCCTAACTTTCAGCTTTGTACCTCTTTTTGGTTATGGTCACCACTCTGTCTCTGCAAAATATTAAAAAGTCAGAGGCAGAAACCCAGATGATCTACATTCCATGAAGCTGGAACCTGTGTAAGAGGAAAGTAAATTACAACCTCAAGTACGATGAGGAAACCTCCAACGCAAATTTTGCTGTGGTCTTCTCAGGTCATGACTTTGTCTTCCTTACATAATGGAGAGTCAGGTAACCGTCAGAAAGCAAACACGGTATAATGTAGAAGGCACATAGAGTAATGTTATAAAAATTTCTGAAAGTTTTGTAACTCATCACCTTGACAGGTTTGAAGAAGGATATATTAATTTCCTAACACTGACAGCAACTAGTATGACAAAAAGGTAACAGCAAGACAAAAAATAGGTATCACTTCACTGAATTACTTCATAATATCATTTCACGTTCCCTAAATCTTTTCCTCTGCCACTGGTGTAGGGGAATGAAGTAATAATGAAATTCTGCTCCAGTGAAGAAGGAACAAAGAGGCCTTTCAGTTTCTGGTATGTGAAAACTGCAATTTATATTTAAGCTGCTCATTGAAAAGTGCTCCTTTTGTAAGAGTTTTGCACAGTACCTGTTCAAAGAACTCCAACTTCTGCATTTTCAAGCCCCCCTCAAGAGGGGGTATTAAGTTATTCCCAATCAACTCGCACCCCTCTGAAATCTATATTTCAGGGATGGCTTTTCTTGTACTCATCAAGATTAGGGATCAATGATTATGCATATCCACAGTGTAGCAACAATTCATTAATCTTGAATTTATTTCCTGCAACAGAACATTAAGAGCTTTAAATCATACAAGGCACAGATTCCCTTACGGAGTCAATACATAGTGAAAAGCTGTACAAGGAAGGTACTAGCACAAGACAGATACATACTAAACAAATGTTATTACGGAAAAATGGCAATTAAGATTCTCTTAATTAGCCTGTCATTTTGTATTTATCATCATAATGTTTGTTTTACAATGCTTTATTAAATCTGGCTTTATGACAAACAGTCTGTTGGCAATGCATCCTGCTGTGCAACATATGGTGTTACACCTAATGAATATTAATGCTGTGAAGTACAAATGGTCTTCTGGGACAAGGGCTGATGGCTGGGAAACTCCTGCAGATGGCATTATTATTCAAAGAGGTTAACCTCACGTGTTTCTCATCAGGTCTCTTCCATAGCTACCTCATATTCTGCCTACAGGCTTTCAAGACAATGTAGCAATACATTAAAAAAATCCCCTCATAGTCCCATTCCCACTTATCTAGGTTTTATGCTTAGTTTGAGTTTCTTTTGTTTGGTTGTTGGGTTTGGTTTTTTTTTTTTTTGTTTTTTTTTTTTTTGTGGAGGCTTTTTTAGTGGTTTGGTTTTGTGGGTTTTTTTTCAATTTTTACAAAAAGTTATAGTTTAGCTTCATATCAGATATTCTTCTAGTCTTTGATAAAACATATGCAGTCATCTTCCTAAGCTAAAGCCAGTCCTCATTTGGGATTTCTTACTTTGCTGAACAATGTCTGGTTTTAGTTGTTACGTGCTCCTTATAACAGCTCTGATGAAGTGAGACATCCTCCCAAGACAGAGATGGAGGGAGATGAGTAATTCCACTGGTCACTTAGACCTTTTGGGCCAGAAGTCACAGGTCACAGATGGACACAAGGGGACCATAGTGAGGAGCAGTGAGTAAGCAGGTATGTCTCAGAGGCCACAAGAAAAGCTCCCTGGGGTGCAGCATTTCCTACCACTCAAAGTCATCAAGCGTTTGCGTTTGAACCTGGAAAAACAGGATCCACATGAAAAACTCAGTGTCACAATGATGTACAAACCCTTATACTTCTGCTCTGGTTTACTTCTTCTGAGTTTTCTACAAACTGTTAAGCCTCATCTTTTCCTTTTCTATTTTGAAAGCCTTTCACTTCCCTTTTGAAAGTCTTGCTCTTCTTCACAGTAGGAGAGCAACTGGGGCACATGCATCTAGCAGACTTTACCCCACCACACTTGTAGAAAAGAATGAATCTGTACGATAAGACTCTTGAAGAGCCTACAGAAGCAAGATTATACTAACTTTGACTAACATAGCAGTCTTCAGTGAGAAAGTTTATTTATTACTTCAACACAAGCTATTTCTACCCAGTATTGGCTCCTACATTGCTTGTCTGGCAACTTTCCTTAGGGAGTAAAGCCCTCCAGAGAGACCTTGCCTTCTATATGTCACTTTCATCTTCCTCTCCAGTGCTGTCTTTTCTGGTATGATCCAATTAATTGGCAAGTTAGTGAAGGGAGAAGTGGCCATGCTATCCTCAAATTTCATTGCCTAGATGTTTTAGTAGCACGACTTAGTCTTGTCTTTATTGAAGACAGATGGTCCCTTATACCAATGACTGAATAAGCAAAGTTCCCTTTCATCCATTTGTTGGTGTGGAAGAGGTTTATTGATCAAAATGGTCCCTCCTGCCTGAAAAAAAAAAAAAAAACCATGATTCCAGGAAGAGTATCACTTTAGGATCTTTAGGGTAATATCTGTTTAGGCAACCATTGCCATTGAAGAGATTCCTACTCTGAACAAGTTTCTTGTTACTTCACAGCTTCAGCAAAATAGCTCAGATCTTTCAACAACGTGATCCAAGAAGTTATTTATGAGTCTTTTCACCACACTGCTTTTAAGATTCGATTACTGAAAATGCTCTATTTTAAAACAAAAGCTACTTGGTTTTTGTTTGTCTGCTTGTTTATTTTTAAAGTCATGCTCCATCCTCATTTTAAAAACAAAACAAAGTAGAAAGCACACAAAAATCCCACAACAATAAAACAACCCACATTCAAAAGTCCTGATTTAGTTTGGCTCAATGACTTCCCTTTGCACACACAAACCTAACAGTGGTGCTAGAAATTTATTTTAGATGCTAAATATGAGTCTGAAGGAAATAGTGGTGTATCCCAATGAGGAAAGCAATTATGGTTTTCCCTGCACAAAAGAAGAGTACATCATGTTTCAGAAGTCTTCTAGATTCTACTGGGATCTTACAAGTCAAGAGTGACAATACAAATCCACTAGATTTCCATAACAAGTTAATCCCAGACTCTTCAGCAAGTCTGACTTTAAAAATGTTAGTTGTGCTTTCCAATAGTCACTTTGTTTATGCTACACCAATTATGCAGTATATTCTCCTAAATAGCTAGGCAAAATACACTTATCTGAATGCCATAAATGCTTCAGCCATTCACAGAACCACCCCGATATATGCTTTTGGTTTCCTCCTGCTGAAAGAAGAAAAATGTCACAGTTTGACTCAGAAAAGAAAAATAAATACAATACTAGCTGCCAAAATTCTGAAGATAGGCTGTTGGTTTTCCATAGATTTATTTTGAGAATATTACATTTATTTTTGCCTTTCAATTGCCTGTTGATGTAACAAATAGAAGATATTCACATCTCATTTATATCCAAATATTTATGGATAAGCTCTACATAGCAAACACTAGCTGGAACAGAAGGAAACCAGAAGCTTGTTGTGGGCACTATATAGCTTTACGGCTTCTGCAACACTTCCCAGTTAAAAAGTTTCAAGTATCACACAGAATGGCTCAAAAGAATAAGAGCACAGAGCTAAGCCAACTCCACACCTTCACAGTATCTTAAGAAGATTTCACAAGACTTCACAAAGTCCTTAAGAAGACATTGACCAGCAGACTAACCCTCACAAGGTCAGTAATTAGCTTCTCAGATGCAATCAAACTAACCTAGTTTTTTTTTTTAATTCTGGTTTTAGTTTTTGTGATCTATGAACAGAATATTAGCCACATACTCTCTCACTGTAGAAGGGACATGTCTACACTTAGATACAGCCTTTTGTTTAAGATACTGCTAACAGGAGTTTCAGTTTAGTCTTAATCATATAACACCCTAAGAACAGAGGCCACCATGAGGTCTGGAGTTTAGTAAGGCACAGTTAGAGTCACCATCATTCCAACTCTCTACTTGAAGTACAGTACCGGAGAAGACTATACTGCTCTACTATCATCTCTCAAAATCTATGTATGCAGTTTACTGTGATTTTATTTTGTATATACAATCAAGGTTCAAGATTGTGAAATGTTTTCTAGGAATAGCAGTCACTGTGCCTGCTGCTCTGCAAGCTGGAACAGCTTGGTTGTTTGAAATGAAATAAGTCCCCTATGTACAGCTTAGGGTGTTTGAAGATACCACATGGACAAACAAAGCTTGTTTTCCACTGTCGGGAAGAACTCTCAGTGGGCCCAACTCCCAAATTACCTTCTAGCTCCATTCCTTATTACCAAACAACATTAACCTCCCACAGACATCTGAAAAACTAATTAAATTGACAAATTAGCACAATATACTCTTGCAGAAGAGCCAGTACAGATAATTTTGTTCTTTTAAGTCCTGAGGACCAGAAGGGTATGCAAGTGAATATTATGGTGAATTAATCAGTGCACAGATTTCCCTTTCAGCAGATAGTTTCCCTTCAGTGCTTGAGAGAAATCACCTGCAAGCTACCACAAGTCTGTCGTGGAGTAAAAGCAAGGGAAATGAATGCAAATCACAGTCTATTTAAAAGCTATTCCATTTATCAACAAAAAAACTGTGAAGTTTTTGGCAGTCTTTGGACACAAAGTCAGAAGCTGTCCTGCCAATGTCCTCCTTCATCCCTCTGTTCTGACGCATACCTTCGCTGTTTGGCTGATACTTTTCCCCAATGCATGGTGAAATCAAAGCAAAGACTAGACTGCCACCTCCTTACTTGTTTTCCTGTTTGTTAAAGGGACCATCAATAATGTAGATCTCTAGTTTTTTATTCAACTTGTGACATTTTTTTGCAACTGGATCCAAAACTTATAAAACATCATAGATCTTTCTGTGTAAGTGAATAAACAGTAGCTACTGCTTTATGGATGTTTTGGCTTAGGAGTGAAGCAGCTTCTAAAGAGGCAGATTCTTCCCGTATGAAATGGGAGCTATAGAATACATCACACCAGATTAGAATGAGTTTTAAGGTAAACAGAGACATAACAGGCCAAACTGTATACAGTCTCAATATAATAGATCAGATAAACTCAGGCAAGAAAAAAGAGAGAACAAAGTGTGTTACTGGGTTGCACTATTACTTTACTTAACACAACAGAGGGTGCTAGCTCTCTTAAAATTTTTTTTTGTTTCCTTCCTTTATTTTAACTTCAAAGGAAAATGGTTTTGGAGACATGAAGATGACAGAAATCTTATGTTTTAGCCTGATGAAATTAACGCAATTTAATTGACTATTTTAAAGGAAAAAAGTCTGCTGTCAAGGAGTAGAACCTCTCAAGTTATTTCAAGGACAAAGAAGTTGGGGTTTTGTGCCCTTCAACTACTGAACAAACAAGGTACCAACTCAGCTGCAGAGCCCTGACAGGGAAAGCAAAGGTGACAAAGAGAAATATGGAAAAAATAGCTGTCTCTTCTCCCTTTTCCTTGCTCGGAGGAGGTAGCTCACTATCTGAACACTACCTCAGGATAGGCTAGTCCATGACTAGCAAGACACCCTGGACAGTATGTCCCCGACCTGCCAGGGAAGAGGATGCCCAAGAGAGACATTCTTTCACCACTGTTGAATCCAAAGCCACAACAGATGCTGAGAAACCCAGAGAGTCTTTCTCTGTCTGGCTTAAGGCTGTGCCTTTGTTGCCTGAGGCAACTGACTTATTCTGCCCATGCCCCAAACCTATTCTGTTTACCCAGGAGATGCAATTAAGAGTTTCCCCAGTACAGCAACTATTTGAATATCACAATCCGGTTGTTATTTCTGCCTGGTGGCTTAGCATACACTTCATTAACCTTTATTTAATTTTCAAATTAGCAGGGTTTGTATCCTGATCAGCTAAAACAAGGTAATTTCCATGGCAGCTTGTGCTCTTGTTATCCAAATATGAATGACTCATCTGAGTATTCAGATCATTGACCCTGAAAACCTCATCCTAAACGTTGATAAAGTAGGTGCGGCCTTTATAATAGATCTCATCCCTGATAAGGATTCCACACAGCCAATAGAACTAAAATATGGGTTGGAAAACTTCCCTATTCCTCCTCTAGTTGCTGTCAGCTTCTCAGTTCTGACGGGACATACTGAGGTTAGTTTGTTGAATGCTGCCCCAGATCACTCTCCAGTGGCTTCATACGTTTCTAGGGATGTTCAGTTAAAACAAGCAGCAGACAGAGAAGGTAAAATCTACAACAGTTTTCATAGATGAACCCTGCTGTTACAAGGCTCACTGTGAGAGCATAGAGCTAGCTTATCAAAGGCTGCTCAATCAGGAACTTTTCAAAGCCAGAATTAAGTTCATCTTTAGAAGATCATCTTCACTTTAACAGGATCACAAATTAATATAGGCATTAAAATAACAACCTTCTCTTATCAGTGGTATGTCAAAGTTGTTTTCTCTCCTGTACAGTATACAGAATATTCCAGGTACAACCCTTAGAAAGAGTGCAAGATGACTAAGCTAGCAAACCTGGGCCATGTCAGCTCAGCTGAGAGTTTTCATTATACTTCTAAAGATGTTTTCTAAGCAATAGAAAAATTATTTTAAGAATAAGTAGTTGAAACTAACTCCCAGCTACCACTTTTACCCTGACACCAGTCTTCTCATTACCATTAATGCCACAGTCTTGTCAACAGGTGCCTGCTTTTTCTCTACATGTCTGAAGGCCAGAATGTCTAGGTTATAGCCTCTATCTTAAGCACATTTTTTTCCATCACTATACCAATAAGTAAGTCAATTTAGTCATCTGAAATAAGCAGATTTTCCAGAAGATGTAAGCGTCTCATCAAATGTTATATCCTTAAGCAAACCATCAAAGGTTAAAACAGCATTAACATTGATGACCTGCTTACAAATTGTTCCTCACACAGAGAATACAAATGGTTCACAATACTGTGCTAATTCAATAACTAGAATAGCCAAGAATCTTGTACAAGATTGCATTTTTAAATTAATTGGTGTGGCATCAATCTTAAATGTCAAGTACTAGTAAATTTCTAAGAGCTATGCACCATCCATGAACAAACCAGAAATGGCAGATATAATGCATCGTATCTTACATACTAATCAAAATACTGAGTCTTATGCTTTATAAGGCCATGGCTTTCAGTTGTCTCTCAACAACAACAACAAAAAGCTTAATGCAACACTGATCTCTATATGGTCTTCATAGTCAGAATGAGGAGGGATGACAATTAACGGATTTCTACAAACCAATAGATGACAAGCACAATTTATGAAGACTTGATTCCTTCTCTTGGCAGAAAAGGGCAAAAAATGTAAAGTGATAATGAAAATAACTATTACACAGAATATAGTAATGCAGATTTGTAATCAGAATCCTCAGACTTGCCCACTGTGAGTGACTAACAGACTGCAAGTATGCTGCTCCAACAGCAATGAGATTTAAAGCACACTGACAGAAAAGTACTTGTGGTGACATTTGCAAGTAAATCAACACTGTATAAAGTGACCTATAGAAGGCATCTTTCTCTGTGATTTGCAGTTTGAAATATGAATCAGAAAAGAAAGATACACTATGTGGGAAAGTCGAGCAGGTAGAAAGACTTTCCTCTGCTTGCTCATCAATCTAGCAACAAATTGGTCACAATATCACAAGCTTCTGCAAAGTATCCAGGTTTCAAAACAAGCTTTATTGCAAATACCCACCACTGAAGTGTAATTTGTACGTGCAAAAGCTCATGGCCATTTGTGGCCTAACCTGCAAGACTTCCAGTTCCCTGGCTTTTTCTAGTTCTATCTTTAAAGTGAAAAATCCTACAAAGGCTGTTTATACCTTTGGGCACATAGTGACTTGTCCCAGTCTTTACACAGATTGGTCCTTTTTATTTTTTTTCTTTTTTTCCTTTTTAATAAAAAGAGAGATCATGACATTTAATCTCCTGGAGGGGAAAAAAACCAGGCAGGCAGTTTAGTAGGCAATCTTTGGAAACATCTCATGCACATTTGCAAGTTTCTGTTTAAGACATTAAGCACCTCTACTAGGTAGGACTTCAGTAAGGCTCAAGTACCAGATGCCTTCCTGCAGTCCAAGTTTATAGTTTATATGAAGTTTGTTTTGAAAGAAGACTTCTCTTCCTTATTTTCTCTGGTCCATTTACTCTCTAGTTCTCTGTCTCAAGTTCAACAAGAAGCATGAAGGGGCTTTAGTCCAAGCCAGTCAGTTGAGCCATTTTCAGAAAGCATGAGGTGAAGCATTTGAATCAACAGAAAGAAAATGAACAAGAAATATCAGCTCCTAGACCACAACCTACCAATTATTAGTATCAAAGCATTAAGCTCCACCTCTTCTCCCCAGCCTTTCAACAGCATTGTCCCTCTTTAGATCACAGGATCATTTTAAACTCCTCTAAAACTGCACAAAGCTCTACAAGTCACCAGGAGACATCATTGTCACTTGCAGTAGGTTGTAGAGTCATCCTAGAGCTTAGACCAGGAGTGTCAGTGGTGTGGTGTCTAAGATAATCACTGTCTCAAATCCTCAAATTCTTTGGCTCGTTAAGATCTCCTGTGTGCCAGAAAAGCAAAGCAAGATGACCTCCTTTATCAACTTTCACTTGAAAGAGGAAAATACCTACAGAAGTATGCTGTTAAAATATCAGTAACCATAAAGGGCTCACTTAGAACCATGAAGTGAACTATAAAGAGGTTCACTTAGATTGAAAAGTTCCATTACCTACACCAGCTATCACAATTAGAGAATTCAACCACCTAATTTAGTAATTACATCCCATATAAATGTATATATTCAAACAAACAGAAATATCTACAGGCTCTTCCCTTTCTCTTCTTCCCCACTTAGAAAGAAAATAAACTGGTGCTACAAACGCAACTGGACAGCCTCGAAGTACAACACGTCAGCAGCTGAAGTGCCTGCACCCTGCCACCCTGGAGAAGCTGCCCAGGAGATGCCTAGGAGCCAGCAGCAGGGTGCTACAGAGTCTTTGAACCAAGACACTCCATAAAAGATGCTTTGTTTGCTTACTACTGGAGAAAATGCCCTTTTGCAGCAGAGGGCAGTGCCAGAATAATTACAACTTTTAGTTTTAGTGGTAGAAAAATACCGAAAACTGGAATGAGCTCGGAAGAAGTTTGCTTGTGATATACCAGTATGAAAACAGTGATGTTAAAGTGAGCATCATTGGTTCAAAGCTTCTGTGCCCACTTCCCTCCTCCTCTCACCCCTAGAAAACCTCTTAGCACCTAAAGCTAAATGTGTTTTCCATCTCAACATTTTGGTTAAGTAAACCCACTGATTGTTTTCCCTGTTGCAGCCAGTTACAAGAGAGACACAAATGAAAGCAGAATGATGAAACCTGGCACAATATTTCCAGTTATGACATAGATTGTGCACTCTTAGATTAATTATTGAATTTGAGTGATTAGTTACAAAGAAAACTCCTGTTTTTCTTCTGCAGCAATACATGTAAATCAGAGTCGGCAGCTGGTGACATCAAAAGGCCTGACCGACACACCTGATTTTCTCCTTCCCTCTGCATAGGTCCATTGATTCAGATTTATACTTGTGTGGAACAGAGAATAATCAAAGCCAGTGTGCACTGTTAGGGTGGAAAATGTCAGCAATCTTAATCTTTATTAGAAATCAATCAAGCAGGGCTTTAATGTGGTCTTGATGTTATACCCAAATCTGCTATTGCATAATGATCTATGCACAGTAGGTAACACAGCTTGAAAGCAGGGAAGGGACAATTGAAACATGTGTAAACTATTACACTACTACTCCCTGTGAGGCAGGCAGGGGAAACAGCAGCAGGATGGCTTCCAGGTGAAGCTCCTGGAACCTGAACTGCCTGTATGCAACATCAAGGGAGTAGGAGAGAACAATACCCTTTGTTTATTGACTTAAAAACCAAAATAAAACTACAGATGCACACAGTATAACTGCAAATAAGAGCTGTGACTCAGCCTCCTGGTTAAGTCTCTTATAGCTACCAGGCTACTGAGTAGCTATTCCTTTACATGGACTGATATTGATGGGAGGCAGAGAGAAGGAGGAGGGTGGAAGGATCAGGGAAGATGCTAGGGGATAACAGTCATAGCATTAGCCATGCCCTGCACTGGGCTAACTCCAACTTGCAACCTTTTAGCAACAAAAACGTCTCTAAACTCAGTGTAGTCTAAATAAAGGCAGTGTCTCATATATGCCCCCCACAGTCACCTTTGCAGCACAGAGCACACAAACTGAGCCAAATGGGCCATGTGCTGGTAATGTTGGTCCTCTGAGCAGAGACTTCAGGGTGACAGTATACAGAAACAAAACAGTAAAATTTACACAGGGATCTAATGTCTTCTCGATCACCACAAGAGTGGAAATCACCTTTAAAATTCTCAGTGGATCTTTTGTCTGAGAACTAAACCCTAATACTTAATTTTTACCCACACAGCTTTTTTAGTCTCTGATGGCTGAGGATGGTAGCTTCAGAAGCCACCCCACACAATACTATGGAAAAACCTGGAAAGCAGACTGGGTTTTGCAGGGACCTATTTGGCATGGATTAGCTGTTGAATCTAATTATTATAAATGATAGACAATGAGACTGCATCTTTTTTTACATACAAATAAGTGTCAGAGCTGTACTAATTATTCTTTTACAGCTAAGGACAGAAAATAAAGCCAGAATATTTCATATAAATATGCAGATGTACAAATGGTAAACTTGTAAAACTGTGTGCTCAATGCAATGCTACAGAAAGTAACAAAGCAGACATAATTAATCTTGGTTACAAATGCACAAAAAGCCTATGCATTTACCAACCAGCCACAGCATATGGTCTGCTCACAGTTGTGATTTCCTCCCCCATGATCCTGGACCAAGTGGATTTTGTTCCATCCTTTCCCTCATCCCTGGCTAGTTCCCATATAACACAGATAGATGGTTGAACTCTTTCAAATAATCATTTCAGTTTGACAGCAAGTTTATTTCTGCTTTATGCTCTGAAAGGGAAATGAAGCTGAGTAGCATTGCAAGTGATGATATCAGAATTGATACAGACTCAAATTTAGATTATGTATAAAACATTTCTTCAGTAATTCCCGAAATCATCAGTATTTTCCTGGTCTCCAGCTGCAAAGTGTTAGCCAAAAATGATATGCTTCACATAACATGCCTGAGAAAGCGAGTTCTGGAGATCTTTGCTCTGGTGATAGCTTGGAGCTGCATACAGCATAAACTCCTTGCACAAGGAGACTGAAACACTACAAATTGAGCTGCCACCTGCTCCTGCCTCCCTGCGCAGAACCACGTTTCCATCCTGAACCTTCACTTTCTCCCACCCTTCAGAGAGCTGCAAAGTGCAAAGCAGTGAGGGAATTCCTGAGCACTGTGCAAGCTAGGTGATCTGCAGTGACTGGCTGCCTCCATTGCAAACTGACAGCACAAAGGCAGACACCAGCAGAATAGGGCAGCAGAGGATCCAGCCCACAGCCCATCACAGGCTGCATCAATCATGCAAGTCGTTTCAGGAGTCCAGTGGCACACATAACCTGAAGATGTTCTGTATTTATAGCATCAAAGTATTTTTGTGAGGATCTGTGCTATTTGATGTGCACATGGTTCTCATTAGTAAGGAATGGATTGGACTCTATGAACAGATTAACTTCGGTGAACTTGTTCATTGGGTAAAAAACTTTCAGATGCAGAACTTCTGTGATCCTTACTTACCCAGGATGACTTTATGATATGAAATAAACCAGTTGCAAAATAAGTCTTGCTTCTTGCAGACTCTGGGAGTGAACTGCAATAAAGGGCATATTCATCAAAGGTTAGTGCTCAGAGTGAAGGAGTTCATATGGCTTTAGACTGGAGGTGGAGGGAGGAAAAAGCCAAAGGAGGGGTAAGAAGGGGAAAATGTCACTGAGGCAAAAAGCCATGAGAACTGCTGAACACTTGAATGAGATCATTGCATCAAGCCTGTATGCTATTTCTAGAGGTACATCCAACAGACAGTAACTTTGTCAAACTAGAAAGAGAAAGTAGGACTCAGCATATCTGGTATTGCATTTGCCATCCTCACTAGAGTGGCTGAAGAAGTCAGCTGAGCATGCAAATTGAACAATATAAATTCTGAAAGTCAAAATTGGGAATATTTAAATTCCAAATCTTTTAGTCTTATTATTTGTATATTTCATATAGCTATTCTTCGACAGCTACTAAATATTACATTGTTTCAAGGCTCAGAACAAAAGACTAGAAGTAAACACATTCCAAACAGTAAGAGGTTTTTTGCTTGGAAAGGTTTCTCCAGTTATTTCAAAGCTGTGTAGTCCATACCTTGAACAAACGTCAGCCTTCCACTATGGAAAAGGGAATTTTAAAATTCAACATTAAAGCTGGACACTGAAAGTCAATATCAAATAGAACTATTTAATTACATTAAAACGGAATGTGTCACTAAAATGAGAAATTTTTGTTGAGAGGCAAAAAGACCTTAGGAATAAATAGCAGTTTCTTGTCAGCCAAGGATAAGGAAAACACAAGACAGAAAGAAAAAGATAGTTTAGCCTCTCTTGCTGTGGACTCCATCATTCATTTCTGTAAGAGCTGCTCAACAATTATAGCTGGTACCTGCAAAAACAGCACTGCAGATTGTCTCCAGTTTGCCAGCAGCCCAATGCAAACTGGGATGCTCTACAGGAGTTGGGGATTAGGTGAGTGGCCAGTGCCTCAAGTGCAGGACTCAAGGCATCACACTGCAGTTTAGCTGGGATTTGCACCAGACCTGCTTCTCCCTCATTTATGACAGAGAGAGGAAAAAAATAGTTTAAAGTGTCAGTATCATCAAGAGATTTATAAATGGTGAGGTTTAGTTACAGCAGATTGAATTCATGTCTGCATCTTATCAAATTGGGGCCGAATTATGCCACAGATCTCAAGTCTAAGGCGAGGCTCATGGAACAGAAAAGCTATTCATTCACATCCAGGGCTCAAAGGAAAGGGCCAGATGTGGGAGGTAAGGTGAAGTATCATTTAACCATAGATGTTATATCCAGATCTTAAAGTGTGCCAAGGGAAAAAAATAACAAGTGAACAAACACATCTGTTGTTGTTGGTTAATTTGATTACAGCCCCATCTCGACATGGAAGAAATTCCAGTGTGCTGCACAGCTCTTTACTGTGATAGAGCTCACTGCATCCTTGAGTTTCTCCAAGAGGTAAGGACAAATGGTTTGTGCAACTAAAAGCTTTGAGATTGTATTTTCTCCTTACCAGCACATGCTGTACAAGCAAGACAGTTTAGGTTGGTAGACCTGTTATTCAGATAAAGCTTGTAGTATGCTATCAGATTATCAGCATTTTACAATTCCTTGTACTGAAGCAGAGAGAAAGTTATTCCGAAGACTGAGAAAGTGTCAGTTTCAAATATTCTGCAAGAATCTGGCACCAGTTATTTTGCTTGATGTTTTCACTGTAAATTAATTAGCTGCTCAACAGACACGTTTTCTATTTATAACACTTTCCTCCGATATCGATGCTGACTCCCTCTTGCCTAAATATTAGATGCCATCTGTGGGTTCCCTATTGTTTCACCCACAAGTGAAACAAACAAACCACAGCAGAAGGCATTGCTATCAGTGTACTCAGAAACAGAACTGATGGTGTATTTAAAACTTCACAAAATATAATGGACAACATGCATACACAAAAAAATCAAAAAGAATTACACAAGTAGCTGCTCTGGCCTCCTGTGGGGAAAAAAAACCAACCAAACAAACAAACAAAAAAAGATGTTGACCCATCTTCCTCCCAGCACAGAAGGTTACTCATGCCCTAACCATAGCGATGCACACATCCCCACAATCTTTATCTTCCACTGAAGTAGCCATTACAATATTGAACCCAAAGAGCAGCTGCAACACAATCACTAGAGAAACATTCTATGCAAGCTTTCATCACTCTGAAGCCAACTGAAGAGCAAAACATCATGGAGAATTCCTGCCATTAAAAATAAAAACAAATTTAATTTTCTCTCAACATCACACAGTGAAACAGAATTTCCTGCCTTTCCCACACAAATATTTGCTTTCTGTACTCCCTTCTCATACCAGTAGCAGATTTTGGACATCCATGACTAACAAACAAGACTGTGTGTCAGTACCAAGCCCGATGGCATTTCTTCCAACTCTCTCTGGTGACTGTTGCCAGTCTCCCCCAGTCAACTCATCAGACCTGGAGCAACATCCCATGGGAACTAGTGAGACACCAAAGGAAAGTAGCCCTACCAGACACCTCAGGGCACCCATCGGGGAAGACAGTTGACGTTACTCTCCTTTGTCCGCAGCAGCTGGGGAACCAGGCCAGGAATGATGAACTCTGGTAATAAATAATAAGTTGGGACATTATGATCTTTAAATCATAAGGTTTTCCTCAGCCTGGTCTAGAAAGCTTTTGAAGTTTTGTTTCGACTCCATAATGATTGTTCTGAACTCTTATGATCACTAATAGCATGTTTGCAAAAAAAGGTGCTAAGAAGACAGATAGATATTTAACAGTCTTCTTCAGATTTGTAATTGCTTCCTTATCTCTTATAACAACATGGTGCTCTTCCATACCACTTTCAGAAAGAAATCTTAAAGGATTGTGAAATTATGATAACAATATGCACAGTGAAGTGAAATAAGTTGTGAAGAATCACATTATAGACTAAAACCAAGCCAGTAAACCAAGACCTGTCTCCACTGCTTTCTTCACTGAGGGTGAAGAAAGCCTTCTTAATAAGGGCTTCAAAATATTAGTAAAATTCAAACTAAATATAGCTTATGGCAAACCAAATGATAAATAGAAAATACTTTAAATCTTTGCTTTAATCCCAAGAGGTAGAGCTGCTATCACATAATAAATTTCTTGTAATCTCCTACAGGTAAATAACATTTAAATTTATAAAAATAAGAAAAGCACTGCAACTGGGAATAGGTAGCTGGTATGCTTCAGCTGGAAGTCTGAAACAGCTGTACAAAATTCTCCCTCCCTCCAGCCTAAGAATCTAATTTAATACTGTCATTAGAAATATGTTGAATAACAGGTTTGTTCCCTTAAAAAAAAATCTGTCTTTACTTTTGGAAGGTATATAGCTCATGAGAGGATACAGGGGAGGGGGTCAGGAAGAAAGGCCAAGAAGTCTTTGGAGACAGGAAAGAGTGGTGTGAAAGGGGTGCACCTGAAGAACATATTTCTTTGCAGTGACTTGCAGACTAGAGAGAACGGAGAACCCTGCATGAAGCATCCAAGATTGTTGCTCAAGCAACTGCAGAGATAAGTGTTATGCACTGAAAAGGGTATGTGGAAGCTATACAGGAAAAGCTATTGTCAGTCTAACATTTTTCTTTCTCTAGGTATAGTATGATAGAAAAAGAAAAATTATTGCCTTCATGAATTCTTATCATCATTTATAGTGTCCTTATACACCATGCATTAATATTTCATACATTTAAGATGTGTATATCACAAACCTTTTCCCTTCAGTGTGCAGCAGAGATTTTTTGGAGATATGCATTATCATAGACCAATTGATTAGTGAACATTTCTCTACAAATAGCTTTTCCTAAAGCTTCATACAGGATGCAAAGGTTTGTATCATTTGGTGCTACAAATAACAAAACCTAAAACCCAGCGGCCAGAGTCTCAATGGTCTGAATTTGATTCCATGAATATTGACCAATTCACTCCATATTCTTTTCACTATATCTGACTTGGCTCCAGACATGAAAAAATACACATTTATACATATTTTGAAAAAACATCTTTGTCCTTCTTGGACACAATTGACATGCTTAAGACCTCCAAACTGCTTTCAATACCAATTCATAGTTATAATCAGCTTTTCATCTTGGCTAACACATCATAAAGATCACTAGGCAGCTAATGATTGTATCTGTTTCCTTACAAAACTGGGGAGATATTAAGAAACTTAGCTGTAGGGTTGAGTAATTCCTCAACCCTTCTTTCAGAGATTACTGCCTCCACATCAGATATGTCAAAAAATAAAACAAAAAAACAACCCCAAACAAACAAAAAACATCACCAAAAAAAAACAACAAAAAAACCCACCAGAAAATCTTCTACAGCTTTGATGTTCTTCAGTAACATTTTAATCACATATTTCTGTGAAAAAAAAAAAGAAAGTCTTCAACCACAACCCTTAAGACTGTAAAACAACTAATTAAATTATTACTGAGATTCTAAATTGTCACATTCCAGAGGTATTAGAAGAACAAGACATAACTTCTGAACAGCTTCGAAGCTTTGTGTCTATAACAAGTGTTTATGATTCAGCAGCTTTGCCTTGATTACACAGCTTCTAATATATTAAAGTCCAACAAATTCCCTGAAAGGTTAGCATAAAATGTTCTTGGTTGAACACCTTCTAACCCTTGCACATAACTCCAACAGTAGAAGGCAGAGAAACTGGAACAGAGTCCTGTGATTCCCTTTCCATTGATACCACAGATCTCTTTATACAATTTTTAGGAGGAAGTAATGATTAAATAAGACTCAAATTAAAAGCAATAAGGACTTCAGAGGGCAGAAAAGGTGGGGGAGGGAGAAGGAAACATGATATAAATAGTAAAAACAAGTGTTTGACAGAGGAAAAAAAAGCCAAAAGCAAAGACATGGAAATGGAAAAAAACAAATGCAGATACCAGAAGAAACTGAAACACTAGAAAGCAACACATACAAAAATCAATTCAATTGCTACAAAACCATTTTATATCATGTATTTTCATGGGTATTCTGTATTTATAGAAATAAGAGATGCAGTAGGAATGCCAAGAGAAAATTAAATGCTAAATTCCTCCCTTGCCACATACAATGTAATGAAACTTGTAACATGACTCATAATAGAAGGGACATATTAGAGTCATTTACTGTTATTAAGCTTGTTTTGTCTTTTTAAGGACTCTTTCTAGGGAAAACAGTTTCATCAGTTGAACAAACCCAGTAATTGCAATCAGGTCTTTCACCTTTTCAGTGATGAAGTACCAGCCATGCCTAGACATAGCTTGCTGTACGCCTAGCGTGACATCAAAAAGGACTGAGCACCCATCAGCTGTCTGGAAATCTTTAGTTACTAAACTGGGAAAGCACTAAGTACAAATACAAGGGAAATGATGGATCTCAGGAACAATTCTTTTGACATTTATGCTAAAGGTTCTTCCAGAAACAGTTTATGTCCAGGCAACTAGTCTTACCAGCGGCCACAGCTTCCTAATCAAATTAGAAAGATTGAGTCAACAGGGTCAAGTGACCAGCCACAAAATGATTAAAGACAGTAATCAAAAAATCAAAATTAATTAGCAGCTAAGCCTATTAAAATGGCTTAGAAATAAATTACTTCTACATGAATTTATATTCAGAAGTTCAATTTTGAAAAGTAATAGAAGTTTCAGAAATCTGTAGGTGCAAGTCTCAATATTCATGAGTAGGATGAAGTGCACTGGATTCCACTGAGATAGAGCAGAAGATAGGAAAGAAAAACCCAAACATGAATCCAAGGCAGCATTTTCATCTGAATAAGCAGATTTTTAAGGGTCAAGTGTCACAAGGCTTGAATAGTCTTACATGGACTTTGTGGTTAACTGATCTGCACAGCAGCAAGATTACATCTTTAAATACCTAACTTCAGGAACTTTTACTCTTAAATGTAATAGCGCAAAAAATAACTGTTTTCAGAATTTGAGAGGTCAAGAGGAGAAAGCTAGAGAACAAGTAATCTCTCTCAATTTGTAGTTATTGGAAAACCTCAAAGTGAGTTATGCGAACATAACCAGAAGTTGAGTTACCCTCTTAGGCTTGTTTGCTATGCAGAACTGGATGCGACATCACCACATTTCCAGCCTTTACTAATAGAAATGCTGGAAATGCAACCTTTCATCATGGCATTTCAGCATGTTTGTATTTATTCTTCATGAAAATGAAGAAACGGAGATAAATATAAAAATTAGAAGTTATGGAGAAGAGAGAAACATGATGCCACTATTTTATATGTTAGGTTCAATTCCGATTTCATTTAAGGAAAGAATTTTACTTGCTTTTAGTAGGAAGATGAATCCAAAGAGATTTATGCATTCGCTATATATGTTATGCATGTGCATAGAGAGAGTGCTTTTGGAGACAACACTTCTAAGAACTGTGAAATTTGAGCACATTATTCTTTCCATAGCTGAGGTTTTCTTGCTATACTAGTCTCTTTTGAAAGCTGTCAATACATTTTAGGGAGTACATTTTCTTGCATCTCAGAATATCTTACCTCAAAGTACACTTACAGCTTTTATCTCATAGGAAAAAGTAACACCACAATATGTATAACTAACCAGATAATCAAGAGTAATAACACCCCAAGTATTTATTAAGTTCAAAATCAAGGGTTTGATGATTATAGTCAACAGAAAAACATAAAAATTACTTCTTTTTGTAACCATGGTTACTCTACTCCACTCTTCACATTTTTATGCATTTCTTTGGTTGCAGTATCATCCCAATTTGCAGAAACAGGAGTTTTCCCTCCTATTCCTTAATGCAAACATACTAATCTGATACCTACTACCTCCTATACAAAACCAAACATCACTTCTTTTGATGCAAAAGTCTAATTCCCAACATTAATTATACTGCTTTTCTTTCCCTGTGAAAAGCTTACAAAAAAAAAATAAACCAAACCATAAGTGAAAGCAGTGTCCTTACTGTAAGAGTGAGGGAGAGACGACTCTCCTATTCATTATGCAAGCAGAGACTACTCCCAATGAAGTTGTGCCAAGAACCTTATACTTAGTTACGTGAATTCCACCTGTGCTCAGACCACTTTTTCTTCTAGTAAACACTACTAAAGGCTAGTAACCATGGGAGTTTGGAGGTATTTTGTTTGTTTAAATAAGGCAGTCTGAATCAGTCTTGAACTGCCCTTTTGCACTCTATCAACTCAGAGTAGATGTATGGGATATCAGAACTGTTGTCTGTCATACATTGTGATTTCAAATGAATGAGCTTATTTTCAAAAGGCAGCCTACCTTATTTGAAAGTTTTTATTTGACTTCATTTTTAAAGCATACACTTGAAAATTGAAGGAGAAAAATATGTCTCAAAGAGATATCCTGGCAATCAGCAGGATCAGAAATTGGAGACTGTATCGCCCATCACCACATTCTCTTTCAGAGAGTTAAAAGCTAAAATATGTGAGCTGCTTAGGTGAATGAAAACTTATCTTCCTTTTCAAAGTTTTCTTCATTCTTACTATTTTATTAGTTGCTCACTCAACTCTTGCTTCAGCTTGATAACTAGTTCTCTATGACTTCCTTTTTTTTTTCTCCCCACAAAATTCCTGTCAGTATGATGGATGCAATAGTATCTCACACTCCTCTCTAATGGCCCTTCTGCAGTCAGTTACTCGCTCTGGAGCAAATGCTAGCAACTCAGCACAAAAAGAAACATCAAGTGTATGTTAATGACATTTTCTCCATCTAATGTCATTTCTCAACCATATCGGACTACTCTAGCCATAAAAGTGTAAAGTAAAGCAAATATCATCTGCAGATTCTGTTCAAGACCTGCAGAGGATTTCATCTAAGCTGCTGTTTGAAGTAATCATGCTGCTGAGGTTTGGTTCCTTTGGCCTGAGGCAAGACTGCTCTGGTTGATGGGTGAAGGCAGCTCCAGCTTTTGTCAAGGTAGGAGCACATGTGGACTGAGGGGCAGGGAGGCACCACTCCTTCTGTAAAGCAAGGGGCCCTGAGCTCACCTTTGTAGATAGATGCCTGTGCATGCTAGTTTGGGCTGCACTTAGGTCAACAGTATTAACTACTAAGATTACTTAAAATTTCTCCCAGTAAGTAAACTTCTGCAGTGCACTATGAGCCATGCAAGACAGCATGCAACTCTGCCTGCTGTCTTACTCAGGAAAGAGTTAATAATAAAAGTGACACGCATAGCACATTTCTCAGTGTTGTGTGAGATAAGCAGCATGTCTGGCAGTAACTCAGTTTCAGCTGCTTGTATTTCTAAATGTATGTGTTTCTTCAGGTTTGGCTACCAAATGTCGTGCTGTACTTATAGCTTCCTGGCATTCTCTAGTCCCTGTGAGATAGTTTAACTGGACGTATTATATTTTTTGGAGTAGTAGCAGCTGCTGATAGTCACCTGGATGTATTCATCAGGGTACAGATTCTTAACACTCTTTCAATCACGTATACAGGAAAAATCAGTACTAAGCAACTCCAAATCTGTCTACTACTTCTTGCTGACATTAAAAGCCTTCAGTCATTGTGATTACTGTGCTGTGAAGATATGCAAGTCAATTGCTTGCTAGCATTGAAAATTATTAATCTGGCCGTACTGCAGAACAAACTCAATCCTAACAAAAATAACAACAAACACATAAAAATCACATTAAAGTAGTTACTGCAATTTCTCAGGTAATGAAGAAGGTATGGTCCTTCATTTTCACCTCTATCATTAGTTACACATGTTGAACTTGAAAATATTTTTCCATGACCATGGACTATATGCCCTGGGAAAACATGTATCTGGGGGAGGGAGAGGAATTTGCTGAGGAACATTTCTATAACAGTAGTTTTTTCATCCATTGATTTACAAGCCACTGATTTACAAGCTGCGAATGAATAGTAGCCTTCAACAACAGGAAGCCATGCCATTGAGAAACCCTATAGCGTCAGGTGGAGGCTGGAGACAAGCTTGTCTGCTAGCAGGGAAATTCACTCCAGGAGCCCCCTGTAATCAGAGCTGTTAACCAGAAGGAAATGTCTTCAGTACTTACATGGCCCTTAATCAGACACTGACAGAGTCTCTTTGATCAATGCATTTTCAAAATGAGGGTAACTGCAGTTTACAGTATATCTACACAGATTTCACAGCCGGTTTCCAACATGGGCAACCAGAGGAATTACTCGGGCTTCACCCTCTGCTTTTCTTTTCTTTTGCTCTCTCAGAAAATGGATTCAGAGAGACTCAGAAATTAGCAACACAGAAGGCTACGGATCCTATGCAGCAGGGAGGCAACATTCACTTGTGCATCTCCTAGCATTTTACAGTCTCAGGGAGGGGCAGAAGGAGAGAAAACACACTTAGTCAGCTATTTTTGAAGGGTCCAGGCTGACGGAGTGCCAAGGCTGGAGAATCAGACTAAAACAGTGTCCCATCCATTTAATGTGGTTTAAAAGGTATCATAATGAAAATATTACTGAAGATTAAGACTCTATATCCTGGAAAGCTACTGCAGAGTGAATTACTTTAATCAATTACTAAGTATTAGAGGTGTAATAATTTACAGAGGAGTATTGCATGAAAACAATTAGCTTCACCCAGAAGTGTATAATGCAAAATGCCACAGTGCTTGGTGTAAGAGGAGAGGCAAAGTAAGGCAGCTATCGCCATTCACTGTTTATCATTGTTGTGGCATTCCACAACATAGAAGCTGGCAAACACCAGGACTAATTTCTTCAGTTGTAAGAGTAATTTGGGAAACCTGAAAGGTTTTTGTGCTTTTACTGCTTGAGGAAAGTGCCTCTGTTTCTGACAAGCAGAAGACCACAGTAAAAGGTTCCACACGTTACAGAAGGAAAATAGTGAAAGAATAGGAAACTGAGGGCAGAGGAGGGGTGCTTTTTTTGTATTTTTAGGTCCCATTCCACTAAAAGAATGTGCAGGGAGCACAGAGATAAAGAAAAACAGGAATATATTAATCAGGCAGTCATTTCCCATCCTCTTACATCACTTGGTTGTACCCTGGTAAAGCAGGGGTCCAAAGCAGTAGGTGATTGTACATAGCATACGCAGTGAACTGTGTAGCACATATGGTATATACATTGAAGTAATGTAAGATAAAAGCTCACCTGCTGTTCTGTGGCTTTCTTAATAGAGTGTCTATGCACCACTATGTGAATTAAGAGTAGAGTAGCAGCTTTAACTCTAGATTTCCTCACCTCTGTATTATAACGCTTTTCTTGTTCAATTTAAGTACTTATAAAGTCACTGAGGAAATGAAGGAAACGAAGAATGTGATGTTAAGACAGAGTATAATTTAAACGGAGAAAATGAGCTTTCTGAAGTTTATACTGTCTTAGTACATAATAAAAGATATCTCACAACACAAAACAGATACAGGCGATCTATCCCATAGTAGATGTACTCTGTAATGATAACAACAATAATTATGTTCATAAAAACTTGCACAAAGAGCCCCAAAAGTTGGAAGGATACCAGCTCTGTTGTTCATAAACATGACAAAGAATCAGACGAGACCAAAACTAGTATTCAAATGCCCTAAACACTACACACTAACAATGCAGAAAAGAAACTATTAGAATATCTGAAATTTAATTTTGAGCTTGATACCTGTCCTGGTTTGGGCTAGGATAAGGTTAACTTCAGTGAGGCAGTAGGAAGGGATACAGCATGGGCAGCTAACCCAGGCTGGCCAACAGGTATTCGATACCATACTAACGTCATGCTCAGTACATACAGGCAGGGAGCTAGTCGGGGTCAGGGCTGCGGAACCGCGGGTCCGGCCACGTGGGGAGCTGGTCGGGCGGGCGGCGCTGCGGAAGCGCGGGGGTTCCTTTTTTTTTTTTTTTTTCTTTTAGGGCGGTCGGTCGGCAGCGGTCGCGTGGGGCGGTGGCATCAGGACCAAGGTGGTGAGCATCTGCGACATACACCATTCCGTTTGTATATTCCCTCATTTACTGTTATAACTGTTTTTTTCCCTGAACTTGTTCCTTCTTACCGTTGTTCTATTAAACTGTTCTTATTTCAACCTACACGGGTTTTTTCCCTTTCTCTCCGGTTCTCCCCTCCGCTTCCCCCGGGAGGGGGAGGAGTGAGCGAGCACCCTCGT
The DNA here is from genome assembly GCA_013401255.1 of Urocolius indicus. NCBI lineage: Eukaryota > Metazoa > Chordata > Aves > Coliiformes > Coliidae > Urocolius > Urocolius indicus. Next base: position 95,653 of record WBNH01005346.1, read on the forward strand.
GGCTCTTTGTCCCCGGCTGGACAAAAACCACCACAATACCGCACCTGTATGCAATGTGTGCACACGTCCCTAGGCATGCAATTAGTTCAGACAATGGTAGCACCCAGAAAACTCACAGCATATTATGACTGAAATCCTACCTTGGGGTTACTGCTTACCCTTTTCAACTCTGACTACAGAAGATAGAAAGTATTACACCTCAGATTCATCCCACCTAAGTTTTGGTTCCTCAGCTAAGAAAATTTATCAAAAATAAAAAAAATAATGTCTGGACCATTGATGAAGCTTGAGGTTTTTTGGCTCTTATTTTTGGCATTTTCCTGGACTTGCCCATCATCAACATCAACTGCAATACAAATCATATCATGAGGTCTTGGTTTTCTAATAAATAAATTTTAAAATTTCCTTGATGCCTAATGTTAACTTATGGATCCACATGACATTGCTTGTAATCATTTGTCTCTTTTCTGACATCCATTTCCTGTAGCCTTTTAATACAGAAATTCTCTGAAACAGTTTTCTAATGCCTCATGCGTTCTTCCATAATACCTGAAGAACATCAACAGACCACAAGTATAGTTATCTGTTAATGTTTCCTATTCCTTAGTAAAGCATCATGGAAGAAAAAAGAAAAGTTTAATGAGTTATCATAAGTCACAAGGTAATCTTGTCCTTAAATCTGTATGTGTTTTAGATGCTTTCTCTGTTTCAGAAAGAAGCATAAAGAAATGGCACTGGGGGATAAAGAGATTCAACAACACTTATGACAGCTATGTTGTTGGTAAGTTATTAAACAAACCAGTGTAATATATCACCAGGAACTAGTGCCTTACAACTCAGCTCTGAATTACAGAAGTGCCTGTCCCTCATGTTTTAAGAGAGAACAAATACTTTTGGAAACAGAGATCTTGGAGTTGCCTCAATTTCTTAGACTCCTCACCTCCTTTCTTCAAATCGCAAACCATTGCAAAGTTTATGCTCTTTGACCAGCAGGAATGGAGTCGGATGGCCAAGCAGTTTCCCCAGAGCCAGTGCTGACCTGCAGTGGGCAAATGTCCCAAATTAAGCGGTGCTCAGCAGGCCCAAGAGGCAATGAAGCACTGGCTAGGAGTGATAAAATCCAGAATTTCAACTCATTGTGAGACTCCATTTCTTCAATATTTCAGTTCTTTCTCCTGATATGATGTTAAAATTTCTCATTAAATGAAAAGTGAAAAAAAGTAAAGCAGCTCCCAAGATTTGTGCCTATCCCTTTCACAGTGAAGCACCTCTTTTGTCTTACTATGGTGTGTATTGTCTTACCATGGTACGTATTGTCTGCTTTTTTGCAGTACAGGCAAGAACTTCAAGGGTGAATGACCTTTTCCAGGAGAACTAAGATGAATGCATCACCTGAGGAATCTTACAGTAGCAGCCTGACATCTTTCCTCACTATGATTGTTATTTCAGCAAATCTTTTTGCAGCATAAAGGAAACCAATCAAAAGTGTGGAGAGCAAAGCTTTTATTTGAGTCCTTAGGCAGTTGGGTTCCTCCTTGACAGCCATACACAGTTGGTACAAATGAAACAAAGAGAATAACATTAATGAATCTCAATATGGTTTTGGTGAGTTTGGTTAGTCTAGAGCTTTGTGCCTGTCCTGACAGAGCTCAAGTGTCTTGAGGAGACAGCAAAGCATGGAAGTGGAAATCCTTCTTGGCTGTTGTATGATGGATGTCAGATGTTAGGATGTTATTGTCCTTGTGGATGTTTATACATGTACATTTTTAAAGCAAAATATAAACAAACAAGTGAAACCCCTGTGTAAGCCTCAGTACAAGAGCAACCTTTGTGCTAGCCCCTGGATTGAAAGCAGATGTAGGACTTTGTAATTAGGCCTGATTCAAGCTGCCTGAACTGCATAAAAGCAGTTGTTTTGGAAATGAAGGGAGGGACTAGGGTAATGTAAACACAATTTATCTTTTTGCTGCACATGGCAACAGATTAAAGCAAATGCAAGCAAATTAATCATGGGGAGGAGAATCTTCAGGGAGGGTACTTAAACACTATCATCCCTCAAAAATGAAATGTTTAAATATTACTCTTTTAGAGCTTTTATTCTAATTATTGAGATCTGCAAGCTAATAAAAAACCTGAACTATTTTAGGAAGTTCTATACTTATTGAACACATGCCTCAAATACATAATTAAAGTGATTGTGAATTCATCAGGAAAAAATTGATAGCTGCTTGATCTGGCCAATGGGATGCCTGTTTTGCAGCATTTGGACCAAGGCCTTGTGCTTGGGAAATATTGAATGCTAGCAAGGACCTTTTCAGATTAATGACATCGATATAAAAGGATACCTGGAAGAAGCCATTGTAGTTGTATCACTTCATTTCATAAAAGTTTCTGGGGTTTTTTTTGTTTTGTTTTACAGAGAATTGAAACACTTCCCACTCTTTACCCAAACAACTGAAGTTTGGCTGCATATCTTCAGTACACAGGATTCATAGGTTGCTCCAATATCCTTTCAAGGTGAATTGGACCCTCTGAATGTTGGATCTAATTATTAAGACTTTTCTGACATCCCTGCCTGAATGTGAATTTCCTTTGTTTATCTCACTGTCAGTCATACATACTACAGAAGCACATTTTATTAAACTTAATGAAAATGTTACACTAAACACTGAACTTATGCAAGATAGAAGTCTATTACTTACAGTACTGTCACACAGATTAAAAATATCCAGTTTTTTCTTTGAGAAATAAGACTTGATGTTTATTAATCATCCTTAGCTGTACTGAGGACATCAGTATTGGTAAGCAAAGACTAGGGAGTACTGAATGCTTACATTGTCCCCATATAACTCAGAAAGTTGCCACTACACAGAAGCATGATTTTAGTGAATTCCAAGCACCAAAGCATCACAAAAGAACTGCACTCTATACACATGTACTGCCACCATGTTTACCTCTGCAACAGCAACATTATGTCTTTTTGTTTCCAATCTTGCCTCTATGTAGTATTTGAAAAACACACTAGTGCTAGTCTATGAAATGGTACGAGTTGAAACAGGTTATACAGGCACTATTTATGCAAATGCAATATTCCAGGTTTCTACACCAAATGCCAGTTAAGAAGGCAGGAAGTTCTTGAAGCTCCCTCACTACAAGCAGCATAAAATCACCAGGCCTCAGCCCCAAGGTTTGCCAGCAATGTTTTCTGTAACCTCAAGCAAGTCACTGAGCTACATAAGGGTATTGCCCTAATAGGCCTTGCAAGAAGTTTAAATATCTTACACGTTTTAAAAGTAGTTGAAAGGGTATATAAGTTTCTAGTAGTACAGATTTCAACTTCCCATCCCTGTGCTCAGGGTATACATTAAAGAAAAAAAAAAAGCAGATAGAATCACTCTTATTGCTCTTTCTGGCACACACACCCAATTACATCACTTTTTTTTTCTGGGGTCTAGCTACTTTAGAGCACAGACCACATACCTGAATTTCTATGCACAGCAGTTTTTGGGAAAAGGCTCCTTGAGTAAAATCTCCAAGAGCAAGCAGTACAAATATTCATTTTCTGAGCCACACAAGCTCTTCTTGGCATCCTGCACCATGAAACTGCACAGGGATTCTTGCTGTGGCCACAATGTAAACTCTTCGAGCAAAACAGAAAAAGGCTGAAGAGACTCATATCTAAAGCTAGCTATGTAACATCACCAATGATTATTTTGACTGATGTGGTTTACGGGGTTTTCTGTTTTGGCTGACTTTTGTAGGGTTTAACAGTATCATGCTGAAAGGAAGTACATAAAGTCAGAGTAGCAGAAAGATTTCCACCCACCTCCTCCACCCCTTCAATTGCCACATTTAACACCTGCTAACATCAAATTGCTGCCCTGTGAAGGGAGGTGTGATCTATTTTTTAATGCTTCTACAATTTGCATATTCCATATTAACAAAAAGAAAAATTCACAACAGCTTGAGTGTCATTCCATTAGCATTTTAAAACAGGATAACAAGCTAAATATCACCTTCATTTCAGATAATTTGAGGTTTGAATGCACTTCAAAACATTAGTGATTTTTGTAACTTTAGCCTGAATGATACAGTAGAGCATATGTCAGTGAAAACAAATCTTGCAGAAGGAGAAGACATTGAGAAGGAGGTTTTGGTGTGGTTTCCCTGAGACAAAGATGGTGCGGGTAAGCAGCATGTGGCTGTCCAACTTATGCAGGCTCCTTGCAAAGTCATCATTAACCATTGACTAACTTTGGTTTATGAACTACTTACATATTGAGTTGAAAAAAAGCCTGTGTATAGCACTACTCGCATGTCATGGTTTGACATGACAGCCTTTACTGATAAGGGGGATGGGGCTGTAAAGATGGCGCCTGTAAGAAGTTGTTTGCAACTCTGCTCAGCTCTGAGCCAGACCCACGTCTGGGGCTGAGCCAATTAGACGCCTCCACAAACACTTTTTAAGAAGAAGCTGGAAGAGGAGGCTTCTTCCTCCATCTTCTTCCTGCTTCTTCCTTCTCCTGTCCCTTTCTTCTTCTGGCTAGTGGTGGTGCAAGGAGTAGGAACAGTGAGAGAAACAACCATGCGGACTCCAAGGTCAGTGATGAAAGAGAGGAGGAGATGTACCAGAGCAGAGACTCCCCTGCATTCTGTGGAGAGAACTGGTGAAGCTGAGATTTATTTTCCTGTCTTTAAAGACTTTGCATCAGCGACAGAGACTCATTTTGATACAGCTGACCCCGGACCAGGGGCAGCGATTCACTTCACTACAGACCCCAAGCCAGGGGCAGTGATTTTCTTCTATATCACTATGGCCGGAGCAGGCTGTGTCCTGAGGAAGGACCTTTTATCACTATGGCCATAGCAGGTTGTGTCCCGGAGGAGGGACCCAATATCCACAGCTGTAACTGTGGGAAGGAACCCACGACAAAGCAGCTCATCAAACCTGTGCCCAGAAGAGGCTTTGTCCAGAGAGAGGGACCCTGTAACTGCAGAAACTGCAACCACGGTGAAGAATCCATGCCAGAGATATTNGAGTACTGGAGTTTGTTTTGCCCAGCACCGTAATTGGCAGTGAGCCCTCCCTGCTCTTGTCTTAATCCACAATAACCTTGCTTATCTTTTTACTCTCATTTCGCTGGGGCCTCCGCCATCCTAACAAGGGTGGGGGTGAATGGGGGCACCGAGCGAGAGACTGTTGTGGTGCTGCTGTGCTAGCTGGGCCAAACCACGACATCACAGAAGACTTTTGCATTGTGGTTGCTTTTTAGTGTTGTGGGAGGTTTAGGGTTTTTTTGGTTTTTTTTTTTTTTTTTTTAATACCTTTGCCCATGTAATCATCAAGTCTGAGGGGGTAGAGGCAGTAAAAGCAGGGAACTCTAGCCCACCACGGTACTAAGGACTTTGTGTTCCCCACAGTGAAAGAGATTACTGTAGCCTCAGAGGCAGTGAAGCCAAAAGCACAACAGCTCAAGCTGGTACAAAAAACACACAGGAAGCCAAACTCAGAGGTTGCAAAAAAATACGGAGGTTGCTTGTTTTGAAAGCAGTTGCATTAAATTCCAATTTATAGATGATCCAGGAGTCAGTGCAACCATTTCAAAGCAGTCAACCTAGTCGTTTATGAAAACAAGATGAACTCCCTCTCAAAGCAAGGATCTCATCCCCCATTCCCACAACAGACACTTGGGTCCATGCAATCCTAGAATGACTTCAGGGAAATCCAGTGCCTTGGGTCACCTTTGAGAGGCTCTGCTCTCAGGTTAGAAGAACTTTTATGCCTACAGTGAGCCGATCCTTCCCCTGGAAAGGAAGTCACAAGCAGTAAGCCATTTTCTCCAAGGTCTCATAAAAAAGCCCTCACCACTTCCTGTGACCAACTGCAGACACACTTGCAGAAGCAGCAGAGATCAGTACACTTACTCTATAAATATAATAATATCAGAGTCATAACAGCAGATGGTCATTTTCTTTCTTCTCAGAGGACAAAACAGACAAAGGCAAAAAACAAAAAATAATTCAGTGTCCCAAGTATTGCTTTACTAACTTGTTGCTATTTCATTGATATTTCACTTTCTCAAAAAAAGCAGCCTTTTATTGAAGCTTTTTATTTTTAATATTTTGCAATGCACAAATACTTCTTAACTGAGAGTAATGTGGTTATGAAGTATCTAAGGTTATGCTGAACCTGTACCTAAATTATGTTGAGCTTTCTTTCAGAATCAAATACCAAGTAATATTTTCCCACTCCATATTTCTAGCTTTCTGTCTGAAGGAGTGCCTCCGGGGCTGGGGAGCCAGCATTGCCCAGGAGCTGTGCTTACTCCAGGGTAGTATGACTATTTTGCAGAGACCTTCCCAGCAGACTGGGAAGCTCTGCAGCTAGTGAACCCAGGATAAAGCAGTTTAAATATGTCAAAGGTTTTCAAAATAAGTCTCCAATAAGTTCATCTACTCTGTGCTTGCACTGCAAGTTTAGCTCTATTTAGTTAGGCCTCTTCTCTAATAGATAATAATTTAATACATATCATTGTTTCAGTTTGGTACCACAATTTTAATCTTTCATTGTTACCCTTAAGCTCTCCTTTCACTCTTGGGATGCATGCTATACTTCTGCAAAAGAAGAGCAAAAGCTGTGGAGTAGGGTGATTCAGGAAAGTTTCCAGACAAGGTAACATAGGTACCTTCTCTGCACCTTCAACCACTCTCCTGACAGGGAGAGATCTATTAGACGGAAGTCTAAACCTCTACTGCTCTCAAATCTTTCCCCACCAGCATCAATTCCCGTTGCAATAACCTGATGGCCAGATTTAAATGCCTTTAGATCAGCTGGATCATCTTTCCAGAAATCAAGGTGCACTAGAAAATGCAAAGGATTTTACTTCACAGAGCAAGCCTATAAACTTTGTAAGCTGAACATTTAGAAGCTCTCATACACTCTTCTGTATTTAAGTAACACTAAAGTAATTTACATACACCACCAGATAACTACTTAATTATGAGTTTTTGGTTGTTTCTTTAGACAGAGACTGTCTTTTCTCAGAATAAACCTGAGGGAAAAAAGAATTCTTATATCAGGGCATTAGGCTGCACAACTGTTTCTGTAAAACTATTTCTGAGATCTTTCTACTTTACTCGATTCCTGCCTTACACATTAAGGGCATTGTTCACAGCAAAAATGTAGCCAGTATGCCTAGCCTTGAAGGCTTATTTGGTCTTGCTAGAAAAGCTGTGCCCCACTGGGCAATCACCTGAAGGCTAGATCAGTTGTTCTTAGCTTATTTTTTTCTTCATCAGTATTAAAATGTTTCAGAATTTAATAATTTATTAAAATTGTTTTGTTCCAAATAAGCTTGCCTTATCAGGTCTCGCCATTTCTATAAAGGTAAAACTCTGGAAGGTTTCTTTCTGCAGAGATCCAAGATCTTTTATGTCATGTGTCTGCAAATTGCTTTCTGTCCTCAAATATACAGCTATAATATTTCCTCATTATGTCCACTCAACTCACAGTGTAACAAACTCTTCATAAATTTCACTGTGGCACATTAAAAAAGTCCATGCCATGAGACAGTTCAAATCTGAATTAACACGTTCCTACTCAATAAAGAATTATTCTATTGCTTGATGTGGTTGTTCAGTGGGAGCCATAACCATTTAAGGATATATGGAAATAAATGAAAAGGTAATCCAGCTGGATTTTCATCCTTCAGCTCTCTATCCAGACCCTGTCAAGTACAGACACACAAGGTTTTGGGCAGACAACTCCCCAAATCTTAGACCTGGAAGCTATAGAGGATTAACTAAGATTTACTACATTAAAAAAAAAAAAATAGAATAAACAGTGGTATTGACGTTACAAACATTTTTTTTTTGTCCCCACTACTAGTCCAATGTTATTAATCTAGCTAATCAGAGGTATCACTAATTTACAGAGACAGAACAACAAAAGTGCTTTCATCGGTTTCTTGATAATACAAGTAGTTGTAGCAGACACTTCAGACTGCTTCCGTTACCATGATCCCACCAGTGACCAGTTTCCTGGGTATTCAATGCACTGCTATAGCCCTACTTCTGCTCCAAAGAAAACAAAACCAAAACCCCACAAACCAACCCACAAGCTAAACGACATACTCAGCTCCAATACACTGAAGAATTCCCTTTTGCTGGGAGCTCTTCAAGGCACACAGTAGTTTTCCATTTCTCCTTCATTCAGAGTTAATAAGCTGAGCAATGTGTTACTGAAACTCATAGAAATGTCAAAGGTTTTAAAATTGAAACTGCTGGCCTTTAAGTGGCGGTAGATAATAGCCAAGCTACTGCCACGCTGCTTTTAGTCCAACAACACTGACTGACAAATGATGGCTCGAGGTGGAGAGGAAGGGTCCCTCCTACTTGCTCTTTAGTAAGTTTTCAGTGTGCTTACTAATCAAATATGAAAATAAGCATGCTATCAGCAGCAGCTTTTAGTTTATGAAGAGACTTGAAATAAAACCTCATATACATCCCATGTAGTTGAGTTAGAAATTAGTGAGAGGTTTTCCGTCTAGAAATTATCATTTGCTGTAAAGCTTCCTTCTTTCTCTTTTCATCAGAAGACCAAAGCATAAACGAGGAAGTCTTTAAATTATAGGCCAGTGAAAACTGAAAATGCTAGCTAAACTATGGGGTTAGCAGGTTGAGAGAGGTTCTCCTCCCCCTTTTACTCTGCCCTTGTGAGATCACATCTGGAATATTGTGTCCAGTTCTAAGCCCCCTCAGTTCAAGAAGGACAAGGAGCTGCTGGACAGAGTTCAGTGCAGGACCACTAAGATGATGAAGTGAGTGGAGCATCTCCCTTATGATGAAAGGCTGAGGGAGCTGGGGCTCTTCAGCTTGGAGGCGACTGAGGGATGATCTCAACATTTACAAATACGTAAAGGTGGGTGTCAGGAGGATGAAGCCAAGCTGTTTTCACTGATGTCCAATGATAGGACAAGGGCAATAAGGACAAGCTGGAACATCAGAGGCTCCAAAGAAATGCAAGGAAGAATTTCTTCACTGTGAGGGTGACTAGGCACTGGAAGGGGCTGCCCAGGTGGGTTGTTGAGTCTCCTTCTCTGGAGACATTCAAAACCCACTGTGGTGGTTTAGCCCTAACTGAACAATAACCAAACCACCCAGTTACTCCTCCCCAACTCAGCAGGATGGGGAGGAGAATCAAGAGTGAGATTCTAGAACTTTCTGGGTTGAGATAAGGACAACTTAACAGAACACCACAAAGAGCAAGCAGTTACAATGAGGGCCAAAGGACACAGAAAAACGAGCAATGCCCAGTGTAACTGCTCAGCCCGGCAGCAGAACTGCAGTTCCCGCACTGGCCGCAGCACCACCACCGCCCGGCTGCTGCCCTTATATCCCGAGCGTGATGTCACACGCCTGGCCACGCCCTCTAGCGGCAGCTGGGGAGAGTTAACTCTATCCTGGCCAAACCCAGGACACCCACCTGGACAAGTTCCTGTATGACCTACTTTAGGTGGTCCTAACCTGGCAGGGGGGTTGGACTAGATGATCTTTCAAGATCCCTTCCAGCCCTTAAGATTCTGTGTAAAAAAGTTTTTCAACTCTATCAAGAAAGTGTTCTCTAGCACTTTTTGAAATAACTTTTCTTTTTCTCAGCGCTTCTCTTACTGCCCACTGAATCCCAAAAGATTTGTCCTCAGCTTCCTATTCTCCTTCTGCCATTTTTACAACATCTCATTTGCCCCCATGCTTTATCATTGCATTCAGGCAAAGATATCTGTGCCCTCCTACTTCTGACCTAGCTCCAAGCTTATGCTCAAGGCTCTCCTTTCTTAGCCTCTGTGCTCTGCCATCTGATTATTTTTATTTTTTTTTTACTTTGAATTAACTGTTCAGCTCACCACATTATCCCATAGCTTAAATGTTGAGTAAGATAGATCTCTAAACATGAGTAGTATCTCATGACCATAACTACAAAACAAGACATTGAACAAAGCTTATGCAATCAAGCAAAGCATGACTTGCAGGGGGCAGAAACTTTTGTAGGAAGCTTCTTCAAACACTGAAAAGTCATTTAAATCAACGTTGAAACTTATTCCTAGCAGAGCAATTTTGGGGTACTCCAGAAACTTAAGCCTATATTTGATAATGCTGATGCAGTCAATGTGCTATTTTATTGAGAAGTCGACTCATTCAAACAAAGTTTTTTTCCTGCAGAGAAGTAGGTGGCCTACCTTCACTTCTCCCATGGGAGAGATGTGCCCTTTGGTTTGGTGAGAGGGGACAGCATAGCTGCCATGACCTAAGAAACACACAGGGACTGATGTGCAGCACCAGGGAAGGACCCCAAAGCATCCCCAATTCGAGGCGGTGCCTCACCTTCCTATCACATGCAGAAGCTGGAAGAAAGAAACACAGGTCATTCCGAAATATGGGTGCAGGCACTACAGCAGGACAGAAGGAGAAGCATTCATCACCCTGTTCCACTAAGCATTGCCTTTGACCACACACACAATCATAACGTATGATGAATTGTACTGTCTCAGAGGACAACATGCATCTCCTTGTCTCTGAGTTCAATTTCCAAGTATTGTGTGCACTTCTCTTATGCAAAGGGTAAGTCAAAGCTTTGATTTATGTGAGGCTACAGCCACTGTTTTGCTTAGTGAAGGGTTTTTTTTGGCATGTGTTTTAGACACAGGACAAGCATAAAGGTGGTGACATTCAAAGGAGCATAAAGGACTGACTCATCTGTCATGCAATGACAACAGTGTTTGGACATTTGACTTCTTCACAGCTCTGCCTAAGTAGCTGTAACTTAATAAGTAGGTAGGCAAGTTATTTGGAACACTGTGCTTCTAGTTTAAATATGTAACAATAGCAGAGAAAAGCTAGGGACATGGATGAGAATAGTATTTGTCAGCCTGAGTGACAAATTCATGAAGCTGCTGCTATTTTATTGTTTGATTTATTCAGAGGAAAAAAAAGGAATCAGAGATTTAAATAACTGAATTTGCACAATTCACACTAAAGGCAACTCCAGCTCTTCAGTGGCAAAGGCTTCTCAGCAGTGTTTGTCCTAAGTCACAGGTACACAATAATGACATGGACATAAATCAGATCTGGCATGTTCCAGGACACATCTCTGGAGCCAAGCCTCATCCTACCAATGCTAATGAACAGAAGCTTTCATTGGAAGTCATGTTTTACATCCTGAAAGAAAAAAAAAAAATGGCCTCGATGTGGTCCCCTTTAGATAATCCACAGACACTCTAAGGGTTTAATTGCTAAAGCCCAGTATCCTAACCCCCACCAAAATCCTCATAATGGAAATTCAAAATGCAAAATCTGGAATATCCAAAGCCATTGGTCTTATTAAGAGCTTCCTGCCTTCAGACTTCTTCCAAAAGGCAGTTTTTCTTGTAGCTCCTCCAGACCTCGTTTGTTACTCTTTCAATGGCTTCAACTTCAGCTCTGCAATACCTTTACCAGAACTGCAGGTGAAAGTCTATATGGCAAGGCTAAAAAAAAATTTCACAATCTAAATCTTTCTCTAAATTTCACAAAGTTCAATTAGATGAGAGTCAAAACTCTGATCCATGGAGCCTAATTAACATAGATGTGGCCCTCTGTTCAATCTTAGTATAATCAGCAGTAAAACATGCAAAAACAGGAGGAATAAATAATAGACTAGAGACAAAGGTGATCATCTTAAAAAAACTGTCTAATCACTCATAACCTTGATTCACATATATCATAAATATATCCTCTTCCTTTTCATCAATGTGTGTTGACACCTACAGTAATTGCCTCAGACAGTTAACTTTGAGAGTAATATTTCTATCCTGCTTAATTGCACAACTACCAACTTACAGTCTATCGATACTGATGAGCAGTGACACCTTCCTGTCAGCCAAGTAATTTGTTGGCAGAAAATGCCACAGACACTTTCTTCTTGCCTTTCAAAGCCTCTCACGCAAACAAGGCAAAGTAATTAGCACTGACCTTTGGCTAATGCTGGTTGCCAATCAGTGGTGCTTCCCTACCCAGCTGCTGCATTTATATATTCCCATTTAACAACCAGGAGTACAAAATACGCACCCGGTGCTCACAGCAGGCCATCACAGCCCTCACAATCTGGTCATCATCAGGTTTTAGGATGTTTCCCTAGTACTGTTAGAGGTTTCTATTGTAAATACCCAGAAGGAACAAAATTCAGCAACACTTCACACCTCATAGGATTAAAGGAAAATTTTAAGATAGAAACAAAAAAAAAAAAAAAAAAAAAATCACACACCAAAAAAAAAACCCCAAAAACAAAAAACCAACCCTCAAACAGAAAAAGTCAACTCGATGGACAGTTTTCATTCAGAAAGCTTTCATTGGAAAAAAAAATGCAGAACGTGTAAGCAAACTGAAATATTATAGTCTGATCTGGCAGTGAGACTTACTGATCTGAGGCAGCTTTAAAGAAAATGTTATTTATTTGAAACTTTGAAACACGAACATTCAGTTGTCAAAAATTACTACAAAATGCTCCATTTCTGTTTTCAGAAGTGACTTCCCCAGAATGTGGAAGGACACAGGAGTCTGTCTAGCAGAGATGATCTGTCCATGCACCCAGCAAGCCATCTCCCTAAACCTCCAGGGTTTATTCTGAGCTCCGCTGCTCTAGGCAAATTGGTTACAGTCTCATTCACTGTCAAGCAAATCCAACAGAAGATAAATCACCCTGCGTTAATCTTTTACAGTCTACATATAATACAAAAGAGCACTAACTTGACACTTTAATCATGGTACTGTTACAAGCTGCTGTTCCCCACCAAGCTGAGAGCACCTTCCATGCTTGAGGCCATCATCACGAGCTGCCCTTGCAGCTGTCAGAGTGAAAAATGCCATCTCTTCCTGTTTGCAAGCATAAAGATTAATATAGAAGTCAATGGAAGTTGCTGGTGCCTACCAGGAGAGAGGAAGAAGCAAACAGTCTTGGAGCTCAGGTATCCAAGCATCATCCCACCAGAGGATTTCAGCATGCACTGAAGATGCTGAAGTGCTGGCATGTGGACAGCTATGATGGCATTCAGGAGCTAAAGGCCATTTTCTCCATGCACCCCCAATACATACCGAATAGGTTGCCTCTCTAGTTCTGACAAAACTCGGAGTCCACACTGGAATGAAATTTGACTTAGGAAGCCATTTGTCAACAGGGTGCCTTTCTACCTCCCACATCCTTGAGGTTGAGCAACTGCATAAACTGTCTCTGGTGTTTTCAGCATCTCCAATTAGTCAAACGTAGCAAAAGCATATGCACAGTAACATTTGCTATCTTTCACAGATGGAGGTAAAGAGCTACTTCAGAAACCCATAACTAATGAACTAAATCACAAGAAAATAAGTACCTTCTTATGTATCAGTGGTCTATACTTTAAAGAAGCTATCTTTACCTCCACAATAGCAACTCTGTTTTGATATCTAGGGTTAGCAAGCCACAATACATTCACAGGTAAGCTTTATTTGGGAAGGAGGGACAGGAAGATCTGTATTATCATTGTTACTTAATTGCAAGCAAGGTAAGATTCCTGTAGATAAGTTTCCATTAGCCTCTAAGGCAGACATACAGGCTATATCTAAAATTGAGACAAATTATTAAAGTCATGCACATTTCTCTTTCTAAATTGCTCCACGGAACAAGTTGTTCCCTTTGGACCAGACTAAATATTCTTGGATAATTTCTCTTTAGGAGGTCCTGAGCCAACAGCTTCCTCTGAAGCCAGGGAAAACTGCAGTTTCTCAACACCTTCAATTACCAGGCAAGCTTGCATATATACATATATGCGTGTATCTTATATACATAACACACACAGAGCTGCAGGAAGGTATTTGAAACAGAGTACCCTTTTGTATTTACTTTACAGTCACCGTGGGACACAACAAATTAACTGAACTAATCAGCTAATAGAGACCATTAACTCTTTCCAAATCTAGATGTTGTGGTTCCTGGATATGGGAATTAATACCAGACAGTCTTTAATTGCTGACTGTGTTACTGATTATGTCCAATTATGGCAAAGAAAAAGGAGTCTGAAATGTTTGAGCTGGAGCAGAGAGACAGGCGTAATTCATGCCTTATGTTAGGCAGATCCTCTTCACTATTATAGCATTATTCAATTATTCACAATCTATTTACTGTCAAAGAGACGGCCAGGCCATGTGCTTGTAATATTTACCATTTTGCCAAGCTGTCTGATGCTAACACATTCTATTAATAGGGTACCATGGAGTGATGTTGAGAAAAAACTGCACTGGAGTGGTTCAAATCATGGTCGATTCACAGACAATTTGTCAAGGTGGGAGGTTGAGTTTCAAGTCTGGAATATAATTCGATTCAATGTCCTAACAAGAGGTGGCATTAGTGCTTTCTGCTCACAAGGTAAGCAATACTCCAAAAGCCTGCAACACTATTATCTTGCACATCCTCCACAAAGAATGCCTTCTGTGTTTTAGCATCACACATCTGCTCTTTCTTTGTGCTGAAATAATTGACTGTGATCTTTTTACTTATCACTGTGTCTGGCATACATAATTCTGACACACACAAAGCATTTAGCATAAACCAGAAAACACTTCCTGCTTGCAGGAGAGATTTGGGCAAAGGGAACTTGTTCCTTTAAAGGATTAAGGTGTGCCACTACTTTTCCACTACACTCATCTCTTTCCCTAATACCATATGAAAATAAACAGTAATCAATCTTTATCAGCTCATAGAAAACAACTTCTAATTAAATGAAAAATTTGCAGCTACCAGGCAAGAGTATCACTCTCCAGGCAGCAGCTAATATCTATAATACTTCTAATCCCTCACCTATCCCTAAGCGAAAAATTATTTTCTTCACTCCCATAATATACATCTTCAGTTTTGGAAGCATCTTCATAGCATGTTAGCCCAACACTTGCGAAAGGCTGGTAAGTGGAAGCGTGGAAGGGAAGGAAGAAATGCAGTTTTATTTACCCTATACAAACGATATATTACAGGGAATGTTACAATTTCTTTAAAAAAAACCCCTCATACCATAAAATGATATAGCCATCAACTCTGTAAATCTTAGGGTTAACATATTTCATAAAAGCAGAAACTATTGGGTCTAACTAACACTAAGAAGAATCAAACATCCTTCCTAAGACACATCTAGTTCAGGACTCACAGAGGCACGGCTAGTCTAACGAAAGCAAACTTGAATCACCCTACCCTCAATAGTTTATGAAGTAAAATGCTACAGAGAGTGAGACAGAAAAAGAGAGACAGAGAGACAAAGCAGGAAAGAGAGACATACAAGAAAGCAGCAATTTCTCATCCACCCTCCTGGAGCTGTGAGCATGATGAGGCCCAGCTCAGTGCCTATACTGCCATACCAGCTCTGGGCAACTGGGAAGATCATTTCCCAGAGCCACCACTCCCCTTTCACAGCACAATTGGAGGTCTGTACCCACACATCTGCCTACCACCTCCCAAGGCAGCAGCAGGGTACAGCTGGGGTATTAGAGCAGCAGAGACCATAAAGCAGCCAGGGACAAAGAGGTAACAACAGCAGAGGAACCAGTAGAAGAAGAGAAAAAACACTAGAAGTGAAAGGGGCCACTCTCATCACTGATTAACACAGAGTCACCACCACAAATGCAGAGTATGATTTTACCAGCATTCCTATAGCATGGCACAAGAGTTAAACTAGAAGCAGGAGGGGTCTCCAAGTGCTGTAACCAGAGCCTAGGAAAAAAACTAAGATGAGGAAAATCCTCTATATTTTGTAAAATCCCATCAAAGCCCAGTTCCTAGTAACCATAGTATTTACTGGGCATTAAACTACATGATGAGGATACTCAATCAAAGCTTTAACATGCAGTTGTCCACAGTTTCCTTCGAGCAAGCATGCCAAATGCAGCATCAAGCCTTTTGCACTCTGACACTAGATGTTACTAAAACACGATAGTCTTCATTTTTTTTTTCTTTTTAAAATTCAAGTAGACAGCAGGACAGATCAGAGCCTCAGGGATCTGTGAACAAGACTGCCACCTGCCCAGGCAGGTAGAGAGATGTGAAAGAAGGGGCACAGAGGGCTGCCATCATTCCTAGGTTCCATCCATCAGCTTTCATTTCTCAAGTTGCAAAAAAACCCCTCTGCATCACCCCCAGGCAAAGGCAGACACAGCAGAGCTCCCAGCCTATACAATATCCCAAGGTCACAGGGCCAGACAGCCAAAATCAGGAGCTCTCCATAGAGATGGGTCATACCGCCGCCCCGATATCTCAGAGATTCACCTGCAGCACAACAGCCACATCCAGAAATCCTCTTGTCACAGCCTCTGAAGCCAGACTTTAATCTATGACAGCCTTACAAACTAGCCCATACTATCCATAACAAGACAGTGCTAGGTTCACCTCATATTGGAGAGCACCAACTAAGACCACATCATGGCTTATTTTACCTTTTGTCAGCCAGCAATAAGCAGCCTCCAGGAAGTCATGGTGTGCTTGAGCATCAGTGAAAGCCAGACACAGTTGACCCACCTTGCTTTAAGTATGCACAGCTGTGACAGGGAAACCTCCATTTACAACCATGCAAAGGAGCTGCCTTTACGTTACATGGAATTTTAAACAGGTGCTGAGGACTATACATGATAAAGGGCCATAAACAATAGGCCCATTAACTTCAGGGGTGGGTTTTTTTCTCTTTTATAGCTGTTTTTAATTGATTCTGCAGGATAGAAAGCCAGAGTAACCTATTAATCCCACTATACGTTTTT
This sequence comes from Urocolius indicus, assembly GCA_013401255.1. Classification (NCBI taxonomy): domain Eukaryota; kingdom Metazoa; phylum Chordata; class Aves; order Coliiformes; family Coliidae; genus Urocolius; species Urocolius indicus. The sequence continues at coordinate 112,453 of WBNH01005346.1, forward strand.
TCCTTGAGTAAAAGTTTGGACTGGATTTACTTTTATCCAAATCAGTCCCCTGTGTAATTCTGTGGAAGACAATCAAGTTACAGCATGGGAAAATATACACTTTTACATCTAAATGCAAGCTCATTTTATTATTCACTGCAGATGGATGCAGGTGTAGGTAGTGGCTACCGATGCTGTTTAAAACCTCAGCTACACAGCTTCTCTTAAAGATATGTGAATGCTAAAAAAAGGGAAAGGCTGAAGCTGCACAAGTTAAGCTCACAGCAATAGAAACAGAGGTTCCCATTACAATAGGGCAAATTTCTGGTTGCTTGAGTCTCTAGCATTGATCCCTGATGACCACAGGGTTGAAGACAAAGGACTGTCAAACAGTTTATGCACCAGGGAATATCCATCCAAATGCCTGGGAGATGCTTTTTGGGCCCCTGGACTTATGACATATTTCTGTCTCGTGTTCAGTATATGAAAACACTCTATCAGATGATCATTTCCTAAACATTTTCTGGAAGAAAGTAAATGCCTTATCCTCCTTGGAATAAATCTGCAAGACCTCCTTGGAATAAATCTGCATATCAAGGGATATGGAGCTCCAGCTGTGCCAGGCTGGAAGGCAAGGCTCCTTCCAGGCTTATAACAGCGAGAAAGGGGACAGGAAACTTTCTACTTAAGCCTCAAAACAAGATACAAACAATACAATTTGGTTGTCTTTCATTTTTAGTTTTGTTTGGCTGCATCCCAGTTAGTTTTGCTTTGATTTGTTGCTTTCTTTTTTTTTTTCCCCACTCTCATCAGGAATTAAACTAAAGAGAAGGCCTTGTGCATTTGATGAACCCACCCATATAGTTTTGTAAACATCCAGTAAACATACACGTGAAGCTCATGCTTTCACCATTTCTGTTGCTGTGAAGTGTCCTGAAAGGCAGTGTAGTGCACCAGCTCTTCGCAGGCAGAAAACCAGGATGCTGTTTTTTGCTGAGAAACCACAGCTAATGTAGAATTGGAGTTCAAATCCAAAATCAGGATTTCACAACACCTTGCTACAGACAATGATGCATGTTTTTGGTAGGCTTCTGTCCATCTCTCTGTTTCAGAGGCCACTTTCCACCCCAGAACCACTGTGCCATTAAGGAGTTGTGTCCTCTTAGTCACTTAGATCTTGAGAAACAAAGGAGTTCAAGGCTATATGGGAAATACTTTGCATCTGGATAGGTTTTATAGTGCTTGTAGCTCATGACATTTCTTGTATGGAGAGAAAAAGTCAGGGCATGACATCAAAGTTTGCACAGGCAACACAAAACTCTTCATGCTTCTCTGTGCAGCAAGAAGGCTTAACAAGACAAGTCTTTTACTGTACACTGTAGCCAGGAGATAACAAAATTCTCAGCTTTCTGGCTGTGCCTCCCTATGAGGCCCAACAAAAAACACTGATCATTTTTGCTGTGTTAGCTGTCCTGTTAATGATTTCTCTAAAAATGTTGGTCCACCACTAGCTGCACCTGCACTGCTCAATTCACCAAGCCCTGGGACTGCTCTGCTCTGGTGGTGCCAGCTGTATGTTGCCTTACTCTGGGGACAGTTTTGTGGTCTAATGGTAAAAATCATTATTTTATGTATGTAGTTACTTTTTTTTTAATTCATTCAGAGAGAGGGAAGGAAAGGGAAGGCTGTGCTGAAATCTATCAGGAAGGTGATTTTACACCATGAAATGGAAGGTACAGGTGATGTGTAGGTGCACAGGAGCTCTCAGCTGGCTTGGATACATGCAGAATGGTGTAGGGCACAGGGAGATGGATTTGGTGAGGCCTCATCCTGCCAAAGACCCTAGGATTAGTTGTCGTCAGAAACACCCCCAAAATCTGTTTTAGATATATGACCTGATTTGCTCCAAAAATGAGTCCATCAGTCAAGAAGAAAGTCATGGAACACAATAAAAATCTAGTATACATTAACTCATTTTCTTTGATTTCCCAGCACCCACAGTGCAGGGCACAGATGTTCACATGAATGTTAAACACAGCATATGGCACTGGGTACATCTAAGATAGCTTGTGTCTGATATATATTCCTGTCCCATCACCTTACAGGTGCATGTTTTTCAGCAGGATTGTGTGCAACTCCCTTGAGAAAACATGTTCTCATTAGAAAATGCCTATTTGTGGAAATTTCAATATTCTATGAAAATTACAAAAAATATCTCCAAAGCAATGTGACAAGCAGCCAATAAGTTTACAGGTGTCTTCACCTTGGTTTCTCTGGTATGAGGACTGTGTCAAGGCAGAAAGCAAGGGATTTGAAGGAGTGCAGGAAGTCATATAAGCTCCAGCTACATATCCAGCTTGAGCCTGGGCTCCTGGAAATGTCTAGTTTCTTGGCAGGTGGTCATGGATACCTGCACTCTCTTCCTTTGGAAATCTGTGAGTCCTGCATAGTGGCAGGCATCGTAGAAGGGTATTTTCAAGTCTTCATCAGGGATGGAAATCTCATTTTTTTCTAGCCTCCTCAGGGCTTTATGCTCCATTGACCAGGAATCCCTCAAGGCTTTGAGAAACAGGATTGTCCAAAAAAATCCTCCGAAAAGTAATGCTGTGGAATCCACAGCCAGATGTGCTCTTTTGTTTAAAAAAAAAACAACACAACTTTGTAGGGTAGATGTGGACTCTAGCTGCATGTCCTGCAGTGCAGTGGGCACTGCTTAGCTCTAACCAAAGGATAACTTCTGCTCTCTGACCACAGCCTCCAGACACACGCCCTCTTTACAACATAACAACCACTTCAGCTTACCCAGATAGCAGCTTCTAGGTTTTGGAGATACCTTTAATTTTCATGTTATTACCTGCTGCTTTAACTTAAGCTATCTAAAATGGTGGGTAAAGATTAAATACTAAGAAAATCAATACATACCTGAAATGTGAGTGACATGTATTGATGGCATTCAATGTATCAGATTTTCTCCACCAATAAATGCCAACAAGAGTATCACATACTTTGTAAGGCTATATTCACTAAAGAAGTCCTGTTTCTAACTGTGAGGGGAAAAAAAAACAAACAAAAACCAAACATGTGGCATATTTTAACTTCCTGGGTTGCTGTTGTGATGTCTAAATTGTCATCATGCAAAGGTCAGTAGTTCACAGAAGTAGAGAGTATCTCCAGTTCAGTCTGGAGGAATTAGCACTGTGAACAGATGTGGATTAAGACAGGCTAGGGAACTGAATTAAGTTCTAGGAAAATGCAGCAAGGTACAGAGCTCAACATGACAGTCCTATAGTGAGATTATAACAGGTATTGTAACTACCTGGCTTTGAAGGATGGTGTCTTTCAGATCAGTGAAGGGCTAAGAGTAGATGCAAACTCTTTCACAGATAGGCCATTGATTAACCTCTGCTGCTCTGTCAAGGAGTAAACATCAAAACATATAGCTTTATTAAATTTATTTCATTTTATTGAACAGCACACTTCCAACAGTATCAAACAGGGACTTCCCACAGGAACCTGAGTCATGCTAATATGCACCTTTGCATAGAACTGCAGATGAAAATACACCCAAAGAAAGCAAACACCTACGAAAACTGATAAAGCAGCAGCCTCTGGGAGCCCATCATTGCACTCCTGGCCACAGACCCTCTGTCAACCCTCAAATTTTCCACTGAGTAGAGGACACTTGGTTCCTGCTCTGGCCCATGGATCCTTTCCCACACATAGCTCACACACAGCCAGGCTGCTGAGGGGGGCTCAGCATGACCCTGCATTGTTTTGTGGTTTTACCAAGGCCCTCAATTGTTTGCATTATTTTCTGCTCCCTTTCTTCAGCTGCCTCATATCACATGCACCACTACAACAATACCAATAACTGGTAAAACAAGTCCTGCTCAAGGACAGATTTCAGAGCCAGATGCTCCAAAGCCTACATTTCACCTATTGTGAGACACGAGATATAAGAAATGCTGGTAGCAAAGAACATGTCATTGCCTCTTTTTTTACAATGTTGTCCCTTTTCCTGCTGCCACTGTGAATCAGTGTCTTAAAATAAACTATATTATGGCTACATGCAGCCAGTGATTTGAAGCTTTAATTGCTATCATCATCTCCCTTAGTTAACCCAAGAAAAAGAAAGGTAACAGTGATCACGGAGGTAAAAATCTTTTCTCAGGCCACAGGATTCTTTCTTCAATCTTTTGGTTGTTATTGATACACACTGAAATGACAAAAGTCTACATTAAATGATCTACAGTAAACAGAAATTCAGTAAAAAATGCACTCAGCAAACAGTATAAAATAGTGTTTTGTCAGTACCTGAAGAAATGAGTACAAAATTATTAGAGCTGAACAAACATTTATTTCCACTTACAGATCAAAAACTTGCCAACAATGTTGTTTGATTAACTTCAGTTTTTATTCAGTCATCCAGGCCTGCTACTGCCATAATCTCCATGTTGAAATCTACTACAATTTCATTTATTAAACATTTTAAAACTCATACAAGCAGATGCTGTGATCTTAAATTTCTTGAAGTTACAATTGACTTGTAATAAAATCCCCCAGTGCATTACAAAACAGGGCTGTCAAGTCATAACAGCTCTATTACAGCTTCTGCTTCAGTCTCTGCTAGTCTTTGTACAGACTGCCAAAATTTCCAACTACCCAAGGGAAGTTATTCAACAACAGAGAAGAAGAAATTGTGCTCAGATGAGTAGTTCTCTAGCGGAACAGATTGCACAGGTTGTTCTCTTGTTACCAAAATGGTGAGGGTGGAGGGCTGAGGGAAAGTGAAAGAAAAGCTACAGACTGATGAGCAGCAGGAGACCAACGTGCAGTTTTGGTAGGCTCCACTTTTCAACTCTCATAGTGTGTCAGTATTGTGTCAGTGTGTCAACAAGGTGAGTCTGAGAAAGTTGCAGAGGGACCATACTGGGTTAGAATCAGCCCTGATTCAGGCATTAGCAATTTTAACAACCACCTGAGATACTTCCAGCAAGTCTTCTCATCTGTCTGTGCCTGGTATACCAGTGAAATGAGAATGATGTTGTTTGTCTTTTAGTCCAAAGACTTTGCAAGACCAGGTGTGGAGAGAGCTGTGTGTGGGTGAATGATACTGAATCAGCACCAGTCTGAAGCTGAAATGAGAGGTTTTTTTGCCTTGGGCAATGCCTCAGCTACACCAAGTGATTAATGTATGATCCCAGTTTAATGCTTTCCTGGAAGATTTTAGTAACAAAGGTTTCATAGCTGCTTTTGGTGCTGATTTTGAAGCCTAACTAGTGTCCAAGTGAAAACTTCCAAATTATTCAACAGCTATACTCATCGTTGTATTTGTTTTTCTATTTGCTGTGATTTAATAATTCCCACCCTCTGCATAAAGCTGACTTAAGGCACATTAAGAAGTTAGAACAGAATAAAACCTCCAGTTATTAAATTACATAGTAGGTCTGAGATATTCCAAACTACAGTGACAAAACCAATGACAACTAAAGCTACTGCAGTGTTTAAAAAAGTCTGTGCTGCCACCTTGTCTCTCCTCTGTACTTGAGGCACAACAGATAATATACAGAGATGGAAATGTAGTGAGATTCAAATGATGAGCATTTTCCTTCATATTCTACCACTGTTCAGTACTGTGCCTTGCCAAAACTGTGACCCAGCAAGGACAAAAGCAAAATTGTGTCCTTCAAACAGAGCCTCAGAGGCCATGGCACCATGGTGCCATGATGCCATAGATGCAGTGGTTGGGACTCACCAACAGCTAGCACAAAACTCTGCTTTTGGCTGAGCCAACCTCATGACATACATTGGTGTGTCTGACCCAGGAAGATAAAAAGAAATTTTAAACCACCCCAGATGTAACAGATTTTTTTTTCTTCCTTATATTCTTTTCCTTCTTCTTTTTTTCTTACCTCTGAGAGTTGGATGAAGTGTGCGTGGTCTAAAAAGAAAAAATATGTGCACATTACTCTAAGCTTATAATGGTAGCAATAAGTCTCAGAGGTGTTTCTGCAAGTCACAGTTGGACTTTTACAATATCCAGAACCCACTTTTAAGACATCTCATTCTGTTTTCTCACAAATACAAAGTGCAAGGCAATTACTGCAAGGTTGGAAATGCCACAACCCCTAAATGACACAAGAGTGGATATATTTTTCTTCCAAGAATCTTACACTCTTGTGCTCTGCACAGAGATTTATAATACACTGTTCCCATTCCACACGCCACCCTGCATAGCATCTCTGCAGAGAGTGGTAACTCTAGCCCTATGTCCACACACAGCTAAGGCTAAATGAAGGAAACAGGAATGCTTCCCCTGAGTCCCCTACTTCTGCCTCTTATTTTACTGAGCTTGCTATTTCAGGCACACAACCAGATCATTTTTTCTCATCTTCCCATTGAAAAATTAATCAGTTCTTCACAAACAGTAGATGAAATTTCTGACAATTCCTCTGAGTTTTTTTCAGATTCTTTTGTACTGAAGATATAGGGGTTTTTTCTGCATAGTGGCAATCTCTCCCTCAAGATATAAGGCTAATATTTAGCCTAAATCATTAAATGTATTTCATGTATCTGATGATTCAAACCCACACTTTAAAAATATTTTAAATAGTAAATAAATAAATATTTTTTTAAAAATACAGTTTCAGTATCACAGTAACTCAGATCATTTACAAACAGACAGCTCTGTCATGGTAAACAGTGTTGTATAATGTGACAAGGACAATTACCTGGAGAAAGAAGTCATATCTGTGGATAAAATGATAGAATTGGGTTTGAAAGTTACTAAGACATTTTTGACCACTGATTAATTTGGTGTTGTGTCTGTTGAATTAGTATTCTAGATGGACACCAAGGATATGAATTAAGAAAGTGTCTGATCTGTATTTCAGACTGTATCGATCAGTTCAGAAAGACTAGGAGAAAATTTTCCAAGCCAATCTTTCTCACAAGATGGTAAACTTTTGTTCTGTTTTGAACAGCATCCCTTCTCATGAAGCAGTATGTAGTAAAACCCAGAAGAACTTTGTTTTGAGAGCAGTGAAGTATTTAATCCTTAATTTTGGCAGTCCCCTAATGGGCACTTAGCAACAAAAGACTACAGCCAAAATCATTATACGGTATCATCATGAGCCAATACAACAGCTAGCAATTGCCTATACTAAATGTAAGGATTTGGGCCAAGGCAGAAATCCTGGGAGAGAGGTTTCTCTACAAAGCCACATTACAGATAGCAGTGAAAAACTGGCATGTCATTGAAGAAGGTAGAGTTGGGGGGTGGTGGTAGTGTGGGACTGGGGTGGCGGTTATTTTGGTGGTGTGCTTGCCATAGCTAAAAACAGAATTAACAATCAGACATTTTTCACAGCTTTCCCTAAATGAAGTACATTTCAGACTGAGAGTGTGTAAAACCCAAATAGTAGTAGGTATTCTGGCAGCCAAAAAGAACAAGCTAAAGAGCTACTTGTATTCATAAAGATTATATTATTTATATAAAAATGCACAGCTCAAATAGCTGAGTTAAGTCTATACAGTGTAAACCTACATCACCATTTAGCATCATACAACTTTATCTTAACCACTAAGAGCATGGAGGCCCTGGTTAGCATGAATGCTATTCAATATCTTTTTCAGCATAGCATAGCCAGCTATGGCACTTGTTCAGCAGAGGATATATTGAATAGAAACCATAGAAGAATACACTCTAGTTTTGGATGTGGAGGCTAGCAAAGATCTCTGAGTTCTACAGCCCTATGCTTCAGAATATCTTCCATCTGGGGGGGGGGGACTGCTTACCTAGCCTGCTTGCAGCATAAGCATCAGGAAATTTATAAATGTATAAAAATGTCTCACAACGGTTGGCTGGTGTCACAGTAAACATATACTTCAATTTTATCTTTCTGTTTTATATTATTTAATTTTTTATTTGTTTGAAGGAATCTAATTATTTATTTGGCTTAATTACAGTTCTTTATATAGTCCATGGTGGGGAGGTTTGCATACATATTTTTGTTGTCTTTGATATGCTAGTTTTATATTTTTCTTTAATACTTATGCAACCTTATACAAAGGGAATAGCTCATAGTATGAGGAAGAGGTAAAAAGAGGCAGCAAAATAATTCCTCTGTGGGCCAACTCTTCATTTCCCCCCAAACCCACATGCACAATGACATAATGAAAGTAAGGAACAGAGAGAAGATTAATTAAAAAAAACACAACCAACAAAAAACAAACCAAAATTCTCAAGAAAACAACTATATATAAACCCCAGAAAGAGGTTTTATTTGTTCATATTTCCTATTTCCATTTTACTTCCTTGGCAGGTAGCCCAGCACTCCATCCGTTACAGGAAAGGAAGTTACAGTATCATATTGTTGTAGGGATTGACTTTTATTGCTTTGCTATTACAATTAAGCAAGTATTAACTCAGTTAATGAGGCATAACTTCTGGGTTTTTTTTTTTTCAGAAGTATATACAACTGGGAATTGTGGCTTAGTCCTCTGCTAAAGGCCCCCCCCCAAACCTTTATAAGACTAAAGACATTAAAAATAGTAAAATAATAAAAGGCGATGCAACTTGAAAGGGAAATACTAAAAGCAGTGAATCATTACTACTGATTAGCTGATAACCAGCCTATGACCAAACCTGCTAGCGAAGAGACAGCTAGCTGTGCAAAAAGCCTCCCAGATACCACAGAAAAGATGGGGAGCATACATTAATTTACCAGATTGTTTAGGGAATACATATTTCCTGTCCAAATTGCAAGTGAGGCACTACCCCTCTTAGTAACCTGGATTTTTTGTGGATTTTGTTGTTTTCTGTCTTTTTAATTTGGTTTTAAGCATCATCTACTATTATTAAAATGATATCATTCTGTAGCTAAAAGTATTATTTTACCACTTGAAATCCTAAGTGGGAGGAAATGTCTACACTGAACATGATTTATGGTGAAAAACCTCAGAGAAAAATGTGAATGTCTGGTGGGACTCCGCAGAGCTAAACTTGGATGGCAAGAGACCAAAAATGGAAAGTGTAGCAAGGCAAGCAACTAACAGTGCAACTATTGAAATACTGCTTTGACTTAAAAATAATTGCTTCATTCTTCTCTCATCCTGATTCTTGGGCCTTCAGTAGGTTGGGGTATAAGCCCCAGTGGATGGGGACCAGCATGGGGAGAAGGAGCTCAGGAGGATGCTTGGTGGGGACAGTAAGTACCAAGGAAAGCCTGAAGGAGTAAGGGGTTCTGTGGCACACAAAACTTTTGTGGTTTGAGCCTAATTTTGGAGCCTGTTGAACGCATGAGGGAAGATGTGAGCTCTGAGAGTAATGAAAGTGAAAAGAATGAACTACCTTGTGAAATTAGATTGCTTCAAGCTGTAAACTATACCCAAGGACTCATTTCTGCGTGGCGGGGAGGAGGAGCAACAGGAAAATCAGCCTCAAAGATGCTTATTTGAATCCCTGGTTAGACTATGGTATAAAACTACCAGATCTCCATTTTATTTTTCATTCAAACAAATTGTTTTTAGCATATATATGTTTTTTTTCTGGCTTCTTTTCAGGTCAGTGCCTTAAAATTAAATGTTATATTCCACTCTCATGTGAACGCAGCAAGATGAAACGCTCAGGTTTTGACCTTGCAGGCTTTGTGCCAGGAGGAGAAATTCACCCCAATAGAGAGTGCTGGGCTGGGGCTTGCGTAGCATTTTGGGATGAGGACTACAGAATTTCCAAGATGAGTGCTGCTTTGGCTGACGTATTGAGGAGGCAGTGCCTTCACAGCAGACATGGCTGCTCATCAAAGCAGAGGGACGTGTACTTCATCAACTGAGAAGCAGCCTCACTGTATAGCTACAGCAAAATTTCTTCTGGGAAGGGTAACCAATATTTACTAGAGTAGCAAACCACAGGCACCTTATATACACAGGAAATACTCAAACATGTTTTACTGTTGTCAAAACTGAAATTTCTGCTACATATCATGGCTTAGCAATAAATCAGTTCAGATACAAGCTCATAACTGCTTTCCTAAATCTCCAAATATTAAGAATATAAAGCTTTGGTTATTCATACTCTCCTGCAAACATACACTTCTTAAAGGATTGAAAAATAAACTCAGTATTTATTACCCAGGGGGGGCAAACTCAAGTAGCTCACTTTCATGGAGAGATTTAAAAACTGAACTTTCTAGTAACATTGGAATAAATTGGATGGAAGAGGAATGGATATTTCCCCCCTTTTGTAGATAGCAGCAGAGTGAATGAAAATCTTTCTAGTGATCCCAGACAGTTGACCCCAGCTATTTTTCAGGATGCTTCACCTTATCATTCAGCTTCAAAGAAGTCACACAGTAGTGATGAACCTCAGTTTTACAATCTAATTAAAAGGAAGTAGTGAAATTTGCTAATCAAACAGATGTTACTGTGTGTTTCTTTAATGGTGACTCTAAGTAGTTGCTTGCTTACAATAATTCAAGATGTAAGCTGAAATCATAGTCACACAGTAGAAACATTTGCCCATATGTATTTCATTTTTATTTTACAATTAGGAATCCTAGGAGTCAGAAAAGTGATCGATGCACTCAAGTTTGCAGAGTTCATGAGATTTACTACAGTAACTTAAGGGACTAGTCCAAGGGTAGGTGCTGGCTATTCTCTTGGAGAAGTCATGGAGTCCAGGCAACTGAAGAAGAGCAAAGATCATCCTGAGCTTTAAAAAGGGGAGAAAAGCAGAGCCAGGCAATTAGGACTAGGAACCTCAAATACTCAGAAAGAGATATATATATCTCACACAATACATTTCTAAGTAGCTGGAGGATTACAAGGTCTTAAGAAACCAACTAAGATTTGTCAAGAATAAACAAATCATGTCAAACTCATCTAATTTATTTCTGTGACAGGATAATCTAAAAAGTAGCAGATGTGATTTATCTTGTCTTTAGTGAGACTTCTGGTGCTGTCCCATGTGACATTCTTATGAGCTAACTGGGGAAATATGGGCTATTATGTACTCATTGTAATGTGAAAGCTGAGTGAGCTGAAAAATCTTATGTACTGAGTACTCCTCATTTATCAGAGGTTCTCTAGCCATCTGAAAAGCATATAAAAAAAGCCAAGAGAGGGCTGTCTTTCATATTTCATGCTGTTCACTGTTTGCATTAGTAAGCTGGATGATGAGCAAGTGCTTGTTTATACACATGAATGAATCAAGGCTGAGCAAAATGTTTTTAGTAGAAATATTTTTAAATTAGGAAAGTAAAAGTTTTTAAGGAATACACAAAGAATTGGACTGAGGATTGAAAAAGGAACTGACTGCACTTATATAAATGGCAAATTACTGACCAGGCAGTGATCGTTTGGAAAGGATCTGAGGAATTATGGTAGCTCAGAAAATGAAGGGAAGTTAATAGTACAGATATTTGTCTGAATTAACAAGAGTGACATATGTGAGACCGTAGAAATAATTGTCTGATTCCAGTTGGCAATCCTTAGGCTTTTACTGGTATCTAAGTCTGGGCATCATCCTTAAGAAGGAATGTAAAGTGGGAAAACGCCACTTGGACAATAAAAGAAAGAAAAAAGAAAAAAGGCACATCAGAATTTATGGAACCAATTATCAAGCAATTTAATCCTCCAGATTTGAGCTGAGACATGGTAGTGGGCTGCTAGACATTTGCTTGTTCTGCTGCTCTTCACGTGAATACATCTTCATGTGGCTATAGTTCCAGAACTGTCTGTATCAATACGCTTTTACAGTAAACACAACAGTTATAAAACCATTAATGTCTGCCTTGTCCTTTGGGATATTAAGTACATACAATGCACCAGTAAGGCTAATGGTATAGACGGAAGTCAGTGTAACATGATTACTGAAGTGAAACCTATGTGCAACATTGTTTGCATACTGCATAGATTAGACCAACAGAGCTGCTGCCCTGTTGTTCAAGTATAGCATCAAAGCCCACTCATTAGAAGTTAAAATGACACCAGATGTACCCACTGGGGCACAGCATGAGACACACCAGTGTTACAAAGAAGAAGTGGATTTCAGTCTAGCTGTTGCCATTTAAAATTAAGTCCAATTCTGGGTAGCTCTTTCTGGTGATTCCTTTCTATTGAAGACATCAAGATAAAACACCTTCCCCCCAAAAAAAAGTATGCTGCATCCACGTCCATAAAGTTTATCAATTTACAGACTCCAGGACAGGTATATCATTCATTGTTTGCACAGTAATATACAAAAGCATGCAGAATAATTTATGGTACAGAAACATCCTGTAACTTCACTTCTCAAATAACCAGCAAACATTCAAACCACTCCTGCTTTCCTAGGAAGGTAATTCCTGAGATGAAAAGTTGAGTTGCATGTTGTCATTTTCAAAGACGCTGTACATCAGTGAAATGTAGAGAAATAACTTGGTAGGGACATAACAAAACAAGAGCAAAATACTATCTAATACAGATACTCAGGAGGCAAGAAATGGTCATGGGGTTAAATTACAGTAAACGGTGGGCTTTTTATTTTGTTGAAAAGTACATCTTTTACTGGATTCAACACAGTAATAAGGTGAAAAGAGGTCCACTGGCAAGGGAGGAAAAAACCCAAAAGTTTGGAAATACTTGACACAACTAAAATAAATCACATCTTTTTCAGTATCCCATCGGCAGGCTGTAGTAGACGATGTTTTCCTGTATCCATGGAGAAAGTCTTTGACTGATGGCTGTCAGTTTAGCACAAATATTGGTCTGTCTAGTTAAAACCTGCACTCCCTATTTCTTTTAATAGATAATATAGGTAATATCTAGCTTTCATTCTGAACCCATGCTTTAATACTTAGAATTTATCCATATTTAATTACAATTTTATCACACTTCTCTAATCAAATAAATTTACTTTGTCCTCCAAGCAATCACCTCAGTATTCCAGTATAAAAAAAATACTTTCATTATGTTTATTATAAAAATATAAATGTTTCCACTACAAATCATTTTACATTAGTAAGAGGCCATCTACAATTGCACAATATATAATCTAAATGAGTAAGTAATGCTTTGAAATACAAGTTAAAGTAAATATATATTGCCAATCAAATCACATCTATACATTGCTTATTGAATGCTAAGTAACAGCACAAAACTAGATATGTTAACAGAAATAAATAAAATGGAAACTATATTTAAAGATATAAAACCAATAATACTGCATGTAACTTTATGAGCAGTTGCATTTTGCTTGATGTTGATACCCAATGCAAGTCCTGTACAGGAAGATGGCCACACGAATTCTAGTATCTCTACTCCACAATGAAGAATTGTACATTGCTATGTATACATATGTACATGGGGACAGGGAGTATACGATGCTTGCAACAGAGGCCACTTACAGTAAAAATCAACCTCTAACAAGGAGAGAAAACTAAATGTATTTTAAAACTCTCTACTCCTAGTAGCAAAAAAAACAAACCAAAATTGAATTTCTTTTTTTTTTTCCCTAAGCATCAGTGAGATTTAATCTTTTATGCTGAGCATGCTCAAATATTGGGCAAGGAACATGACTTGATAACAAGAGAAAACTGAAGGTGGTTAGTGTTAGCCTTTCAGTTGTCACCCAAAACTTTAAGAACTGGTTCTGTGTTTTCAGAAGCATTTCACAGATGTTTCCGCCCCACACCAGCCTTCTCATCCCACTCTCCAGCAACAGAATGAAGCTGAAGAGAAATGGATCATGAGGAATGTTATAAAAAGCTGTCTCCACACAGACAATGTCTGCAAATGGATTTTGATGACTTAAGTTTACTAACGATGTCTGATTTAGAGCAATTTCAAACTGAAAAAAAGAAAGGATCTGAATGGACTAAGCAACAGAAAATACAGATTTTCTATTCAGCATGCTGCATTTCATGACAGATTGTAGCAGATAAGGAGAAGTGTTCTTTACATCTTAAATGCTTTTTTTCACTGTCTTCCAATTTTCATTTTTTATTTCAAATGACTTTAAATCCCATTTATTTTTCTTTCAGAAAATATTACTAATTAGCCCATAAGCATTTTAAATCCAGTCCTTTAGAGCATGCACAATGGCAGCACTCATTAAAAAGTCTCTAATTATGCTTCTGTTTAACAATGTATGATAAACTTTGTGTCTCTACATTTTATAAGCCCTAGACCCATGAAAAACAATTTAAAAGCAGATTCAGTCACACAAATTCTAGGAATTCATTCTTCTCTGCCTTATGTGCCCTATCACACAAGGAGCTTCAAAAACCAATCCAATACAAGAACGAGAGCATGGCTCAGTCCCCTGCATTTCACAGACGGCAAAAGGCAGCATGACATATAGACATTTGCTTCCCACACAGTCCTGGACTTTAAGGGACTTGCTGTTATTCATCAGAATCAGGTTTAGATTCCAGCAAGGCAAGTTGGGAATCAGAGTGGTTTCTATTAGTGCCCAAAGTCTGATGTCTGTGTGCCCAGCATTACATCTAAAGTGTTAAGAACGTCATCTGCACATGGCACAAGAAATGCCTCACACCGTGATTTAAACCACTCATTTTCAGAGCAGAGTCATTCCTGCTCTGAATTGGGACTGACAAGCTTCAGAGCAATAGCTTAAGAGTTTATTATTGGGAAGATACTGAATAAGGGGGAAGGCTCTTAAATTCTGCCCTCAGGGCTCCTTTTTACAGTGGGAAAAATGAATGCTCTCCTAGAGAGAGGCTCCCTTCTGCTTTCTTTCAAGGAACAGATGCCTAAGGAACCTGTGCGAAAACGTTAAGTCCCCTACAGCATGGTGGCAGCACCTGGACAGAGGTCTTCTAGCTCAGACTAAGGTAAAATTACATATCAAAGCTTCATTTCACAGATTAAGTCATCCTCTTTAAAAAATCTGCTTATCCTTGGCTGCAAGCCATGATCTCAGCATAACTACCAGCTTCCTCCCACACGGTAGTACAGCTTCCAGTTCCCAGTGCTGGGAGCAGACGGAGCCTATCAGACAGAAGTCAGAAATGGAACACTCCCTCATGAACTAAAAAAAGCATGCTCAGCTAGTGCAGTTTGCAACTCTGACTCTTTTTATGTTTGCTAGGCAAACCTCTCACTTGAACACCACCTGAGAACAGGGGTTATAATTGTAATAGGAAAGCAGGCTTTTGGGAAGTAGATGAGATACATGAGCTTGATCATGGCAGATACTGATCTCGAGATCGAATCACACAACTCTGCCAAAACTCAAGCCTGGGTTAAACCACCACTTACAGCACATAGAATCTTGACAGGTCCAGGTGCTTTGTCTAGAATCAGAGCTGGAAAAAAGATCATCTTTCTTTCCTTCTGTATTTCATGTATTTCATATGTTATTGGTATAAAACAATCTAGTAACTAACCCTCAGACAATTTCTCAAGTTGAACCAATGAAGTTTTCATAACGTTTGGCACTTGGCAATAATACAGCCAGGTTAAGGTATTTAAGCATAAATATAAACAATAATGGAAAACCAAAGGAAATAAATAAGTCTTTTAAAAATTAAGACTTGTTTCTATTTAAATGAACACAATTAGGGAAGCTAACATAATGGCAAAAACCTTTTGTCAACTAATTCAAAGTCACTACAAGCTTTATTTCTGTATTCCTTTCTCAAGTTGAAATAACATGTTACAATGACATTGTAGTAAATATGGCCAGACAGGTTGTGAGGTATAGTCCTCTATTTCCCTTGCTTTTAAAGAAATAAAATACCTGTTACAGATCTCTTCTGTATAAAAATACTGCGAGTCTTTATCTTTTATTGTTTGCTGTATAGATCAAGTACACAGCTTTTGTGTCCATGGGTTTTTTATGTTATTCAGTCACTTAATATTCCAATGGCTCTAGGTTTTAGTATCACTGGTTTTTACTTGGAAGGATTTTTTACATGGTTTTTTTCTTTTGAAATTTACTATCTGCATTAACAGTCAGTCAAGTGCACCCACTCTTTAGGATTAACAGATAGAAAACAAGTTCGCTCCTATTTTTAAGGCATTTATACTCAATGTTTGAGTGTCTTAGTGGGTTTGAAATTTCAACAATTTTTTTTCCAAAGCTGTTGCACAGAACTCCTTGAAATTCTGCAGTTTATCAACCATCACCTTTTGCCCTGTGACACAACTTTTCTCTCTTTTTTCTCTCCTGAGCAACATCATTTCGGTACCTTACACAGGAACAGGGCTGTTCTTTGTATGAGATTCTAGAGCTTTGATACTGCTGACAATCTTCTTCTGAGACCCGACAACTGTAACACCGACTTTCTTCACATCACTGGAAAGAAAGAGAAGATGCAATGGGTGAATGAGCATACTGTGTTTCCTAGTGCCGACAGAAGCAAACAGCAATCAACTTGCTCATCTATTGCTGCACTGAAGGAAGCCTCTAGGTATCTTGATATTGCTGAAACACATGCATTGGTACGAAAAGTACTGAGAACTACTATATGAAAAGAGCATGGGGGCACAAAAAAGAGTGAAAACTCATTTAGCCTTGTTGTGTTTACTTCCCTGGAAGAAAAGACAATGAAACAGTGTTCTCCAGCAATACAAGCATTGGGATTTAGGGGCAAGGAGATCACTTCTGTGCCAGCTGTGACCTTGAGCCTCTCTAACATCTCCATCCCCTGCTCGCTTTTCCTCAGCAGTACTGACATCTCACTGTCAAGTGTTGAGCACTCTGAATGGTCATTTTAGCTCTGGTATCAGCATTGAGATTAAGGGCTAAAGGGCCAAGCTTCCAGTGTCTAATCTGTTTTTCACTTTTCATTTCTCCAGGCCGTCCAACCTCTTTATTCCTGGTGCAACACAGAAGTGGTTTAACACTTCTAATGGGCTAATTAACCAGTGGCTCACGGGAAATTGGGCATTCCTAGAAGATGTCTGCACAGTCCCCAAAGGGTAACTGTTATAAAAAGCCATTATCAGCCTTTTTATAGTTGCAATAATACACTAATTAACAGCATTGATGTGTTTAATTGTTGGTACCCCAGCTTCTGCTTACTTTTTCATAACTTGTTGTGCATTCAGTTAGCCCAATAGGGAATTGAGATTTTCTTTGTCAGTAAGTTCATAACTATACTTGATGCTTTTTCCAGTGCAGAAAGAACATTAACGTACTCTTCCTTATCACAAGAACAAAGAAGGATTGCATTAAAATGTAATAAAATTGGAAGTTGTAAACTTCCAGTTTTATCATTATTAAATGTCAAAAAATATAGGAGGACAGAAGCTACAAAGAGTGCTCTGTCTCACCTTGTTTGATGGAATATAGGATGGATAACACAGGAAAAGATTAGAATATGTGCTAGCTGTGGGGAAATCCCCATATAAAGGGCAGAATATAAACAATCATAGGAGAAATTCCTAAACTGTGAGAAAAAGCAATGTTGGTGTACAGATGATACAAAGATGATGAAGGGAGTGTAGCATCTCCCTTATGATGAAAGGCTGAGGGAGCTGGGAGCTTGGAGGAGACTCGGGGGTGATTTCATTCTTGTTCACAAATACATAAATGGCAGGTGTCAGGAGGACAGAGCCAGGCTCTTCTCAGTGACGTCCAATGATAGGACAAGGGGCAATAAGGACAAGCTGGAACATCAGAGGTTCCAAAGAAACACAAGGAAGAATTTCTCACTGTGAGGGTGACAGAGCACTGGAAGGGGCTGCCCAGGTGTGTTGTTGAGTCTCCTTCTCTGGAGACATTCAAAACCCTCCTGGAGGAATTCCTGTGTGACTAGGAGATCCTGCTCTTGCAGGGAGGTTAGGCTAGATGATCTTTCGAGGTCCCTTCCAGCCCTTAAGATTCTGTGATTCTGCATCAGAAGAAATTATGAATTTCCTTGTCATCAGTGAGAAAAAGCTACAGGACTGTGGCCTTCACAGAGTCACTGAAGCATCTAGGTTTCCTGCATATGTATTGCAGCTATAACATTATCTTACATTTGTTTCTTTAAACATAAGAATATTTTAGCCAAAAACCAGAAACTTCACATAAAAATGCTATTCTTATGCTTATGTATAAACTTGTACCTCCAGCTTCAACCCATAATGAAGAGGTGTAGCCAACTCCAACTTACTCTGTAGAAATCTTGGCTATTGTATCACATGTACTGTACTCCACACCCGTGAAAATGTCTTTGCACTGTCCTGTCCGAAAACCATTGAGCCAATCACCTGTTGTGCGGAAGGCTGAAATGTCAATGTTACTTTGGTCCAGTAGAAGATTTGATGGCCTGAAATAAAAGAGAATGTGATGAAAGTTAGGGAGAAGGGATACATATGGATTTATTTTGTGTCTAAACTCAGTGCTGGCATGGGCAGGAGTTTCCAGTCTAGGCATGGCTTTTTTGTTCATCTGTGGAAGTTATTTGCTGCTGAGGCCTCCACATGTACTCACGCTGGTAGTTCTGATGAATGTTGCATAATCATCTTGCTTATGCTTGAGTGCCAGCTTCTCATGCCCACATTTAAATCCCTGATGCATCCCCAATTCACAAAGTGGGCAAAGCATTAGCAAAGACAAGCCTGATTTGGATTAAATTTATGGGAGTCACCTAGTCCCAAACAACACACGGAGATAACGCACTCTCGAGACTCCAAGTTGAGCCTGTTGGTAGAATTTACATGTTTCAAATGTTCAGAGTATTTCAGTCTACTGACAAATCCTAAATGCCGCTACTAATTCATAAGCACAAATAATAAGAAGCCAGTGGCTTTAATATATGTATCGAGTCTAAAAATCAAACGTTAAGTGGAATTCCTGAGACAAATGTAGCTGCATGAGACTTCCATTCTGCAGTGCACAGAGGCAGAAATGAGGAAATTTGTTATTAAATAGACATAGACAAACATAAAATGCAATTGCCACGTCCTATTTACCATTGACACTAAGACTGAAACTTCCATAAGGATACCACACAAATAACTTAGAAGTGAGAACTCAATCACATCTTGCCTTTGAAATTAACATGGTGCTCATGAAAGATATTGAACTGACATGATTTGCATCCAAATTCTCTACTTAGAAAACAATGAAAACAGGAAGAAACAAACAAAACCAATGCAATGAATCAAACAAAACATATGTCTGTGCTTCTTTGCCCACTGAAACCTTTTTCCATCCGCACGTTCACCTATAAGCTATTGAGATAAAGTATATTTCTCAAAATAATGATTCAACATATAATTTTTATAATCAAGAAGGAATATATTGCAGCTGACCGTGCACTTTGCACACTGCTAATGGCAAAAATGGCTGCTGTCATATTTAGTTCTGGCTGGTATGAATCTGAATACTCTTGTTTTCATGGTTTTGTGAGCATACCATAACATCGTATTTGAGAGAATCAACACTAAAACTAAATGCCAGCCCTTCCTCATGAAGTCATTAGTCAGGCTCATTTTAGTCATCTGAAAAATACCACAAATAGACTCAGCTATCGCTATTGCTATTGCTGCAGTCCTTAGAGAAACGCACATTTCCAGGAACACGAATTGTTTCCTCTGAAACAGGTCTTCCAGGCAAACAGCCAGGAGGAGACATCCAGTTCTCAGAGAGTTGAATCTGTCCTTGGCTATTCCTCCTCACTGATCTGTTAACTTTCTTTAAGAGGTGTGTGAAGCCCCTGAAGAGTAGTATGATCAATAATTTCTACTGACATTTTACTAATTCTAGTTATTTTTCTCTCTCAGTGCTAGTTATTACAGTAATGACTTCCTTGTCTAGTCAGATTAGAGATATTAAGTCTAATTCTGCATTTTTCCCTCCAGTGACAAACATGTCCATACTGGACAGATTTTTAGCTTCCAGCAATATATGTTCTCTGTTTTTAGTAAAGTACTTATGGGTCCATCCTAGACTTAAAGCTAAGCAGGTGCTTAGCTATGCTACTACAACTCTGGTACTCACGAGCACAGGAGGCTGAACTAGAGGATGTTCAAAGCAGTTATCACAGTAACAGTCTATTTTCTGCCCCCTAATTCTATTTTCCCATGGCTCTAGTGAAACATCACCTGCACAGAAGTCTGACTATTATGGCTGAATCTATCTGAAGTAATTTTTGTCACTGGAAAGAAGTGAAAATGAGAAGTGATTAGACTAACACTGTAATTTAAAGGCAGTGTTAACGTAGTGTAACAGGTAGACTGGAAATAGACTAGACTGGAAAACTGATCTGGATTGTAAAGAACCCTCTTTAGTCTAAATCCAAGACATCTCTGAGCATTGAAAAAACATAAATGGAAGGAGTCTGTAAAGGCACCAAAGATATCAAAGTATTTAAATATCAGTGAATTTAAACTCATAAGAAGCCTAGAAAATCCGAACAAAACTTCTCAATCCCAACACTAGTCTTTATTAAGTTTCATCAAGACCAGCAGCACCACAACAGCATATCATTGCATATCATCTGACTTGCAACTGGAATCATGAGACTTTTAACAAAAGAACAATACATCTTTCTGAAAAAAACAGCTTTTGGTATTGGCTACATTTTAAACAGCACCTTTTACTTCTAATGTTTTGCCAGTTGTTATCAATCAGATAATTTCTTTCAGGCATATAAGATTGTAATTAATATCTTCTTCCACCTGGGATTTTAGGCTATAATTAAAGAGCTCATTAGAAGCTTGAAAATCTTAACTTCAAAACCATGAATGGACATAACACCTCTCTACATTCAATCAATTTTCACTAGGTCTCAGAGCAAATGATGTCCCTAATGGGACACTTTTCACCTGACTACCTTCTTTCCAGAGGCCTAGCCAGGCAAAGGAGCTGCTGCAAATGACCATGGTAACTAGCACCAACTACGCACCTCACATCTGGGAACAGTGGCAGATGGAAAGTAATAGAAAACACCAGAAAACTGTTGTCCTGCCAAAACATTAGAGAAGGGAAAACACTGCATGGCCACATTGGCAAAAAGATTGAGCTGAGGAGAAAAGATGCAGCACACTTCCGGTTTCTGTTTTCATGCTAAAACCAGATCTTAGTCACCTGTGTGACAAACAGCTTTAAACACACTCTAGTTAAAGGCTTAGGTTTGACAATAAGACCCAAGATATTTTTATTCAGTAGCTGTACAGTCTGCATCTTCCTGACTACTGTTTGTCCCATGATGAGCCAATGCTTTTATTTATAGTTTTCTAGGTATAGCATCTATAATCCCAAGATGTTTATTAAGAGTATTTATGAAGTGTTCTTAGTGATAAAGCATGGAGAATGGTTTTTTTTCCCCAGCCTAGTATGTCTTTTTAACTTAAATCTAATAAAACAAAGACTGAGTCAAGAATCTCAAATGAAAAAAAAATTATAAACAAGTTGAAATAGAACAGGTCTCTAGGATTAGGAATCAGAGTGGCCCAAAAAAGCTTTTATGTTTATTACTTGGATCAAAGTATCACCAGGACAAAAAATACAACCTAATTTTAATGCAAGTGACCTCAGAATAACCAGCACTGTAAAGTATCATTTTTCTCCCTGTAGGATTCCAAACAAAAATTAGTTACTTTCCTCCTCAGAGAGGCCATCTGGACAGTTTATCAATGAACAGGAATTTGTCTCACTGTGAAGAGTCTGTGATGTCTCCTCACATGCACCAAGGGAAAGCTGGGCTTTCAGAGCATCTGCACACATCGGCAGTTTTTTTTCTCCTGACCCAGCCCCTAGACAGAAGGTCTGAACATGAAATTTATGGCCTGGGTGATGTGTGCCATGAGCTCACACTTTACTAGACAAATTAGATGGGTTGCAATCCGTGCAGCTGTAAACGATGTCCTGCAGGGTTCCACCTGATCTTTTACAGCTTTTCATAAATCAGTACCTACTAGCTTCAGAAGAGAGTCATTAAAAAGAAATCATGGAAATTACATGTTTGCTCAAGGGAAGTGAAATAGAGCATTTCCCTCTGTTTTTTTGAAATCTTTCTACTTAGTAGCTTCGATCAACTATGATATACCTCACCGTGTCATCTTTTGACAGTCATGGAAAGACTTTCTGTCCTGTTCATTCTGTCTATCTACAGAGTTATATTTACCAACATGTGGTGGCCTGAAAAAATCAGCAAGACTCAGGTTAGAGAGACAAATTTAACAGCAAGATGCCAGTTACAAAATACCCTGTTTCTGAAAGCTTTCTCTGGATGTGCCCATTATGTTAACAGTTGGAATTAACCTTTGAGTCATCTGCCGCAGCATAGAGAACTATAGTTTGTTATCATTAGCTCAGCTTTCTGCCACAACACAGGGGAACTTTCACTGCACCTTACAGTAACAACAAAGACCACAGAAAACATCATTAGAACCATTCCCAGTATGGCATGGAAATCTCATCTCTGCTTGGCTGCTGGCTGGAAAGGAAGGGATATATTAATTTGTAAAATCCAGAAGCTGAGACAAATGAAAGGAAAATGTCCTGCTACTACTTCTGTACGAAGGATGCTATTCTGCAAATACACAGAGAGGTTGTACACACATGATCCTGGACTTTGTATTGTAGTAGCCTCTCTCTTTCCATCTCTTCCTCCAATCTGGACTTGCTCTTCCACAGTCAGTTTCTTTTAAAGGGGGAAGCATTAAAAAAAAAAAAATGAAGTAATTTCCTGTGTCAAATTTTAGGTAATTATAAACTGATTTTGTAAAGTGAAATTGCTCCCTAGGAGGGAGCCAGGCCTGGTTTGAACACAAATACTATGTGCTTTATGGTTATGGCAAGCTGAAGCACAGAATGTAGGTCTAACAAGAAGGATTTCTTGTATTTCAAGAGAAAAATTAAGTAAAAACTACAGCTGGCAAAGAGTTTTATCTTCTATAGTAAGCAGAATCAAAAGTATACATGTTTACCAACAGAAGACTAGTAAATAAATGGCATGCCAAGAAGTACAGTCATTGTGTTCACTTGATTATCCCTGGACCTTAAAGATCAGAATCTTTGGAGTTACACCTTTTCATTCCCACTTTTAGGGTACTCTTAGCAAAATTTTCAATCTAGTCCCTAAAATACAATTCACCTCTTAGGTCGGCACATTTGCTTTTCCCAAGGGGTATTCTCAGAATAAGCAGCCTGTGCCTATCTGAAGTCAAAAGACAGCTGGAGAAATGAAGAGGAGCTGTACAACCACGGGGAAAAGAATGCAAGTGAGGCTAACAGTCTAATGCAAAATGATACATCTCTCTCAGTGTTATTCCAGACTACTCATTTTTTAGCTCCATGTTGCCTATTGGCAAAAATTTACTACAAGTTCCACTAGGATAATGAGCAAATAAAATTTCAGCTGCTCCTTTAGCCTTCCCTACTCCCTTACTGCCCTACTCCCTACTCCTCAGGACATGGTTTTCAAGGGCTTACATCTTTTCAGCATCCTGGTGAGGTTGTAAATCCAATGCCCGGATGCATCAATGCTCCTCAATTTATGGTTTCCCATCACCAAAACACTGAAGGCAAAAAATACCAGCAGGCTGCTGAAATATTGTGTTGGATTTTCTTTTTCTTTGCTTTTTTGATTTTTTTTCCCCAAAATATAGCTTAAGCTGTGCTTTTAAGCTGCAGAAGTAACGTCATGTGGGATTTGTAGCTGGCCCAGAGACAGATCCTTAACAACAGCCAGTCATTTCTGTTAGGACACTCTATAGGCTCTTTACAAGAGGAAGAGAAAAATGCTTCATAGAGCTCTTAAAATGCTTTTCTGGCTCTTTGCATCAACAATTTCTCTGTACGACTTGCCCTTATACCTCACATTTGGCTGCTCTGTGAATTTCTACAGACTTTTGCTACACCACTCGCCACATCAGGCAACTGCTCCGTGCAGTTTCTTTTTTCCAGCATTTCCAGCACAGAATTGCCATTAAGGCTAATGAGGGCTTCACATGGTAAACCCAGCACATCCACTTGGGAACAGCAGAACAAAATCCCTCGGAATCACAGTAAAGAGCAAATGCTTATGATCCGCCCACCCATTGACCTAGCTGCATTACTATTCAAATTATAGTACCCAGCTTAGTCTGCTGCGATTTCTTGTCAGTTTCAGCAGCAGAGTTAAATTAGAGGTGCAAAACTGCAAATAGATGTTTTACCATCTCTGTTAACAGTGAGCCCCAGCTACTTTTAACTTTGAAAGAACAATGGCTGATTTGTGTGTGCCTCAGGCATGGTATTAATGACTGCTGGAAAAAGTCAGGTGAAAATACAGTTTTTCTGTCTGTAGCATGTTAACTAACTGAAGTCCCCAAAAATCTCCTAACTCCTGGATTCCCTGCACAACCCAAAATTTTATTAGGCATCAAGGAGTATAATTTACTGTAACTTTCCATTTATCTTTGTGATGTGTAGTTGTTTTTCCCCCCTCCATAAATTCTCGATTTTATGTTTAACAGACTTCAGAAAGAGAGCTAGCATTGCAGGCTTACATTACTTGAATTCTTTTAGAGCAAGCAGTCCATTTTAGGACATGGATTGTATTGTTGCTGGGTTTCAAATGAGGCTAAAAATTCACATGTAGGTTTGCAATATGCAGCATTTGGCCAAACCCGGACCTTGGACAACCGCAAAGTGTAAGCCCTCTCTGAAATGCTCCAAGTTAAACTGAAATCTACTTCCTTCAGCCCTCCAGCCTGAAAGTTCCTAACAGGGAGATGCAAACAAACAGTATTACAGCAGGTCAGCTGTATATGTCAAGCACCCAAAACCTTCTGACCTGAATGGCAAAATAAGGGAACTTTTCAACAAAATAGTCAGCCAACACAAATAGTTGTTCCACTTCAAATACTATTGTAAAAACATAGCTTATGAATTATGTTGCATAAAGGAGAAGTCTGATTTTTTTTAATCTGCTCACTGCTCCTACTGAGTTTAATTTTCATAACAAGTTAGCATAGAAGAGAGTTTCAATCAAGTCATCAGATTTTGAGAACATGAGAAGCAAACTTGAAATTGCAAGTTGCAAAAGATGTCTCTGTATGTTTGAGAGCAAGCATTATGTTTGATACCAGCAAGAACGTCACAAGGTCGGACAGCAATGCACATGTTTAGCAACAAACACAATCAACTACTCACAAATAACAGGTCATCTAAAACTGCTCAAGGAAATTGCTCCAGTGAATAATTCAAACAATACATCAAATTCAAGAAAAGTCAGGATAGGGCTGTAAACAACTTGTGAATACATGAAAGAGTGTATGAGGAATTGTTCACACACATTTGCAAACACTTCCATATTTTCATTAGCAAGAGTAATCGATCCTGACCTCCTAAATTTCCTGGACTACATTAAAAGAATTTTAGCTATGCTTTTTCTGAAAATAAGTGGGCTTCTTGGTTTTTTTAGTCTTAGCTATAACAATAGCAGTAGAACGTATATTTTGAATGGAGAACTTCTAAAACATAAAAGAGATATCTAACTCCAGTGCTGCAGTGCAATCTAGAAAGACTACTTTTTCTTTTTCAACACAGTTATATAGAGTGAAGTATTACCAAAAAAAATATGTATTTTGGAAAATAAAGAAAAATCTATCTAATTGTTCATAGATAATTAAAAGAAAATTAAAATCCCACAGTCATTCCAAGTTCAAAGAACTTAGAAATTAATGAAATATGTGAAATTTGTATAATAGTATGGCATATACAGTCTCAGGTTTCTGAATGGAGTTCCAAGGAGATAACTACACATTTTGTAAATTTCAGTTCCAAAACCTTCAATAAATTCTTAAAAGGTTTTATTAATGTATCTTAAATATCATTCATAAACACAATGAATGCATTCAAGGTGCATATTCATTATTTTAAATCAAGAGTAATTTAACCGAGCTTGATGAGGTACCTCATTTTGGAAAAAAGAAATTTGGAATTAAAGTTTATTCAAGCTCTATGCACAGAAAAGGTGCATAGTTAACATGCATAATTGTCTTCATTTTGAAATTAGCATCAATATAAATTAAAGTTTCTTTTTATTTCGGGAAGCAGCTTTGTTTCTTTAAAAATCTGGTTTGATTTTCTTCTTTTGAATCAGTTTCTTGCTTTGTATGCCTATTCAGAATTTCTGCATTTTGGAACACGCAACACTTATCCTGTTATCCAAGAGCAGACTAATAGACTGAAATGAATACTTGAAATTACAAAATAAAACCTTTCCACAGCTGCTTTTGTATGTAAGAATGCAGAATCAGATAATCGCATTTTTAATTCTTTGAAAGTATCTTAAACTCAAGAACTGACTGGAGAGCAGTTTGGCTGGCTGATGCTACAAGACGTGTTTGGAGAGCAGAGAGGAGTCTATAGAGTGCAAGACAGCCAGCCTTGTGTCTTGTCTCTGTTTACAAAATCAAATGGCTTTACTGAAGCTTACTGACTTTGCTAAATATGCTTTGTCTTTTCTATATATTTCATACTAAAGGTAGCTCCATGACAGAACAAGCAGATTCTGATTCCTATTAATGGCTAGTTAGACTGTAGATAACATCATCTTCAAAGATTTGAGGCAAACTTGCTAATTAAGAAGGTAATTTAAATTTTTAGAGAAACAGAAAAGTTAGCTAAGCAAAATGATAATTTTAAAAGTCCCAATAAGGCAGCTGATTTGGAGAGGGATCGTGTATTGATGTATCCCAAAATAAAATTAGGACTAATAGATTTTGCAAAACTGATACCTGCATTTCCAAACTTCACAAATATGTCTGGAACTAAACCACTGGCATCTTATTAATAAGTGGACAAAATTCACCAGATAATTTTACAGAACTTCCCATAAGAATTAGGACTTTCCATACTAGATGTTTGGGCTAGATATGAACTGAGAATAAACATACTGCATGATACTACAGCCCCAAAAAAATCACTGAGATGCTCTTGTCAATTTGCAATGCAAAAAAAAGTAGCATGTTCTGTGAAGACCTAAAGAAACTAACAAAATTAACAGCTGTTAACTGAGCAACTCAAAGTAACATTTTTTTACATTATAAACTTTCAGATGTTTATTTCATGTATTTGACATATGAGACAAGTTCTTGCAATTCTTGCACTTCAATATAACTATTAATACAGCTAGAAACAAACAAAAATGATTACAGACCATGTAATAAAGTAATATCCTGAATTCTCAGGTTGTTTTCTCCCCTTGTTTGCAATGTAATTCTTTCAACTTCTGCTAAATATATGCTCACAGTACAAAGAAACAGCAGCAATGCTTAACCCTGGCTTTCCCTTTACCAAAAGCTGATATAGGAACAAAAGCAAATACAGAAACACATTTTTTGTGTGTATGTGGATTACTTATCAGGTTTGAAATCATCACAGACCTGGTAGAAATTCAGAATTTCTCAAAAAATTATGTTGGAATTAGAAACTTTTTTTTTTTTCAAATGCTTTTTTGTGGCAGAGGCTGTGGATTGACTTTGCTACCCCTTTTATAGCAGGTTCATGAAGGCAGCTAAGTACCTTTAGTCGCACTTACATTACAGACATAAACACACACAGCAACTATAGGAAAGCTACCATCCTGAATCCTGTATCAGAACCGTCACACCTCAAGGTCACAGTATCCTCCAACAGTTTAATTCACTTTGGGACACAGAAATGCTTTAAATATATTTCTAATTATACACTATGTTCCACATATAGTCTTTAAAATGTCTGTGTAAGAAAAAGATTCATATATATAAAAGGATAGTATACATTGCAACTCTTGTGAGCCTATATATATATATATACACACATGAAAAGAACAGAATCAGAAATACTTATAAGAAAAAAAAATTACAAATAAGTGACAACAAAAACCCAGATAAAGAAAATGAAATGTTTTGAGTTCATTTAAGATTTGTGCTGTCCAGTTGCATGACTTGTGGATTACTTTTCCCCACAAAAATGAAACAACTAATAAGCCGTTTCAGAACACAGCCCACCAGCAGGCTAGCAGGTGGGTGATATGATTTTGTCTCTCCTTCTCAAGTTGAGAAAAATTTCCATCTGCTTTGTATCTGTATGAAATGTCTGCAAATGTGGAGTAATACACAATGGACTAAAAAATAATAAACTCAAGAAGAAAAATAATGAACTTGATCAAAACTGGAAGAACTATGAACTCACTTCCACCCTAAAGATCTCCAAACAACCTAAGGACTCTGTTATAAAAATGAACATCATGCTCAGAAAACAGGAAAGAACAGCAAGACATAAATCAAATAAAAATATCATGAGGTTATGCTTTAGGAAACTCTGTGACTTGTACAGATTTTTGTGTACAGTCCTCTTCCTACAGCCCTTTGCAGGGCTAGATGACTACAGGCAGTCTAAAGGACACAAAACACTCATGTGTCTATAACCAGTGCCAGTCTTGTTAGCAGGAGCTCAAAGTGGCCACTTGAATAAAAAATTCATTTTGACAGCTAAGAGAGAAATCAGCCAGACTCTGTAGCTTATAAGGAATGGGAAAGGAATGTTCATATGAATTTGAGATGAAACATAACATCAGGAAGTGTATTATGAAACTTTTGCCGTGCTGAGGTTACAAAACCCTTTTGTCAGTGTATGGTTCACAAGCACGTAAAATGGTCTGTGAAGAGATGATCAATAAGGATAAAAACATCCCCTCAGGTATCAAGAACTTATTAGATGCCATGGAGGGTCCTGGAGGGATAGAAACTGAAAAGGAAATACAGAATTGAAGGCTTTGACTCCTCTCTCATATTCCTATGAGGTATTAGCGTAAAACGTGCCTTGGCTAGGGCATGGAATTAGACGTGCAGTCCAGCACATCCTTCAGTTGAATTCAGTTAACAATAACATACCAGAGTACAGGAATATCCTATGCACCTCCAGCAATGTGCTTTTAAATAGGATACAACAGCACCATGTGACTATGTTAAACAAACACCATCTCTAAAACCTGTAAGAAGAGACAGCCTTTGTGTCTGCAAGAGACATTGTCAAGTTAAACATTTTTCCTGACCAAGTATATTCTGAACACCTACGAGCATATGGTGGGCATAAAGCTTCAGCATTCTTCCAGTAGCACCATAGACGTGGGTAAAATAGAGCTGGGACCATTATAATTTAGATTAATTGCTTATTATGGGAATGTGGAGAGGTGCTGCAGGAGTACTACAGCCTCAAATAACAATTGAGAGCAGCCATTTGAGCCGATGTAATCGTCTGAGCCCTTGGGGCTGAGTCGTGGAGTGCTTTACCTCTGAAGCAGCGCCTGTCCTGCACCAGTTGTTGACAGCACAAGGACACCGGCGGGGACCTGACTGCATGTCTCCTTCTTGAGGAACTGCCCTGACTCACCGCCCTTTCGTATCAGTTACATATTTCTGCACATAAGGCTATAGCAAGAGCAATACCCATTTTAACTCTGGTTTCTCATTTTTCTTTGTCAGTCTGTCAGAAAGAGATGTTGGACCTCCAGCGCTCAGCCTCTGGCCAGCAGCACCACTGGCTCCCTCTACAGAAGCAGCACATGTTACCTGACAGCAGTGCCTCTGTGCAGGTCACCAAGGGAATGTGCAGCTGGCTGCAGCTTCTTAGACAGGTCTGAGGCTTTATTAGTAAGTTTTGGCAATGGTTACATGAGGGTGATCACAGATTGCCAAATCTGTATAGGATTGCCCGCCATTCCTCTTGTTGTCACACTTTATTCTTGGTTGTACTTGAGTTTAAGGATAGCTGGAGGCATCATGTATCACACTTTCTCTGAACTGCAACAAACGCCTTCCCTGAAGGGGAAGGGCTTAGGCTTACCCATGCCAGTGTGCCTAACACCCAGACCCCACAGATCCTCATCTGTCACTGAGGATTGAGGAGCTGCAGAGAGGGATTGATATTGCACTGCTTGGGACTACAATGGGTGCAAGGACGTAGCAGCAAAAGAGTCATTGGGAACGAGGAAATAAAAATCACCTTTGATATTCCCCTCCTCAGAAATGTGCTCTATATCAAAATCAAAGCAGTGGCCTGACATATTGCATTTTACTGACAGTTCACCTAAAGTAGCTGTGAGAAATCCCCTACCATGATAGCAACCTCCTTCCTTCCCCATGCTGTACCACAAGCAGAGAGTATGACATTGTGATACCAATGTGCAGCCTCTCCTGCCTGTGCCAGCAAAACATATAATAAAATACTCAGACTAAATTTGGTCTCCATTAGAGGACATCAGCTTTTACTGGCTATGATAGTTCAACATTGTTTCCTGCTCTGTTGTGGTTCAACTCAGTAACTGGAAGGACAGTAAACAGAGAACGTTTTGCTTGTTTGGAACGTAAAATATGATGCATTGGTTTCTGTAATTACATTCCCAAGCCAAAACATGATAGTCATGACTCCCAGCTCCCCTATTCAGAAGACTGCTGCATTATATCCCTACAAAATTATTTGCAGCAATCATTTGTCAAATATGGGTGGAAGATGTTTAGAAGAAATGTGCTTGACTGAGAAAATAGGATTTAAGCCGTATGGTTTTGTTTGTTTTTTTTTTCCAAAAGAGTGTTTGGTTTTTTTCTTCTTTTTTCTGTTCCTGCTTCCCTTCCGTGCTCCGTTTCCCTTCTGTGCCTTCCTAATTGATTGCCATGGCAAGAAGTGTGCTGCGTTATAAGTTGAAGTCTGAGAGGAATATTTTGCTCTGTTCCTTTTTGAAACTTGCCCTGTGTCAGACTTGGACTCTTGCCCAATGAAACACCCTCCAAGACTTGGGTCTGAAACAGTAGAGAAGCAGAATACATTTCTCTCTGACTCTGCCTGCTTTGTGCACAGATAATTTTCCACTAGCATTCATGCTGAAAGTAGCTTTACATCTCTTACATCACTTCACTAAGAGCAGGACTTTTTTTGCGTTATATAAACCAATTCACTTAAACTCTACTTAAGCAAAGTTCTTATTTGACTACATCCTCAATACACCCTTAGGTGTCACCTCACACTTCAGTTACTATCTCTCTCAACTAGGCAATTCTCATCTCATCATAGTGATGTTCCAGAGTGTATTGAATAACCAGGTTTATAAGTGAAAGGTTTTAATGCAATTTGGAATATTGCACAGGTTGGAAGTTAATTCCTAGTTAAGGCATTGATCTGACAGAGAATTGCACTTATGTTTAAGTTGTTAAGTTTTGAGTTCTACTGAAAGCAAAAAGATTATGCATATGATCAAAGTTAAGATGACTTGTCAGAGCAGACCATAAGACTAGGACACTTATTTAGACCCAGTTCACAAAGATACCTGAGGAACACGGCTATCTGAAACATATGAAACATGACGCACTTAAAATATCACCTAAGGTCAAAAGGAAGATCACATGATGGCCAAATCTGCCACCTGTGTTTTTTCTTAAACTTCTGCTCAATCTTACAATGAGTTTCATAAATCTAGCGTAACAGCTTCTCACAATTTGAATAAATAATAGCAAATCGTTAATAAAGTAAAACAGCAATAGTAAAAATAATTAATTATATTAAAATCTTCTCCCAAAGGGACAGTCAGGGAGCTTTCTCTAGCCTTTAAGATTACAGAGATATAGTTAAAAGTTGAAGAAGTAGGTGAACAAAGTAAACAAATAGTAATTACAGAAGATGAAGCAAGAAAAGACATTAATTTATGTGCAATGCAAAATCTAATATGTCACCTTGCCGCTGCATTGGTGATTATTTTCAGACTGCTGGGATTACGGATCAGTTTATCCAGGATGCTGACAATCTGCTCAAACTTGGGTCTGTTGTTTCTGTCTTTCTGCCAACAGTCCAGCATCAGCTGATACAAGGCAGCTGGGCAGTCCATAGGAGGTGGCAGGCGGTACCCTTCATCAACAGCTTTAATCACCTGCACAAGGACAAAAGTTTTTGAAAACTTAAAAGGCACTTAAATCAACTTGATTTTATCAATTCTGTGAGCCATATTAACATGGACATTCTGTGTTTAAACAAATGTGTTTATTCACCAATTGTCTTGTCCTGCAATGCCTCTGGTTTATCTGAAAAGTAAACCAGGCAGTAAATTAGGCACACAGAAAGGGGAGTTAAGATATAGAATGTGACTTTGAAGAAGGTGAGAGACTAGAAAGGATCTCTCCAAAACTCACACTTGATCAAACAAAACCAGTAAACAAAAGCTACAGTTAGTAAGGTTCTTGCTTAGCTATACTAAACTTCAAAAGGTCTTGAGTATCTCTGATGATCCTTAGTAACACAGTCCTTCCACGCTCTCCAGTGGACATATTTGTTGGCAGAATACCAATCTATGTCTCACAGGACATCCTGGACTGACAAATAGAAGGTCTTGTGGGTGATCTCACAGGGCTAGAAAATGTTTTTTAAACATACCATAACTGTACACTTTCTACAAGGCAGTGTGGGTCCAGTTCTTTGATCCTTTGTCTAGACTGACAAAACCAAAAATTTACCCCAGAACTTACATTGTTACAAAGTTTCTTTATTACGGATAGTATATGTATTAAAGAATACTTTTTCACTAGAGTATAACATCTCAATCACGTCCTACCGTATCTGTTGCATTATGAATAAAAATCCAGTGTATTCTAAACAGAAAATTTTAAAGTCATATTCTGTTAATCTGTCCTTTTAATCTGGAACAGTTAATGTAAAATCAGGACAAACTAGAGTTAGAATAGGGATATGAAAACAGTCCATGGTTTAAGCAGCCACGAAGCAGAGGCAGATAAATCAATCTCTACTTCTGGTTTTAATGGGATATTATTAAAGGTATTCTACTAGTATACCAGCTCACATAATATAATTCATTAATGTCCACAAACAATAGAAAAAATGTTCATGATTAATTAAAATATTTTTCTGCAGAGATTTCAGTTTCAAAGGTACTCATTTGAAAGGAAGTTTTATTCTTTTTCTCCTGTACATGAGGTAGTACAGAAAATTGCTCTGTTACTGACTTTTATTAAACTTAGTATTAGTACAAATATATTTTAAACCCTTGGAAAAAAATCTATTTGTGTTAGTGACTGTACTTCAGAAAGTTCTGGTCATAAATAACTCCTGTGGAATAAATCTAGGATTAATAAGACAACAGAAAAAGAACCCAAAATAGATAAAATCTTATTTGGGAAAAGATTATGCTTCTTACAAAAATACTGGGAGAGATACATTAACAAGTTGGATTGTAGTCTTGGATAGTTTACTAATGATGCCGAGAAGCCTGTATTGGAAATCTTCTAATCAGATCATTCTTCTTCTCTATTTTATCCATTGGTCACTTCCAGAAGTATTTTGGTTTCATTAAACTCTCAGTATAAATGCCTTGCTTCTCTTTTTCACAAGCACCAAGAGCAATTTATTCTGTGTATCTGACATTACAGAAAACTTTCACAGAATATTATACAAGTGGAACCAAAGGGGATCAACAGAAATTTAGAAGGGTTCTCTAACAATAAGCTAAGGAATGTAAAAGGCAATGACCTCACTGCAGTGGAACTGAATCATCCTACAGAAAACCACCAGTGTGATAAAATTCTCTAATATATTCCTTCAGAGGTCCAAAATATCCTGCTATAAAGATGTTGTTTTTTCTTTAAGTTCATTAGAGCTTTTACTTGACCGAGGAGATTTGGAGATTTTGAAAACCTCCAAAAGCTCAGAGACACCTGGTTTCATTATGTTTCACTTCCTTTCACAGTTTAATCCTTTATTTGAGAACATAACTGAGATAACGATATACTCACATCCTGGTTGGACATCTCCCAGTATGGTCTCTCTCCATATGACATCACCTCCCAGAGAACAATCCCATAGCTCCATGCATCACTGGCTGACGTGAACTTCCGATATGCAATGGCTTCTGGTGATGTCCATCGGATAGGAATCTTGCCTCCCTAGGAGCAAAATGAAATAGAACAGTCGTTTTGACTGTAATACAACAAATATAATTCTGCACGATTGATTATTTTATCTCTGAGATTCTCAAATGTTATTTCATTAGTGTAAAAAACAGTTTAAGCTGGAACAGGCTATTGCCATTTGCCATGAAAGCATCATGTAAACTACAGAGAATAAAATACATGACAGTGCAAAATTTACTGAAGCTATAGATATATAGCATAATATATATACTGTATGTATGTGTACATATATGCACAAAGATATGCTATGTGTAGTACAATATGCACCAATAATTACAATTGGTAAGTTAGTATGTTTGATTTTCAGTTATAAAATGTTTGGAAACTGGCAAGACAATCATACAGCCTTCATAAAGGAGAAGCAAGTCATCATTAAATGATGTGCACCCGAAAAGAACTAAAGATGCCATAACAATTAATAATTCAGTTCGGGGAATATCTTTCTGATTATGGCACCCACTTGATGCCATAGGTCAAATTTGTGAAACACACACAAGCAGCCTCAGGCTGAGTTTCTGCAAAATGAGAATTAGAGGGAAGAGACAATTTTCAGTGGTGTCAGCTTTGACAGAGGTTTTAGAGACTTCGAGAGTCACATATAAGAAAACAAGGTTTTAAAAGATAGCAGTGCAAATCTTGTTACTTAAAGTAATCCTGGAGTGAATGTATTTGTGAGAGTTTAAAGTTGTTTCCAGTTCCGGGGATCCACAACACGTACAGGGGTATATATTCTGAAGTCTTTGCACTAGACTAGCTATTTGCACTAGACTATCTGCTATCTCTGTTGCTTTTGTTGCTTATCTTCCACTGGAAAATCTGGAATTCTAATATTATTGGCTGGTATTACTGGGCTCTACTCTTCAAAATTAGTAGTATCACGACTGAAAACAAAAAATAAAGTTGCTAAGTTGAAAAACATCATACTCCTACCATTCTATATTCCTAGGGAAAAGGCTTGCCTAAATTTATTTTATACAGGCTGGTAAAGAGAAATCTACATGTGCATGTGTTGCTAGCTACTGGTAATATATTTACTGATTATTTTTGAAGATAAATACAAGTTTCACACATTTCCCTCATAGTCTCCTTTTACAGTCATGCTCATCATGAAGCCAAATAAGTTGTCTGGATTTGAGTAGAAAGAAAGCATTAGTATGAGAAAATGTAGGAGTTCACAACTGCAACTCAAAATCACAGAATATCTAGGTCAGAAAATCATTCTTAAGGTTTGAAATTAGTGAGCCATCAGTTACCAAAAGTTTATCTGCTCTAGATAGAGCTGTGATTCAGACAGTATCTGGATATTCAGTATAACTCATCTAAAGTCAATGAAGTCCTCAATTTATTTCTATCACGTCTGGCACTCCAACACAAGGCAGCTGTTTCCAGGCCTTCATAACCCATTCCAATATTCTGATTTATAATCTGTTACAAGGCGACTGCCACAGGTAACTAAGCCACAGGCCTGCTGAGAGGAAAGAATCAAGAAAAATGGATTATAACAGAACTATTAGAGAAATTTTTCAAGAAATCCTGAAGGCAAAAACCTGACATAAATTCATTACATGAGGACTTAGCCTAGTTCAGAGGATATCTTACTGGTACAGAACAAGATGGTTTCGTGTGAGCAAGATGTGCCTGACTTACCTTCTTTAGCATCTGAAAATTATCTGATGCTACTTTGTTCAATCCTTACGAATAAACATTTTATTTTGAAATTACCTCTCTCTTGAGTGGTAAATGGCAACAGAACACTGTTTTTCTCGTTCATGCTTATCAGGCAATATTAGTTTCCTTTCTTACCACACCCTTCAATACACTCAGACTGTATTAATGCA
The DNA here is from genome assembly GCA_013401255.1 of Urocolius indicus. NCBI lineage: Eukaryota > Metazoa > Chordata > Aves > Coliiformes > Coliidae > Urocolius > Urocolius indicus. The sequence goes on from WBNH01005346.1 coordinate 148,152, forward strand.
TTTTTGCATATATAGGAACAAACCACAACACATTTCTGTTAAGCACCAGTTGCAATATTGTGTGCTTAACAGAAAGGACTTGTGTGCCCTTCCTTGTGTGGCACACAATGGAGCAGTTCTATGCCATGCCTTCCCTGCTCTGGCACCATTACCTGGGGCACAGGCTACTTGCAACCAAAGTACAGTAATTTTTGAAGTAATGTAGACAATGAGAAGTTATCCATGCAAATATAATAACTGGACAGTGTTTTACACTGAAATGCCATAAACACCACTGATGTATTCAACTATAAGCTTAAATAGTCAAAGTTTGTCTACTGATTACCCCAATATTATGCCTGAGAGACACAATTACATTCCGCCCACTTGTCATACAGACATCTAATAACTATAAGAATAAAAAAGACCAATTTGACAATGAAAATTTTAATACAATCTTGGCCTTGCAGTTAGAAGTGAATAGGTAAAAAGAATATAGATAATTAAAGTACACTCCCTCCAGCACAAACTCTCGGTAAAAAAAAATCGTAAAATTTGGTCAGCCTGATTCACATGCTGGCTTAAGCTTCTGTAAGCAGGCAGACCACAGGTTGCCAAAGGCCTTTTGTGGTATAAATCAGTGACAATAATTCAAGAGGTAAAAGATGACTCTGTCAGGTAACAAAGTTTTCTTACAACTCCTGATTCCCTGTGATCTTTGCATTGTCCTTCAGAGCTCCAGTACAATAGCATGAATATCAGAGATCATGTATTAATATATAAAGGAATACACACATTCTTGATGTATAAAAGAATACATGTTCGTATTCTTTATGCAAAGCTTCAGACATAGCTTCTGAGAACAGAACAACATTGAAATTTCACCCAGTCAGTAGTGTCTACTGAAAACCTAAAGGGATGACTGGGCTTCTTGGAGGTAGACCAACCCCAAATTGCAATTATGAAGTAATGGAACTGTTCTCAGGCTTTGACATTTATAGGTGAAAAATAGGAGTGGAAGAGGAGGCTAAATACAGAAAGCATCCATCTTTGCAGCTAACTCGATAGATTTCCCTAGTATTACTGATAGTAAATGGAGAAATGGGAGTGGGAAGAAGTGGAGGAGAGGCAAATGTCTCCATCTATTAATATAATATGCACTGTATAGTGTTTGAAAGTTTGGAAATGCTGTTATAATTTGGATTGGATTTTTTGTGGTTTTTTTTCAAAGATCTTACTGAGTAGTTGTCATCCTTTAGCTATAAAGGCGTGAAATTGTTTGGGATGATGCCATCATTCTAGAAAGCGGCACTATTTTTGTCTTGGTTTGGTCATATGGAGGGTAGCAGTGGATGAAGTGGTGGACAGGAGTCAACAATGTGCACTCATGGCCCAGAAAGCTAGCCATATCCTGAGCTGCATCAAAAGCAGCGTGGTAAGCAGGTTGAGGGAGTTGATTCTCCCTCTCTCCTCCTTTCTCATGAGACTGGGCTTGGAGTCCTCTGTCCTGCTCTGAGGCCCTCAGTACATGAAAGATCTGGATCTCTTGGAGTGGGTCCAGAGGGGAAACACAAAAATTATCAGAGGGCTGAAGCACCTCTACTGTGAGAAAAGGTTGAGGGAGTTGGGGTTGTTCAGCCTGGAGAAGGATCTGGGGACACCTTATTGCAGCCTCTCAGTACTTGAAGGGAGCTTATAAGAAAGATGGTGACAGACTTTTTAGTAGTGCCTGTAGCAGTGAGAAAAAGGATAATGGTTTCAAATGAAAAGAGGATGGTGAAATGCTGGCAAGTTGCCCAGAAGGGTGGTAGATGCCCCATCCAAGGAAACATTCAAGGTTGGGCTGATCAGGGCTCTGAGCAACCTGATCTAGTTGATGATGCCCCTGTTCATTGCAGTGCGGGTGGACTAGATGAACTTTAAAGTTCCATTCCAACCTAAACTGTTCTATGATTCTGTAATTAGCACTTGCAAAATGCACTAGGAGCAGCCTAGGAAACGGTCCTCTGTTTGATGATATGACTAGGCAGCAGGAACATGAACCATGCAGATTTCTGCCAGTGGAGTGCAACTCTACTTCAGGTTCATGGTAACCAGTTGTTTACGCTGGAGATCAAACATACTCAAGGGACACACTACCTGGACACGTATACAGGATTCACTTCAAAGTAAACTTCAGCAAAAAGATGAATAACAAAGTCTCTCAGAGTCAAAATGGAGCAAAGTTATATTCAGTGACTGTTTTTGCAAGAAATCAGAATTGTTCTAGGTTGTATTTGAAGGTTTTAATTATCTGAGTATGTACCTGCAGCAGTTTGCACATACACCATAAATGCCAGATGGAATTTATCAAACATGGATGATTACACTTTACAAAGCTGATTTCACTATCTAAATGTAAATAGGTGGCAGAAGAAGGAAAAAAAACAACACTGCACATGGCCATAGGAAATTCATGTGTAATACTGTCTTGAAACACTGACATCCTGTATAACCTGGTTTGTCCTAGGCACTCAGGGATGCAAGTCACTGACTTGCTTCATTTTAAGGGAAGTGCCCTTCCTGTACAAAGCTGTGTGTTAGACAGTTTGATGTGGAGCTAATATTTCCACCCTGTACAACTTTTTAACCTAAGTTAACTAGGACTCAAAGGCATCTTCAGATCATAATGTGAGTACACAAATGCTGTTACTGAATTATAGTTTAGTTTGCATGCCCTGATGAATTGTGGAATAAGAGATTCGAGCTTCGAAGCCTGTCAGAGGTATGTGTCCAAGCAGAAGAACATGAACCAACCCAGCTGTGCTGGGTGTGATAAGGAGAAAGAGAGACTCCTCACCCATGGAGATAATAACAGAAAGGGCACATGTGAGAAGTATGAAATAAATATGCTATGTTTGGTATTTGGGATTAGTACCCTGTTTTAGGCATCACATTTAGGGAAAATGTAGTTAAGTTGAAAAGAATCTGAAAGAGCTCAGCAAGAATACTAAGTTTTGGAACACTGTTTAGAAAATGAAAGACTGAAGGGATGAAGAGAAGAGCAATTTCCATGCTTGTAAACAGTTGCTTGTAAACAGTTCCATCACCTGCCTATGGGCAGTGGTGGTAGGACTAAGAGTAATTGTCATAACCTGCAAGTATACAGCCTGGGGAAGGGAGGTTAAATATGATATTAGATAAATTCTGTATCTAAAAATGTATACCTTGGGTACAGTAACACCCACTACTTCCACAGGACTTTTAAGAAAAGGGCAGGCAAGCATATTTGATAAGGCAATACACCTCTGGCGGAGCTACAGATAATTTTCTCTTGAGGAACTCTTGCATTATATTAATATTTACTTATGAATGCTGCACCTATACTGAGTATGAAAACTACTATCTCTTACTGTTTCTTCATGTTAACCATGAGAGATTTCTGCAGACAGTTTTATAAAGATGTATATATATTGCATATTTCTAACAACATGGCAAAACATATCAGAGGTCAAAGAAAGTCTTGAAAGGTCAAAGAAAGTATAGAGTATGTCTGGTAAGTTATGAAGGTATGATTGATAAATATGTATCTCTAAATGCATGTGTATATGATGTGTATCTATAATGTGCAAGAAAACAGCTAGGATTTCTTTACTCATTTGCCATGTGTTATTTTATTTCCATCATGAAGAGGAGAGCATACAAACTACCACAATAATTGATTGCTCCTGTCAGCGATCAGAAATGAAGGAAGCCCTAGAAAACCCACATTAAGATTTTGCTGATACATTCTACTCTAATCAGGTTTGTACAAAGAAGAGGAGATGATTACTAGGCATCACTGAAAATTACACTTGACTGAGATACTGGATATTAATGCCACTTTTTCTAACATTAATAAAATCCACTTGTAGTATAATTAAAGTGAACAACCAGTCACCTCAGTGTAATGTCTACATGCACAAAGCTAAATGTATGCTTTCAAGGTTTCCTCAATAAAATAGAAGCATTGTTCAAGTGAGGGCAAGAGGTGCAGCAAAACTGTCTTTAGAAGATGCTGTGGGTTTTCTAAGGCTGTAAGCCAACACTGTAGCTTCCTGGTCAAGGCGAAATCTAGAAAACAGGCAGCAGCCTATACTATGGGCAGTACTCTATCTGCTAAAAGCTTCTCTATCTAAGGATGAATCAAGTCAAGAGGTAAGTCTCCTCCTTGATATTACTGCACCCCAAAAAGATGGGTCACAGTTTGTATATATGATAGAAAAAAGAGAAAGTATAGGAGGTTTATCACATTGTTAAGCAAGATTTCTTTTTTTTTTTTGGTTTTTTTTTGTTTTACTCAAGTATTTACTTAGTTAGGGGTACAACAGCATGTATAACAGATACCCTTGCAAAACAGTGATATCAGTATGCTTCAGTCAGACATATGTCGTATCGTACTACAAGACACAAAAAAGTAAAATAAAAGTAACAAAAATGATTGCTGGGTAGGATTTTTTTTAATGGGTGGGAGCTAAATCAGCAGTGTAACGAAACTTGCTGAAAGCATGCATGAAGTCTTACATTACGCGATGCCAAACCAACTCAGAAAGAAATTGAGCCATGAATTTACGTACTTTAAAAAAAATCATCAACAGAATATCTCTTCTCTGAGGCATTAAGTAAAAAATAGCTGTGAAGAATTTATCATCTATTGAATATCTCTGGGCATGCAAGACTGGATGGCCTCCGCAACACAAACTATAAATAAGCCTCAGAGATTCCCTCAGATTTCAGTCTAACTTTGTCACAGCCAAGAATTTTAAAAGGATTAATAAACACAGAAACTCACCCTTGTGGTGTAAGCAGCTTCTGGGTCATCTTCCAGTACACGAGAGAGACCAAAATCTGAGACTTTGCATACCAAATTACTATTGATGAGGATATTACGAGCAGCTAAATCTCGATGGACATAACCCATATCTGACAAATATTTCATGCCAGATGCGATCCCCCGAAGCATGCCTACTAGTTGGATGACTGTGAACTGGGCGTCATGTTTCTGGAAAATATTTGAAATGTCATTTCAGAGGTTGTTCATATTCCTCCTGGCACAGACCTTTTGGTAAAAGACTCTGGAAGCTCATCACTTGAAGAGCTCATGAGTCAGAGGTTGTGGTTTATATGCCACACATGGGAATATTTTGATCTGCAGAGGATAATCTCCCAATCAGCTGAGGGAAGGGGACAGATTTTCAATTCAGATAAGAATTATTTTTTCCTGTTCTCGCTGTCATCAGAAATTTCATTTCCTAGATGGGATACTTGTGAAAGCACCACATAAATCTAAGTTGTGTGTGCTTCTGAGATTGGAGTTTCAGGACATTAGAGAAACAGATGTCCAACTTTCCTGAAACGCCGTAGGAATGGTCAGTGAAAATCCTAACCTTACCCAATGGAATGATTCAAGTTTTCTATTACTCAAGTATTTTTTTAACAAACCCCAAAGCTGATCTGATGCAGTGGCTTTCAAATCCCATTAAATTTAAACTCATTCCTCAAAATTTTCCTCAACTTCAAGAACAAAAGAATCACTTAAACACACTGTGACTTAGTGTAGAAACTTATAGTTTTAAATACTTCTGTCCACTTCTAGGCAAATGTTTCAAATCTCACAGCTCTAACTAATGCTAGTTTTGATATTGATATACAGATACATAGATGACAGGAAAACAGTACATCCTAGCGCAGCTCTCAAATGAATTCCCCAGTGCTGTAAATGAATCATCATGGGCAGCTCTCCAGTTCTTCCTGCTGTTTCTTCCAGAATATTATTAAATACATAGGAGCTGACTCTGACTCTGTGGGGTGAGCTCACACAAATCCGTCTGCAAGACTGATTGCATTCCTTTAATTTTTGATTAATGTACTTAGGGGCAATATTAGCACTGTAAACGTTAGACAAATATATGCCACAGCAATGCTTAAAGAGCCTCTCAGCATTCCCTTTCATGAGGAAACTCCTTATTACAAAAGGCTCTTAACAGTTCCCTGTTATGAAACCTTCTTTAACAAGAGCCAACACAAGAGGATCAATATAGATCCTGGAAAAGGTTTATCAAGAAATCAGAAGAAAGTTTCTAATTGTGAAAGGAATGAGATGCTCAGCCTTTCAGTAGCAATGGGGAAAGCAAAATAACTACTTTTAAAAGGCATTTATAAAAAGAGTTTTATGGCCTGTGTTGCCTGTGAGATTAATGAGTAACAAGGTTCTTATCTATGTTTCCACACAACAGTAGTAAAGAAAAAAAACCACCTAAACTAATCCCACTCAAATGACCGAACAGGCTGAACAACTTTTTTGTACAAGATAAAAAATATACTTTTTTCCTCAGAGCTTTCTTCAAGGATTGTAAGCCTAAACAAAACATATATAGTTCAGTACAGATATATTTCATTCAGATAAACTGACATATTATTTATATGTATTTCACATGCTCCAGTGGACATCATAACATGTATAGTACATACTGAAACTAAGGTTGACAACATATCCCCTTATGGGGTTAAATGTCTAGTACAGTGTTATGAATTTGGGGGATAATGTCATTCAACCGTGGCAGAACCAAAGCAGTCTCTGGGCCACAACTGAGTTTGCCCTAACAAATTTAAATTAAACTAATGTTTCCCCCCAGATGGGATTTCATTTCTGCTACATTTCTTATTTTGCCACAAGTAAATCTTGGTGACACAGGGAGCATTCAAATTTTTTTAGGCTCGCTACCAACTTTGACAGAAAACAAAAATAAATCAACAACAGTACTAGTCTGCCTACAGTAGGGAAAAAACCACAGGCCAATAAAGTTTGCTAGCAAAACATTTCTAACACCCTCAGGTATGGGGTTATTCCCTAAACTTTTTGTATTTAGGGAAACAGCTCTTGGCTCAGTACTATCGGCTTACTGACAAAATTTGCGCAAGCCTGTTCATTTTGGAAATCACTTGGTAAGTCCTACAGGCTGCCAACCAACAAGCGTAACTGTGTTACAACAGCAATTCAGCTGTCAGAAAAACAATTTTCATTTCTGCATGGCAGAATGTTCTTTTGGTTTTGCTTTTTCATGGATGTGACATACTAATATAACCAATATTTTCTTCATTTTGGAGTAATGCTTACTACAAGCAGTCAAAATAGACTAGTAGATCTCTACCTGGCTTTCTGAGCACACCACAATGCACACAAAATCAAATGGAAATAATGAAATACCATGCGACAAGAGTTAATGATTAATCACAGTAGGGTGGTAGCAAATTAATAACAAATTCAGAACAAGAGTCAGTTCTGCACCATCTACTTTTCTATTGTACTTGCCCGTAGGAAGCTGTCCAAGGAGCCATTTTCCATGTACTCAGTAACAATCATAACTGGCTTACCTGCAAATAGATTACAGGGATCAGGTATTTAAAATGAATACATAATGATCAGTAAAAACAAGCATTCCAGAAATGTGCCCAAACCCAAGGGTAATTTTACATTTAGAAAGAAAGCAAAAGATCTATGGGCAAAAACAACTCTGTGAACAACACAATTGTGATTCCACTGACGCATCAATATAAATTGTCATTTCAGCATAAATTAGTAAGATTTTTAGAAGCTCAGGTCCCCAAAAAAGCCCCAAAAGCGAAGCATCCTGTATTTTAAGTATACTGTGTCTTATCCATGATGGTTGAATATAATCCTTCATGTATCTGTTGAATGTATGTCATGAATTTGGTGTAGTCTGCCATGCATTTGCCACAACTGTGGAGCAGTGCTCTACTCTATGGGCACACTCAGTATGTCCCTCAAATACTACAGTAAGGGAGAGAGTAAATAGCCTACATGGAAGCAATAGCATAAAAACCTCTCCCTCAGGAGAGTACTTACAATACATTTAAACTATTGAGCTTCACTATTTTCTGAGCATAAGCCGAGGAAAATGCTGGCGTTGGGATAAGAGATTGAAAGGAAAGTGCATAATAAAAGTAAAGGAGGGCATTGGAAAGAAAAGCAAAGCTGTAACACAGCCAGCTGCCACTGCTGGGGGCTAGCCTTCTTTACAGACAGCCCTTGCCTCTCCCTGCAGTGGGACCATGGATAACATGAACCTCCCCTCCCACCAAGCACAACGTAGCTGGGAGCCAAATATGCTGCCTCCATGGGCCAGAGGCTTGCTTTAAAGAAACAGCTCTGCAAGAGAGCCCTTGAAGACCTTCTTAATATCTTTTAAAACCTATCTGTTCAGATGCAGATCAGTTTGTGAAAACCACTCTTTTTAGCCTAAGGCATGTTATTATGTAACCAAGATTTTATATGCAACTTTGTCATGTTGGAGAGAAATGAACACAAAAATTTATGTGATTATGATGAAGTTTCCAGACAAAGGTCACTGCCCTGCTAGTATTTTACCATCACATGGACTTTATTACATCATAATATTTTCTAAAGCTTTGTTTATTTTCTCTTTGTGGTAGACAGAAAGGCGGGTAAGAGCATGAAGTTATTTAAGATGAATTATTCTTTCACATACAGAAAGGCATCTGACCATAAAAGCACGACAAAGTCCTGCCTATTATACAGCTGGCATGGTAGTATTTTAGGTTTCAAAACTGAACAGCATGATGCTTGAAAGAGGCATCCAGTGTAATTAAAAGTAAGAAGGCCATTAAAAAATCAAAGGACATGGTAACTCCTTTTGGTTGTTTTTTTTTTCAGAAATTACAACTTCTGCAAAATAGAAATTCTTATAAGAGAAATATTAATTTCAAAGAATGAGTTCAACGTAACTAGGAAAAAAAAAATCCCTTGGTCTCTTTGTAGGTTTTAAACTATCGTCTTTCTGGTGTGTAAATCATGTGTTATACTGTGGGAGTCACACTAATGAGTAATCAACTCTGTCACCTACCAGCTAGTAGGAACAAAGCCTCTATAAAAACATTAATCTTGAATTATATAGGATATGGTACAGATAAAAGACCTAATGATATAAAACCTCCAAAAAAATCTTGGTTGCTTCCTTACTTGTGTTAGCAAAAAGTATGCACTGCAAGGAAAAGTACCTCACTTACACTGTGTGTGTAACACTAACCCAAAGACATTTCTGGTAATGCACAGAAAATCGTGCTGGATCTTTAAAGCAAAAGACAGCACACTGATGGGGCTATCCAAAACTTTCTATGATAAATCCACGTGCTTTGAAACCAGAAGACAGTTGACTGGAATCTGTATAAACTCAGACAATTTTATGACAAATCAGAAGATGGAAATTAGAGTAAGAAGATCTGTCTTTCAAATTAGTAAGAGAACATCTTCATGCCTTGCTCATCCATACTTAGAAAGCCAAGTGCAGGGTTTCACTCCCATTCAGTTGGAAATGTGTCCATAATAAGAAGCATATGCTCTGAAGCAACACAGTGCACTTTTAAAAGAACATTCTGCATTCATTTATCAAAGCACAGCCGTTTATACATGATAACAACTTGTGTCAACAGTGTTGCCGAAATTTATTATACTAACAGGCTACAAATTGCTGTAAATTATTAGTAAACTAAGCAGAACATGCGTGCTGGTTATTAAAACTACTGCCTACAGCACACCCAGGAGACCAGTGTAGTGGCAGGAAAATACAGAACAGAAATCTATGCGAAGCAGGGCAACAAACTTTGGAGCAAAGGACTGAAGTCTTATCTGGTGGGTACACCTTCGTTATACTGCTGAAGGGTTGTCCCATTGGCAAACCAGAGCCACCTCAGCTTGAGAACTTCTCATGCTGAATAGTCCTATAATAGGGATCACGACAACTGCAGTTATTGGGAGTTGCTTTAGAAGTTCTGCCGAGTATGAAAAGCTAGACCATTGCTAAGGGTTGCCTAGCAAAAAGAATTTTGTTAATGCAACAAAGGCTGTATCGCCTGTTTATCATGCATTACCTGTACTGAGGGTGACCCAGCAAATACCCCATTGGCTGTCTATTGACTGTACATAAACTAACACTTTTGAGACTCGTATTATGTAAAAATATGAACACTTGCTAATTTATTATTATACTGGTTAAAAAAAATCCAACAACCTTCTTGTCCTTCTATCACCCTACAGAATGTTAAATAAAATAAATTATCTTTACTTGCATTTATGCCCTATAATTTTACCCAGCAAAATAGATACAAATAGTTTCAGAGCATTTTTCTTAACTCCTATATTCAAGCTATCTAGACAGGGTGCTGTATCCCTGAGGCTTTTATTGATTTCAGCTGGGAATATTCAGAGCTTGCTCTCACATTCTTAAATGCAATAGGCAGCTGGCATTCCCAATCTCCTTAAAACAGAGAGCAGCCTGCTGTGAATACAGCTGAGTAGCAAACTTACTAATAGTCACTTATATAGAATACAGAGAAAATTAGTAATGCACATTCAAAGGCCATGCATGAATTCCTGCATACACAGCAATTATTTTCTCAAGTGCCATGGAAATACAGAAAGCAACAAGACAGATTTTAGCTGAAGCCATTTTGGGACTGCAAATGTTATTCTGATTGTATAAAGTGTGTATCATTAAAAAGCTGGAGATAACTCGGATTTACCCAGGCAGATCTGTCAGTCTTTTTCTAATGGGACCATGAGACCTAAGCTGAAAAATAACCTCTTAGTTATTTAAATTGGTAAAATAGGTTTTCAAGATGCAGACCTAGATAAAGCATTCTTATTGCAATTATGTATCTTCATAAAATATAGTATTTTATATAACTTTCACTAGTTCTTTATACACAAATTAGTGTGGGATTTTTGTTTCATAGAGTTTTTTGCAGTAAGCTATGAAACTCTTCCATGTCTATGTTTGTGAAACCTTGAATCACACAATTATAAAGCAGAAGATTGCTTATACCAAATAAAACCAATTACTTAAAAAAAATTATCTGGTATACTTCCACCTAGTTAAACTGGAATTGTTCTCAATACATTCCAAGCTGCTTTGTTGGCAGAGTCCTCTAGATGAACTAGGAAAAGTCCTGCCCATTTTTTCCACTCCACTGAAAAATCTCAGAGCATTCTTGAATTGTTTTTTTTAATAGCACGTCATACGAGATCTTACTGATCTCTCACCTAATGACTATTGCAGGATTTTGATCATTAAATTTGCCAACTTATGCTGCAGTAGATTTTAGAAAGTTTTTGAATTTACATCTCACAGAACAAGCCAATTTTGGTACATCACGCAACCTCTCTTTTCCCCTACTATTTCTGTCTTTCCACCTCGCAGTAGGGGACAATCAGCAGCATGAGCAACAAGAGCCAGAACTTGCCTAAATGAGGCAGCATCACCAGCACCACATCCTACCAGTTACATATAAGGAAAAAAGTATGCAGGATCTGAGTGGCTTAAAGAAGGCTACTGTGGAACTCTAAGACTGATATCACCATGCAGGATGGTAGACCAAAACATGCTTTAACAAAAAACCCTACCCAACCCCACAACAAAATCACTCAAAGGCAGATTTAGAAAATGTCTACCAGTGAATATGTAGATATCTATATGTGTGTATATAAATATATATATATATATATATATATATAAACCCAAAGAAATGCAATCAGTTTTACCAGTGACACATTAAAGCCCCAAGAGTTTTTTGAGACTTTTACTAAGACATATACGTTCTGGAGGATCAGGGTCTTTAAAATGCCTCATAGTGGTACATAGTATTTTCCCTGCATGAAAACCACTTAGGAAAAAGTTTCAATTTACTAATTTACTGGTATCAGTTGCTGTACCCAGGTAGGCTGTTCATTAATTTGTGGTAATGATAAAATCTAATGATTTAGTTGAAAGTAGAACACATTGCTTCAGTGCAATTAGGAAACCTTGAAGACAGCAGACTCCATGAGTCCTAAAAGATTATCAGCAAGTGCCTCTTGGACACTTTGTAACAATTTATAGCTCTGGAGTTTATTACTCCTACCAGTTTATTACTGATCTGTAGTGCTCTTCAGAAAAAACACCTTTTTCTCCATAGTCCATTTTTTTTCAAGCAGGCTATTTTTATTCTCTATTTTATCCCAGCTCATGAGCCTAGTGTACTGTTTCTAAGTTCTTTACAGCCTTAGAGCGGCATGACAGAGAAAGTCCTGCTGCTGCACTGCAGGCAATTGCCTCTGACACCATTCTTCATTAGATCCACTACTGTGGGTTTAGCTGTTGCATTCACGTGGGTAATTTTTTTCTGCTTTTCAGGGAACAGAATATATACATTACAAAAGCCAAGCTATGTGTTTCTGCTGTTACCTTTTTGAAGGACATTTGGTACATATTGACAGAGTTATAACAAAAACTTCTGAAAGTGTTTGCAGAAGATCAATGTGGATGGTTCCATTTTTTAATTTCTTTGGAATGGACCTCCAGTGATACCTTCCATGCAAAACCCTCATCATAACTTACTTTTAGTGACGACTCCTTCTAATCTAATGATATTAGGGTGGTCAAACTGTCCCATGATGCTTGCTTCTCCCAGGAAGTCCCTTCTCTGTTTTTCTGTGTAGCCGACTTTCAGGGTTTTGATAGCCACTGAAATTTCCTTTTTAGAAGGCAGCTTTAGGCGTCCACTGCATACTTCTCCAAATTCCCCTAAAAAAGTAAAAAAATGAGAAAACATGAAATGTAGTTATTTCATGAGAATTTAAGAAAGATACTTAGTGTTCAGCAAAAGTCCCTAGAAGTGTGATGTTTACTGGTAGGCCATAGATTAAACCTCCAAAGGAGGCCTTCGGGCAACATTTCCATGCTTGGGTTCTCCAGCTGGCAAACTGGACAATGTCACTTATTTACAGTGCATATCCAGATGACTGCAGAGCAGATGAATGCATAAATGCCACCAGAAAAATTCCTTTTCAGTTGATGTACTTTGAGACAAGAGATTAATGCATCCTTGTAAACATTATAGTCTTCATTTCTATCAAAAAGAAATGGTAGAGTTTGCAAGTTAGTTTACTCATTTCAGTTACAGGAGTAAGATATTTCATACAAAGAATTTATCTACACAGCTGCAAAGCATAATGAAATCCATAAAGACTGACTTTGTTCTATTATTATTTAGTTAGACCTAATCATGCAAATATATGTTGTCACTATGGGATAATCCACCATGAATATTGTACTCACTACATGTAAGGATGTTTCAGTATATTAAAAAACACTTGAGCATCAATTGATTTTTGATTCCCAATTATTCAACGTCCCATCTCAGATCTCATATGATATAATAAACTGTATATACAACATCAACCTTAAAAATACAGTAGCAACATTTTGTCTCCTTCTTTTAATGACAAAATAATTGAAATAAGTAAAAATACAATGAAAACATGAAATGGATATAATGTACAAGAAATATAATGGCAAGGATTGCCCTGCATGATTATTTATATTTAAAGACAAGGAAAACACTGAACAGAGAAGAAAAGAAAGGTGTTTTGTTCTGTGGTGTTTTTTTTTCTCTCCAAAAACTAGAGGGTGTAGTGGAGGGCTTTAACATTCATTTTCCAAAAACACACGTCTTTTGTCAAAATTCATGCAATCTATAGCCTACAATATGCCATATTATGTCAAGTGGCCTCGCATAGAAAGTTTGATTTAGAAACAAACAAACCCTTTGAATCTAAATAAAGCTGGCATCATTTATATGCAAAGTGGAAATTTGGTTTTTATTTGCAGATGAAACATTATGGAACAACTGATTATACTGCTTATACATGAGCTTTTCTCATCTTAATGTATAAGAATCCTAAATGCAATAAATAGCATTACCAGGCTTCTGAAGAGCAAAGGCTCTTGGAGCTCATTTGCCCACAATGATTCTTTCTTTATCTTTGCAGATGATTGTTTACATGAAGCAACATCTGTGAAAACTAAAAATTACCAAATCGCACAGACAATTTTAATGAGCAAATTTAAATCATGCTGCTTTTCATAGATTTAATGTTCAGAAATGTGTGACAGATTGACAGCCCTTCACCATTGACTTCAGATGTTGTAGTACATGGGATACATTTTACATTCAGCTCATTTATCTGCAAATAGAAATTATTCTTTCATCATCTTGCCACAAACATGGGTGGCATTAGAGTCTGTGCCCTTTTTGTGGCACTGCAAATCAGGAATGATAAAGGGAGTAATAACAATGATCAGAATATTAAAAGCTGTCTGTTCACATTCTAAGCTGAAGGAACTGGTGTTATCTGTACACAACAAGAAACGAGAAGAGAGAGACATGACAGCAGTTTTGGCTTATCAAAATTATGGCTATAAATGAGACGGACACCAACTTCTTTTTCTATACGTGAGGCAAACCAAAGAATAGTTGCAAATTACAACAGAGGTCAGTTAGATCAGAAAAAAGATTCTAACACTGAGAACACTTATATAGTTGTTCTGGTTGCAGCTAAGAGTTAATTTCCTTCCTGGTAGCTGGTACAGTGCTGTGTTTTGGATTTAGTGTGAGAACAATGTTGATAACACATAAGTGTTATTTACTGGTGGTTGCTACTTTGCACTTATCTTGTGTTAAGGATTTTTCAGATTCCTCTGCCAGCAAGGGGCTGCACAAGAAACTGGGAAGGAGAATGGACAGGAGAGCTGACTTAAACTAGCTATTGCATACCATAGGATGTTATGTCCAGTATTTAAATTGGGGGGAGTTGTTGGGGAGGGGTGGATTGCTGCTTGGGCATAGGTCAGTGAGTGGTGAGCAATTGCATTGGGCAGCACTTGAGATTTTTTTTTGTTGTAGTCTTTTTCATGACTACCACGATTATATATTTTATTATTATATTTTATTTCTTTTTCATTATTAAATTGTTTGTATTTCAATCCACAAGTATTTTTTTACTGATTCTCCTCCTCATCACACTGGGAAGGGGAGGAGTAAGTGAGTGGCTGCATGGTGCTCTGTTGCTGGCTTGGGTTAAACTACAAAAAAGGTACAAAAGATTTTTTTGGGGAGAGGTTATAAACTATTTTATCTTAGTTATTGTAAAGAATAAGTACCTGTCAAGAACAGTACCTAAACAAGGTCTGTTTTGAGCAAGAGTGTGGACTTAATGACCTCTGAGGTAATTTTTCAGCTTAATTTTCTAAGATTTCTATGTTAGACAGTCAATTTAACCAAAAAACTTGAACAAGTGTGTCATAGGGCAATGACCTTTCCCTGTTGCTAATCTAGGCTAGATTTGAGTCACCAGTACAGAACTGAAAGTCACCATATATTGTTACCAACTGCTCAGCTGCTTTGTCCTCTAGGAGTGGTACTGTGCTATTAATGCGATAACAAAAAACCCCATAAAACCAAGGTATATCTGTATATATAAATATACTACTAAAATAGCACTTACTTTTTTTTTTCTAAAATTATTTGTGTTTTAGTCTGCCAAGACTGGCAGCATCTTAGAAAATTAATTGTAAACTAGTAACTAATAGGTGTTGAGCTCTCTTCAGACTTCTTAAATAAAAAGATTCAACCTCTGCAAGTCGGAATGATTAGTATACTTTACCAAGAGCAAACATTGTTTCAGTTCAAATACTAACCCCACCTCAAAACTGTCAGGGTATCACAAAGAGGAAGATCAAAGTGTATCTTAAAAACCGAAGGGAAAAAGCTATTAAAATAAATCTTGTCCAAGTTTGTATTCCCTTTTTTCTATGTTTTAATGGTCTCAAAAGCTATATCAAGCTCTTAAAACTATTATTCAGTTACTGTCAATGGAGAATATAGTTATGATTTCAGCAAGCAATTCAGCAATCAACCCTTCATTTCTGACTGGAATCAAGTATCTGATATTCATTTTGACTTTAGGGGAGGAAAAGGTTATGGTTAATGTCCATCAACACAGTTCCATTTAGCCAATTTGAAACTTGGATGATTAATTGGATTCCACAAGTGCCTTCAGGCCAGTGGATGCTGCAAGAGACTAAAAGCTGAATCCTCCATGGCAATGGAACTTACTGTTGTCTGTGAATATAAAATGGGTTTTAGTTCCTGGAAGATTATTTCTCTGGGAAAAGTTCATGGGACAGCCCAACTACATTAACATCTGGTTCTTTCATAGCCAGGACACTGTGGGTGCTCCATGAGTCTATCTGCTCAATACCCATAATGATATGCAGTTGCACTATATCTTTTCTCTGCAAATCATTATTACATGGTCTTAGCAAGAAACAGACTGAATCTTAACAGATACTCTTTAGGAGGAATAAGGACTTGTGTTTGAGTTGGAAGGTGGAAAACCAGGGACTCATTTTAACATATGATGTTGATGCTTTTCATGTAAAACCTTTCTAAAGTTTTTATTTTTTATTGTGCTACACACATAAACATTGTATAACCTGCCCTGCAGATAGACATGTCTGTTTACACATGGAAAGCAAATAGATATTATTAAGAAGGCTGTTCAAGATATAAAGATCTCTTTTCAGGAGATCCTAGTTTCTTTTTAAATAGGTTACTTAGTGCATCAGTGACTGGCATTGGCAGTGCATTTAGATGCAGGAGACAAGTAAAAGATGACTGTGAAATTAGCTACTCCCTTTACTGTGTTTTAAATCATGACTGTATTGCTGTGCACAGAACTCCCTTGGAGTTGGAGAGGCGCCTAAACTGAATGTTTCATAATCTTTGTGAACTTCAGCAACATTCTACAAGTTCTCACTGAGACACTGAAAATTTTCATAATAAATTCATGGCAAAGTAGCCTGTAAATTTTAGAAATATTTTGATCAATAAGATCTTACTCTACTAGTATGCTTAAACTTTGAAAGAAAAGTAAATGTTTGTTTTCATGTTCAGCAAAACATATACTTAAATCTATCCCAAAACAAGAAAGTACTTTCTGTGGTATTCTCTAGCTGTACAATTGGATTTAAACTTTCTAAGTGGCTTGCTGAAGTGGATCCATAAAAACAACTAAGCTGTTTTAAAAGAAGGAATTATTGTAAAGAAAAATCTGAAAAAGTGGCTCCCGACCTCAGTTTTCTCATGCTCAGTCTTCCAGTAAAATCCCTTGTGCTTTCTTTAGGTTCTTTTGGACAAGAGTATTTCCTTGTTACATTTGGGGATGTTTTCAAAGCTATATAAGCTGCCCTCTATTCTCAGAGACTTCCGGATAAGCTGTGAAAAGCTACTTGGAAAAAAAACCTCAGAATATCAAGATTACTTCCCTGACTTGAAGGTCTCATTACTTATGTCACACTTCAATGCAGTTAAATGAATCCCTTCTTCTCAAATCACTGTCTTTATAATTTCATTCACACTTGAAGGGCAGTAAAAGACCAAGACATTTACTCAAATAAGTCATTGACTCAAGTAAGAGACAGGAAATGCCTTTCTGCTTCTGGAGAGGAAAGGAGTATTTCTGCAGAAGCAGCCTTGGAGGCACCCACTTTGAATTCAAAAGCTAACACATGTTGATCGTGACAGCAGTGTAAAGTAATGCTACGAATGCATTTTGGAAACTCCTAGCATTCTATAGTCAAATTTTCATCTGTTCTTCCCTGCCTGTCTCTTCCTTTTGGCATCTCTGGCAACTGCTAATAGGAAATGTTAACTGTAATGCCATATATAGATTAGGCTACATGAATCTGAGTCATGGTCTCCAACAAACAGCTTTATTTCATCTTGAGTCCAAGCATAAATGTAGAGGACCTGCAGCAACCTACTTTCACTTTCAGTGGAGTAAAGCAAATTTATATTTTTAAGCCATTTAACTCTTTCAGGACATATTCAGTTTTACAAGCCTTTCAGAAAACTGCCTCCATTTTTAGAGGCCATATTTGGTGAATTTTGGTTTACTTCTCAGTGTCACAGTCTGATTAAAAAAAGGTCTGAACAATGAGCTATAAAATATGACATAGCATTTATTCCTATGATTTGTTTTTTACATTCATATACTGCACACAGGCCAAGTTTAGAAAGCGTATGTTTGTGAATGAAGGCTTCTGAAAATCTTACACTGCTCTTAGACTTAGATTTTCAGTAACCCCCTTCTCTATACCCATATTCTCTATTACATGTAGTAAGTAGAACTTTGCTGCCTTGACAAAGATGATGGAGAACAGTGCACTCTTGTGGGGCAAAATTAAAAGCAGCACACAACAAAAAATTCTACCCTTGCAGAAAGTAACCTAACTACATACAAGCAGTTGAATAGTTGTAGTAAAAAAGGATGAATACTGTCTGTTTTTAATGGGTGATTCAGGAGAGGCACTGAGTGCAGAGGCCCAGTTATACTTTTTTTTTTTTAATTAAAATCTTTTGCTGTGTACTAGGAGTCTGTCTCTCTCATATCTCATTATTTTTATTCAAATAGTAAATTTAGAGAAAAGAAAAAATCAATAATAAAAGAATTAGTACTTTTCAATGTATTAAATATCAATAGCACTTCTCACAAATGCTTTAATTTAGCAGGAAAACATACACCTCATGATCTTCTGACTTGATGAGACAATTAACCACTTCAAGGAGCAAGTACACATCTTGTCAGGAACTACATGGTTCACTGCAACATGGACAATTCAGTGTGATGAGACTTTCTGTAATCTGGCTCCTCTGCTACAGAATCTGCTCAGTTTGACAGTTAGTTTTCTGTAAACCAAACAATCTACAACATCTGTATGACTCAGACAATCAGTTATCAGTCAGACAACCCCTTCCTCCTAAATTGATAATTCAAATCCAAAGCAGTGACCAAAATCAACCAAATGACCAAAGCTCATTGCAGTCTGATCGATGTGTAGTGACTGGTATGAAATGAGTTTGTGGTTTCACTCAGAATCACAGGCATAATAAAGCAGACGTTTTAAGGTAAAAAAACCGAAAACATCTTTATAGTTGATGTCATTTTCTGTGCTGATAGATTTTAAAGAGCAGAAGTGAGGCTGAGTTTTCTTTCACTCCCAACAGTGCTGCATCCAGTCTGGGATGATGTGTCTCCTTTGAAAAACTGCCTTGGTAGCTGCTTTCCTTGGGGAAAAAGAATTGAACTGTGTGATCTTAACATGTTCCAAAGTCAGTGGTATGTCCTTCTAATTTGATGAGTTTAGAGAGTTTTCCTTCCAGCCACAAGCATAATACCAAAGATATGAAGCAGTATATACAGCAAAAAAAGCTATCTTTAGTTCAATGGATCTGTTGGTCATTACCTGCTCCAACTACTTTATCAATGGATATATTAGAAGCATCTAGTTCCTTGGCAAATTCATGCACAGCTTGATTGGGATCCTCATATGTATGCGGATCTACGTAAGTTCTCAGGCCTGGGAGTTTTACTGTGTAAAAACAAATTCAGAGACAAAATGTTACTTAGACTTAATTAATCCTTCTAAAGAAAGCTCAGGAGACAACTGAAACCAAATCAATAGAATTAAAAGGTATACTGCTTCTTCAAATCAAACTGCTTTTGATAGCTCTTCAGGAAACACAACATAGAGTGAAACCAGGGACACTAAAGTAGCTACTACACAGAAGCCCAAAATTGACCTTAAATATATCTGCACTTGCTATCTTTAATTGCTTTTCCATTATTAAATTACTATCTATCCCTCTCAGGTTGCTACATTTAGATGCTATCTCACATGGTCCTTTTTAAGGTAACAATAAAAAGGTAAGGAACAAAATGTGTGATGCTACAGTCAACCTGAAAAGTTCTTAGGCATATATTAAGGAGAGTACATTACCTCAGACATTTTATTTCCAAGTCCTCCAACAACATGAACAAGAAAAGAAGATGACACATGAACAAAGGCACCTCAATCTCTCTGCTTGTACATACAGGGATGGCAGCCAGCAGTCCTTATTTTCCAAGTCTGGTTCTAGTGCTCAGTCACCCTAACATCCATATTATTGTTTTGACCCTCTCTACAGTTTCCTGGCCAGGGAACCTTCTGTTTGCCTGTGGTAAGCACTAGTTCAAATGACTGAATGACTTTAAAGGCGGTTTCAAGCTCTCCACATTTCTTCTTCCAGCAGGACTGGGGTTACAAATCTCAATCTTTCCCTCCAGCAAAAATGCTGAAGGCAAAGCTTAGCCTCATTCCCCCTCCTCAGCTTGAAGTCTTGCATGTGCTTATACCCAGAACCTTACATGCCTATCTCTGTATTCATTTTAGAACACAAAGATGTTTTGTTAACAGAAAGTGAAACAACTGTTAGATCCAGCTTGACATTCTCAGCTTCTGACAAAAAACCTGCCTTCCTGGACATGTATTCTAGCTTTGCCTAACTGTACCAGTTGGTCTTGTAAAATATGTTAATTCTTCTTACTAACACTGCCTTAGCTCACTCATGAATAGCTTGGCATTATTATACTGCATCAATTTGTTGACTGCTAGAATTAGTCAAATCTTTTTTTGTTGGGGTTACACAGATGGGAAAAAAACCCTCTAGACCATTAGTTAGAGTACACCATTGTTTTGTCAAACAATCTCACGTGTATGTAAAAAAAATAATCCATTTTATAGATATTTATTGGCCTCAGAATTGACAAAGAAATGATAAAACTCAGTTCCCAAACTAATTGCCAGGAAAACAATGCAAATTAAGATCCACGTTTTTAACACAAGGGCTGCGTGTGTGTCACATTAAAAGACTGTGTTTCCTTCAAGAGCCTGATGATTACAGAATTACTTGCAAGTAAAACAAAAAGTAATTGGCTGTATATTACTGTTGGTTAAAAATCTTGTAAATGTCCTTTTCCGTCCGTGCTGAATCTACATTACAACCTTCCTCATATCCCCAATAAAAATAAGAACAATTAAAAACTTCTGCACTGTGGGGTTTTGGGATGCAGATTTTTAATGCTGACCCCAAAGGTTCCCAAGATCAGGTGATGGTGACTGCAAGGAGAATAATCCCTTCACACCAATAATTAAGGCCAGCCTGTATGGTAACTGGGTTCTGTCATGAAAAACAGATAATAAACACATGCACATGTGTTAAGCTGTGCTACTTTACAGCTCATTTTGTGCAAACATAATAATTTACATTTTCATTTTAACAGCATGAATTGCTCTAAAGGTAGCAAAAAAATAAAAAGAGCCTAGCCAAAGAAGGCAAAGGGAGAGGATCTGAAGACGTGTAGCATTCCTGCTCCTTTGAAGTCATATTATAGGATTTGTAATAAGGCTACCGGGAATAGTTCATGGCTGGAGTCTTTTTAAAAGTAATTCAGAATAAACTGACTGAAATAAACCAGCTGCTGTATTTAAGATGCTGAAAGTTTACAATAGCCATGGAAGTTACTTTATCCTTTCTCAGTTCATAGAAGCGATTTTCTTACTCTTTGAGAAAGATTGTAGTTTAGCAGAATAAGGTTTCAACAGCCACACATGCACATACACACAAATCCTAACAGATAAATGTCTGCAAAATCAACAAATTATTTTCAAGAATTTCCAACAGAAATACAATATCCAAGATTGGCTCTGTTCTTACTACACAGTGAATCAGCATGGCACTACTCAGAAAGCAGTACATAAATATCTAAAGCCAAATTAAAAGCAATTCAATCCACAGTAATTTAACAGCACTGACATGTTTAAGAATAGTGATTGCAACTTTCCATTGTGTGGGAGTAAGGAGAGCAAATTCTGACCTGTTATTTGTCTGTGACACTTTTTTTACTGGCTGCTTTAATTTTATAACCTCATTAAATTTGGATGATAAAGCATTAGTTCTGTGGGCCACATAACCATATAGATTTTTTTTGAGACTAGTTAGTTAGTGGTTATTGGGCTGCTCAAAGCAAACTCATAGTTCAAGCTTGGGTATCTCCTCACAGTGTAGGGAAAAGAGCAAACGTGATGTGGATATGCATGCTCATGGTTCTCTGGAGATAAGGAGGGGTCCCAAACTTAAAATAATAGTAATATGAACACTCAGAGAACAGCTACTCCATTGTCAAGGGGATTAGGAAGCAGTTTTAATTTCCAACTACTGCAGGTAAATCCCTTATTAAAATTCAACTGTATTTGGTGAGGAAGGATCTGATTATAGTGTCAGCATCCCTTTCTTGCAGATTGCAGTGTCACTGTTGCGTGCAAAAAACCCAACTTTATAATATGCTAAGCAATAGAAATATACAGTTCAAGATGTTTTTTACACAGTATAGCAGTATATTTATCTAGACCTGAAACTGTTTCAAAGACAAACTATTGCTTATTATTAAAATATGCTCATTATACACCAAGACTTCTGTGAGTGAAAATAAAAAAAAAAGGAGTTTTCAGTCTCAATGTTTATGAAGGACATTACATTTGCCCTGTAAGGATGAAAAAGTTCCAAAATGCAGTGATAAAAGCCCAAGATTTTCTTCCTGCTCGTGATTAGGAAGGTCAAACTATCACCTTCCTCTTCCCTCAGTTTCTCCTTCTCCAAAGTTAATTTATTTCTATTTTGAAAGGGGTATGGCTGGATCTTAGACTGTGAACTAGTATTCATGATCCACAGGTCCTGTGCTACTGTACTGCAGGGTCATGCACATTGCAGAGAGGATTCAGGATCACACAGGAGTTGTAATACTTCAGGATTACATTGCCCTCCAGACATGCGCAGCAGCAAGCTACTTCTTCCTGGTAGCTAGGACATGTGCTTGGACTCAGAAAGCCAATAATTCTTTCCATGATCATCTCCTAGATGGGATCTTGCTCCATGCTGTTCCTTTCCCAGGCCACAGCTGAATGATCCAGAGCAGCCATGAATAAAGCTCCATTTAGGCTTATTAAAAATAAGGCTATCAGAAAATACTTAATCAGAAATAGATAGGGTTTGGGCTTGGCTTTCTAGCACATTTCTAAAGTAGCCCAGATTCCTAAGGATGAGCAAAATCTCACATCCTTAACTATACACACCTTTTTTTGTGATACAAAGACAATATAAGCCAATCAAAACGATTTCTTCTTAGTCCTGGGTGAGATTCAAAAAACCCAAAAATATATTCATTCTTGCAAGCGGGAAATCAGGACTTGAACAAAACATATTTGTAAACAGAGATGGATTAAAAAAAATCACAATAATTTGTGAAACACTAGTTAAGTAGTTATTCTTAAATTAAGATATTACTCCAAATCACTTTTCAGCCTATAGAATAACTCCAAACTAGATTATTAGTCAACTTTGTCAAGCAAGGTGTTTTCAAAGTCCCTTCAGTAGTTATCAAGACAAATTTCATTGATTTTATACTTTGCTTTGGGAAAAATCCCATCATTTCATAGATTTCATACACCTGATAACGAGTAAGTTGAAGTCATACTCTGCATCTCAGTAATGCATAGCAGAGTCACATTGCTAACCCCATACACTGGTTGAACATGAACAACGTTTTGCTCATTACTAACCTAAACATAGATGAAATAATCTGAAACAAAGAATAATTGTTTGGGAAGAATCTCCTTATCCGAAAGAGAAGAGATAATTCTCTTCCCAATTTCACTTTGGTTTAAGTGAGGTATGACTTCTATTTTTTTATTTTTTTAAATTGAAAAATACCAGTTACCTAGGAGATGAATTCAACAGATCTGAAAGCATTAAAAGGCTGCAGTAACTTACAATGGCCATTCCCAAAATGTAGTCTTTTCTCATCAGTGCCATGTTTAGATTTCTTATATCCACAGAATCTACAAGCAATAGAGAAAAAAAAAAAAAACAAACCTTAATATAAAGAATTTTATATGTTAACTGCAGGTGGAAACAGAATAATTTTTTTCCCTCCACAATTAAATGCCTGTTTGAAAGTTTAATGATATTTACATTCTCTGTGCCCTATAGAAAGGCATGTTATGTTCTCTGGGAATCTGAGGAAATTGGTTAATGAGAGGATTTGTTGATTTTTGACCCCTACAGTTTAATTTTACAATTGCCTAAGAATGTGTTTATAGCATTTTTTAACAACTGCTGCATGATTGGGGCTGCTAATGTTAGCAAGCTCATTACTGAGCATGAAGCAGTATTCAGAGCTCCTGGGTAGCAGACAAAGGAGAAGGTGCAAACCAGCCATGCTACTGCCCAACTACACCCAATTTGCCATGAGCATCAAAGCCCCTCAGGGAAATGTAAGCAGGAGTAAAAATGTACAAACCAGAGAATAAACTAACCTCCCAATCAAGATGTACACCACCACTGTGAGTAGAATAATGCCTACAGCTGCTGAAATGGCAATCATTACAACTTGGCTATTCTCACTGGAAATGGAGAATGCTGGAAAGTTAACACAAAAATATATAAATAACATTCCCCACATGTAACATTGATTACATCACAATTGACATTCATATAGGGAACCGTCTGATTAAGTCATCACCATATAGTATTTGGTCTCCTGCCAAATATTTAATCTACTAAGTATTTTTTTCATCAGACAAATAAACATAATGGAAGAAAACAAAAGACTCTGGCCACTTTTTACAATTTACCAAAGTTGGTTCTGCTACCGCTGATTTTTACTTTTGCTGACTGTAGTAACTGCTGTTAAATTGATACTTACATATAAACATATACATAAATACAAACATGCACATCATGACACACATGTTTTTTATCACAGTTCAATAGGACAATTCCCCTGGAAAAAAATCCCCACCAGTTAATAAACCTCCTTACTCTCACTTCTGTATGATGGAAAGTACTTTAACGAACCAAGCTTCTCCGTTAAGCTTGACACTATTCCCTTGAAGACTGTGAAAAGTGAGGGCACACAGAAGCAGATAGAAGGACTATTCATAGTTAATCAATGCCTATAGGAGAAAGAAGTGCTATACTCTGCCTTACTTTGGATGCTTCCCTGTCATCCCTAAGCACGGAGCTTTGGTGCACTAGATTGCAACACAATGACAGGACACCTTTAGATCTTAGGTGCTATCAACAGTCTTCAGCAAACACCTATCAAACTTCACTGAGCACAGTAGAATCAGAGTCCTCAGCATTATGGTTGAACTTAACTCTTCAAACTGTGCTGAAAAATAGCACTCCTGGTTCCCTATTATTAGACAGTTTGTGTATGTGACTGCTTGGAGTCACACAATTACCCTTGGGAAGAAGCTTCTGTCTATTAGAGATCTACAACTTGCACATTTATGATAATTTGGCAGGAGGAACAAAGTAGTTTATAATTCTGAAGAGCAGAAATGAGTCTTTTGTGAAAGCCTGACCTAAAAAGCAAAGTCTTTGATTATGCATTGTCAATCTGTATCAGTAACTGGGTATCGAAGCAAAGGCTGAATTTTTGAATGCATTAAGCCACTTTCAGCTTCTAGCAAAGAGAAGATCTGATGTACTATATAGTACCAAGTGATGAGAAAATAACATTTAAGATTATAAGCTCTATTAAGGTCTTTCTGATATAATAACAGAAGTTGTAAAGAATGCCCATAAGGTCATCAGTTGAATAATGTTATCTAGGCATTAAAGAATAAGTGCAGGACCAGTAAATAACTTCCCCAAGAACACTCAGAAACATAGTGACAGAGAGAAGAGACGCAAACAGCCCAAATCCCTGACCTTTCACTCAACCAAATGACCATCCCTTCTGGCCTGTACATATTAGTTTAACCTCAAGTGTGAATAGGAGATATGAGCAATACTCTGCAACAGTACAGAGAATTACATACTAACACATAGGAGTAATGGACCAACACAGTATTGATTCTCTAGCAGGAGGGGTTTGTAGTCCATAGGGTCCAGGTCACAAGCTTGGAATAAGGCAAAGCTGTAAATCTGGTTTTTCTGTCAAACTTCCTCCCTTGGCAGGAGTCGTGGCCTCACAAGGTATCAATTCCAGCACAAGGCACAGGCCAAGTAGGGAATGGTAGAAAATACCACCTATGATAGTCATGGTATTCTCTTTCCAGCATGCCTCAAGTTTAATGATAAAATATAAAGTTATATAGTAACACTACCCAGAAAGACACATCATAAATAGTTATGAGTCACATTTACTAAACTAGAAAACGAGTGAAAGCAGCCATTGAAATCAGTCAGAAACTGGCAGGATGTCAGTATAAACCATTTTAACAAATACATACAATCTGGACTGGTTTCAAATTCAAACTTGCGGCTGTTTGTTCCATATCCAGCTGCAGTTCGGGCTCGAATTTGGAAGACATAGGTGGTATCAGGTTTGAGCCCACTGATGGTAACATTGGTGCCTCTGGCTCTCAGAATAGTATAGCTTGTCTCTTGTTCCTGCTTTTGGGAAGAAAAATGATCATATTAAAACCACGTCCTAAGAAAATGACCCAAGAGGTCGTCGGTATAAAATTACTACAAATCACCTGGAGAGTACCAGCATACTTTTTTATGTATTTAGAGCCTGACAAATGCTTGTACAATCACTCATTTTCAATCAGCTACAAAACTTTTGACATGCAAGAAATCGAAATCATTGGAGCTTTATGGCCTTGTGTTATAATAAAATATTAGATATGCAAAATATATGACATTTCATTAAATGAATTTGCATCATTTTGTCTATAGTCTGTAACACAAACAAGAAAATAAAGATTAAGATGTTATTTTAAAATATAAACCAGATTTGCCTACTGCACTAAACTGATAGTTGTAATAGACCAACTTAGATATTTTAGGGCCTTGCACAGCTATTGCAGGATGCAGTTTTTCCTGACTCATGTTATACAAGACAGTGTTTATAACAGTCAGAAGACAAGCTTCACTCAGGCTCCTCATCTCAACTCTGTGAACAAGTAGAATATAGCAAGTTCTCTATTATGCCATAAAAATGATGAGATTGATGAATGCATCCTCATTTGGGCAAAACTCCACTAAACTTGCTCCTGAATGTGTCTTGGCCTTTAGTAGCCAGAAAAGAAATGTGTTTATACATTACTGCTTTTTGGTAAAGCATAAGGTGTGTCTCCAGGACAGAATGTACATTTACAATTAAATTCTGCTTAATACTCACATATTTCTGACCTAACGACCTCTTATAAAATAAGAAATGGACAATTTGGTAATTTAGTAAGTTTCTATACACTTCACATTGCATAAAATGCCAGTTTGGATAAATGTATGTCTCAGTCCCACTGTAAACACATAGTCTAAAAATTTAAGTATGCATTTGGAGCTTCAGGTATTGCTTGTTTTGCTAAAAGTCATCTTATACCAAAAGAGTATTTTGGGCTTTCTAAAAATAGTACCTTGAACTGCCTCAGAAAATTCTTGCATATGTGGAGAACTCTGAGAATCTCAGTTGTTTAGATTCCTGACCATGAACTTTTTTATTCTGGAGGTGATGGGGATTTCATATGCTGCTTTTTTTATTTTGAATACTTTGAAATACAGTACATACACTTCTGCTTTATCTGGTTAAAAGCAGAAACTAAGTTCATGGATGTCGAATGCAAACAATCTCACCCATTTCCTAGTACATTTTATGGCACAGAAACAGCTCACTAGGTGCCAACATTTTACCTTTGACAGTACAAGAGCGCCAATGCACAAGTACAGAGGTTGGAAAATACCCAACACACCTACTCACAAAATCATCTCACCTTCAAGTGAAAAGTTGAGTGGAGTTGTTTCAGTGTGTTTACTCTGCAGTGTTGTCTAGATTAGGAAAGTTAGGTTAATTCCAAGTTGGTAGGTAGACATGAGAAATTGTTAACTTTGGTGTCACAAAAGTCTAACTACCTTGCTCTTGGCAGTCTTTGATATTGAGAGAAACAGAAACATTTAAACTATAGTCAGGGAATTTGCCAGAATCTCCAGTCTCCAAATGATAGTCAACATTATGCACATGTGTAATCACAGTGAAGGGTGGAAAAAAAAAAAGAACATAGGAAAAAACCCCACAAAAGCAGAAAGAAAAAGCAGCTAAGACTGTACCTAAAACTTATCATCTAGAACTAAAACCTCATATAGGGTCAGAAAATAACAATGTTTACTATGTCCCTTTACTTTGCACACTAAAAATAAAATCAGCATTGGATTTTTTTTTGCAGCTTCCTAATATTTTTCTGAAAAATGTTTTAGTTATAAATTTACAGGAGAAAATTTACAGGAAGACATTCTAATGAGCTAATAGTTTTGCATAAAATTATTTACTTTTGAAGTAACAAAGACCTAGTATTATAATTTGCAGCGTTCTTTATCTCATGATTCAGTTGAATGTAGGCAACTATTTTCATTTCAAAGACACAATAATCTTGTCTTTAAAACATAAAATCTTTTGTGTATGCTATGACTGGACATTCATTCTGATCTCACTTCAGACTGCTTTTATGAAATGCAAACATTTCCTTTTTGTGCAGATACATACGTGCAAGGGAAAACATAGTCATGGCCCTGTCTGTTAATAATCTGCAATGGAACTTGGAAAATAAACCTTTAAAACAATGGTATGGAGGATGTCACGGTATCTTAGTTTATGGTAAGCTTTTTACACACATATTTTGTAAGTCATTTTTTATGTTACTAGTAATCAAATCAGTGAAACACCACATAAAAGCCCAAGTTTATCTTTCTTAGGGATGAAGGAAAACTTCAGAGATACAGCACTACAGCTGCCATAAGCAAAAAGAATATACAAAAAGGAAAGTCAGTCTTTGCCAAGAAGAACTTTAATCAAACACTCTGTTTGATGATAAATTTGAACTCAGATGCACAAAGCATATTTTTCCTGAATATTTCTGCATAGTTTACCAGACACAATCTTTACTGGGAAATAAACCTCACTACTGTTAGTGTCTCATTTGCAAATCACATTTTACAATTTTAAACTTTTTTTACAAAAGATATATTATGGATATATTTAAAAATTATAGTAGCAGTACAAGAGAGAATGATCAGTGTGTCCCTTTTCAGATAAGAAAGGTGTTTATATTATACAAGGAAGAAAATTTTCTCCATTGGCTGCATATATTCTTGAGAGGCCAAAAGCAGACTACACATCTTGGAGAAGAACCCACAGTCCCGTTACTGCTTCGCCTTGTTGCCAGGTGTGAACTGTTTGCCAATACAACAGTTCCTACAGACCTTGTGGATTATACATAGCCTATCTACCCTCAAAGCCAGAAAATTAAGAGTTAAAAAGCAATTAAATGCATTTACATATAATTTACTTTTTCAGCCTCAGAAAGAGTACAAACTAGATATCATTATTTACTTGTAGGCTTTATCCAATCTACTGACAATGATGGCAAAGGCAAATCTCTTTTCTTAATGTGAGACTGCAATTAAATTGCACTCATTGTTTGCAGCAGTCACATATTTAAATGAAGCAATTAATAGTTTACGTGTGGTATTTAGGAGACAGCGGTTTTTTTGCACGACAAGATACTCAATCCAGAGAACAAAATTATGTGAGCAAGGACAAGAATTGGTACGAGAAAAATCCTCAACTTTTGTTACGTGTGCACTTTTGATGGTTGAGACAGTTAAAATCCAACACAATGTTGTTCCATATAGTATTTATCTGAAACAGGATTTTATTTTCTTTAAATGTTTTGAATAAATAGTGAGAAGGGCTCAGAACTAGGCCCTATAGATTTTTACAGAAAATACAATTCTATTCCAAACAGTGTTTCTGAAAAACTGTCACTCTCAGTTCACAATGTTATGCATTAAAACCTTACAAGTTCATTCAAAAAAGTTGAAACAGTTTCCCAGAACTGTATCTCCTAATTTCTCTAGAAATATCCCATAAAGCCCTACTCTCTCTTGGTTACACAAATGAAATCACTAGTGAAAAAAAATCTGAATAGGTTAATTAATCACCCTTGCAGAAAATAAATATTTTCTACACACTTTATGCCCATAATGCATTAGAAAATCAACATGGCATGCTAATTCAGATACAGGACATTCTATTTTTATTCTAACATTCTAAATATTAGTAACAAGCAGTTGCCTATAAATATCACATATACTTTGAAATTAAAGAACAACTGAAAGTAAAAATTAAGTCAGTTGGGATGACCTATATTACTCTAGTTATGCTGTATTTAGTAATTCTAAGGGATTACAAAACATATGGCAAGTAAAAACAAGCAGGACATGAAAGAATAGCCCAACATAACTCATCTACCAGCAATCAGGTATGACTTGTCAGCAGAAATACCCCGATAGTTAACTGTGAAGGGTTTATTTCCTAGCAGCTGCACTTAACAGGAGTGGGGTTTTTGTTGAGCATAACTGATGATTTCTGAAGCAAAAAATCAAATGGACTGGATCAATTTAAAAAGAAAGCTCTTTTCAAAAAGAGGAGGGGAAGGTGGCTGCTTAAAGTTCTTGAACTGAAAAGCAGCATCTTCTAAAGGTGTATGGAGAATAAATGAAGTCTAGTATAGGGTGCTCTGGCCTCAGGTTAAGTTTAACATTCACAGAGTCATAGTTTTCAACTTTTTTTCAATTTGCAGACATAAAAATGGCATTGAATTAAAGCCTCCTGACAACAGATTTGCTTTTCTTTGTTGCCTTTCATAAACCTTAAGGAATAGACTTCTAACTCCCCAAAGGCTGCAGACCACACGTTAAAAAAAATGGTGTCGGAAGGTTGTTTTTTAAAAACACTTTGCTCTAAAAGGTCTGGCTCCTATTGTCAAGCAGTTGGCTATTTGGTTTAAGCAAGCTGTCTGGTGCACATGAACTCTTGATCACAGACTTCAAAGGGAAGAAACACATGTGCAAGATCGCCTCATAAGACTGGTTGTCTTATGAAGCTGTCTTATGACAACCAGTTGCTCCTCATGATTGTATATACTCAGTGGGAACAACAGCTGCATGCTCACTCTGTGCATACAACAGGTTAGAAGGTGACAATTTTCTTGAATAAAGGAAGCCAATTTCAGCATAGAACAATGATCAAACACTGCAAAGAAATATACACAAAAATAAAACCTCATGATCCTTCAATTAAAATGAACTAAATGCACACATGGGGGGAAATTCTCTCCTTTTGCAGCAACTGAAACCAGAGAGATCACCCTAATGCCACAATGTGCAATATACTTGTGTGTTACACCCTGCACCCCACAATACAGAGGCCCAGGCATGGACTTCCATTTAGAGAGACCAGAGGTGGAGCTAAGTTAGGGCTGACGCAGCTCTTAGAAAACAATGGTACAGCCACTGGCAGCAAGAACAGAACAGTCTTAAATGATGCACAAGATGATTGTGTAGATAAATAATATGGCCTGTGTAAAACTGGCTGAAGTTTTGGGATCTTTCAGGCAGAGGCTCTTTGTGAAGTAAATAGCTCTTCCAAACCTCACTAAAAGGCAGTATTTCTTCGCCGTTCTTTCAAAAAAGATGGAATTGAGGGCCTAAATAATTCCAGTGTCCCTTCAATGCGGAGGATGTACAAATAAAGACAATCTGATATTTGAGTTTGTTCTCTTTAACTTCTCAAGCCCATGATCTGGATTTGATCTTGTCCCCATTGAAATAATAGAAAAAAAAAAAAAAAAACCAAAGTGAAATTCTATGGGCTACTGCTCTATAAGACTGACCTGAAATGTTTAGGAAGCTTTCTTTTCCCTCTTTAATGAACAGTACACTGTATGTTCAGTATTTTACCTAGGTATTTCAAAGTTCAAGGGATCACCAAAAATATTTCACCCAGAATCGGCATATTTGGGATTAGGCTGGCCAACTTGACCAAGAGGACATCAAACTGAAGGACTTCGGCGTGGGTCAGAAAAGGCAAAGAATAAGCCATCCCATCTAACAGGGGAACAAGGCAGTGCAGGGAATGCCAATGATGAGTGCTCCTCAGTCACACTTTGCCAGAGCATCAAAGGGTGCAACAAGGAAGGCTAAAGCCCTTTTAGAATGAAACCTGGCCATGAAAGTAAAGGAAAACAAGAAGTTTTTCAGGTACATCAGCAGCAAAAAGAAGATTAAGAAGAATGTGGGCCTGCTGCTGAACACAGGTGCCCTGGTGATGGAAGATGCAGAGAAGGCTGAACTACTGAATGCTGATTTTGCTTCAGTCTTTACAGCTGAGGCCGGCCCTCAGGAAGCCCAGTCCAGAAAGGATAGTAGGATGGTATGGACAACAGAGGACTTGTCCTGGGTGGAAGAGGATAAAGTCTTGTTGGGAAAGCCTAATGTTCTTATGTCAATGGGACCTGACAGAATGCATGCAAGAGTGCTGAGGGATCTGGGTGATGTGGTTGCTAAGCTGTTCTCCATCATTTTTGAAGGACAAGTGCAGAGTCCTGCCCCTGGGAAGAAACAACCCCATGCACCAGTATAGGCTGGGGATTGACCTGCTGGAGAGCAGCTCTGCAGAGAGACACTTGGGAGTCCTGGTTGATAATAAACTAACCATAAGCCAGCAAAGTGCCCTTGTGGCCAAGAAGGCCAATGGCATCCTGGGGTGCGTCAAGAAGAGCATGGCCATCAGGTCAAGGGAGGTTCTGCTCCCCATCTACTCTGCCCTGGTGAGGCCTTATCCAGAGTCCTGTGTCCAGTTCTGGGCTCCCCAGCTCAAGAGGGACAGGGAACTTCTGGACCGAGTCTAGCACAGGGCCACCAAGATGATGATGAGACTGGAGCATTTCCCTTATGAGGAAAGGCTGCGGGAACTGAGGCTGTTCAGTCTAGAAAACAGGAGACTGAGGGGGGGATCTAATTAATATTTACAAATATCTAAATGGTGGATGTCAGGAGATTGGGACATCACATTTTTCTGTTCTATCTAGTGACAGGACAAGGGCTAATGAAAAGAAGCTGGAACTCAAAACGTTCTATTTAAACATAAGTAAAAATTCTATTACTTTGAGGGTAAGGGAGCCCTGGCACAGGCTGCTCAGGGAGGTTGTGGAGACTTCTTCTCTGGAGGTATTGAAAACCCACCTTGGACACATTTCTGTGTGACTTCACAAAAGTTTATGGTCTTATTAATTCTACTAGTAAGATTTACTAATAAAAGGCATCATGTATGAAGTTTAATTTTTTCCTAAGTACAGATCTATTTAGAATTAAACCGTTGTAAACATAAGATAATGTCACTAAAAAGTAGACCTTTAAATAATAGCATATTTTCCTTGATTTTAGTTATTTACGTAAAATTCATGAAGAATTCAGTTATTCATGAAAAGTGGGAAGTGTCATAGTGTAAAACAGTCGCTAAAAGGATGGCCCATCTCTTTTCAAAATAATTTTTGTGTAAAAGATGCTTCTGCTGCTGGGGAGCAGCTATACATAGATGCCAAAAAAGAAATACACCAATGCTGACAGCAAAACAGAACTAGGAAAACTAAGAAGCATTACAGCTTGCCCACATTGCTTTCTGTATTTGCTCTGATATGTTTGGGCATGAACTTGGTTGACAATATAACAATTTGACTTCACATTTTCATGGTGTTCTCCTTACCAATAACTGATGCCAATGAGGCAAACAGAGAACATGGATGTTTCTGAATACTTAACATAGGAAAGATGCAGTAATTTCATTACAGTGTTATCAGAAGAAAAAACCTCCCCTTCAACCTTCATCCCACCTTTTCATAGTATTTGACCTCATAGTCCAAGATGATCCCATTTGGATGTTCAGGTTCTTGCCAAGACAGAGACACGCTGTTCCTGGATGTCCTGTCTTTCCTTATGACTGTGATGGGGGATGGAGCTGTAAAGGGGGTGGAGGAGAGAAAAAAGAAAAGCAAATTGAGTTTATCTCTGTTCCATTCCTTGGCAAACAGTATTATTTCCATTTAAAAGACTCATGAGCATAAGTCTGGACTTGTATCAACATTCAGCAGCTGGATTATAGTCCTAATACACATGCCTTAAAGCACACTGGCCTCAAGGAAAATGAACTGAGATTTTTCTGTTAAGACTGGTGGATCAGTGGCAAGACAGCAGATGGTTTCGATCTGCTACTACAGTGTAAGCAATGAAATACATTTGATATACTAAAATAGAGAACAAAATAATAGTACTACCTATTTGTTATAATGCTGAAGCATTATTATTACCAGACTCTGTAGAACTGTGATAACATTTTCATAGGCATGTAAAACTGTGTGGGGACATACTACGTATGAGGAGCTACCGGTATCCACAGCTAGTAATAATCATCACAGTACTGTAGAATACATCCTCTTTTATAACATTATTTGGTAAGTTGTCTAGATAGAGATTTCTCCCATATACATTTCTCCTTTACCACATTTCTTTGAATATGAAATTTGAAGGAAAAAAAACCCTGCAAAATAATCTCATTTCTGATCTGTATTTAATCACAGTCAGGCATGACAATTGATTGCACACCACAGACTCACTTAAAATTTGGAAGTAGTGTCAACATTGTAGAAAAAACTAATAATTACCTAAGATTCTTGAACATCAGTTCAGCTTTAGACCACCCAGCTCTATGTGTTTTTTAATGACCAGACCTTGATTTCCTGGACTCACTGAAAGCTATGCAATTTTTTAAATTCTTTTTTCTGTTTCTTTTGGGTTAGATTCCCACTGCAAATGCTTCTCTTCCATGGCTTAGGCAATAATTCATCAGATGATAGCTTACAGATCACACACTGAAAGTTATAACTGTCATTTTTTAAGAAATCCTTTATCAGTGAACAGTCTTTATCTGGACATGTAAAACAAATGTGTTTATAAGTTCAACATTGTGCTATCCTAATAAAAATAATATAACTGATCTAAACAGCTCAACTTCAACTGAATCCTATAAAGCTTTTACTGTTCATATAAAACTAGTTGCATTTTACAGGAATTACATATTTGCATACATTAGCCAGTGCCCTTTCTGTTTGAGTTTTCATTCCTGTAAGAAAACTTTCAAAAGACAGGTAAAAAGATATCTTAGTTAATATAGATTTTGGAAAATACATTCTGTGTTTGATTTTGCTAAACTTCCATCAAAACATAACTTCTACTCGAGTCACAATTTAAATGCTGACATCCTTCTTTCATTGAGTCTAAAAAGATGCATACACCCACACAAGCGGACATATACATACAAATTTCCACAATTGTTCTGGGTTGAGACAGATCCTCTGAGCAGCATTTTCACATGTCATGTGATTCACAATAGCTTTATGAGAATCTGAGTTTAAATTTCCAAAATGAGATTTTAGAGGAGCTTTTTTGTGGGGTTTTTTGGTGTATTTGGTTTTTGCTGACTTTCATTTTATTCAAACTCACCAGATCTATGCCCACTGAAGAGCTGAAAAGCATTTGGGGGAGGTATACAGGGCTGTTTTGTAACAAACATATTTCAGTTATGCCACTTGAATTCCATTCAGGCACAAACCAGTACTAGAGTCAAAACACAAAGTGGTTAGCTGGCTGGACCGCTCTACTGTAGCCAGCTCTATGCTAACTCACATACCCATGTTTGCTGCTTTTATGCTCCTGTAAGTCATTTTTATGTCTTCTTTTGAAGTCAAGCTATTTGTCTTTTTTGGTTTTCTTTGTATGTGACTAGACTGCCAAGCCCAGTACCCCAGCTGGTAACACTTCCCATTAAGGTAACATTAATACAGATTTTATGAATAATTAATATATGAGTAACAGAAAGGACTTTTCCCTAATAAATTATGGTAATTTGTGCACATAAACCACACTCTCAATGCAGGCTGAAATAATCTTATATGCTTCAATACAAATGTGCTTTAAAAAAAGCTTTCTTCTGACACAGTATTAATTATTTTGAGCTCATTTACACACATCTCTGCAGATGCTGCCAGTAACTTATCTCACAGCAGTTTATTAGAAAAGTATCTGCTCTGCAGTTATCAATAACATTATAACACATTGATATAATTTTTCTAATCCCTAGGGTTCCCAAAGCTACTTAGCTACATGCTGAGTGTCTGGAAAACACAACATCTCACTGCATGGTCAAAGGTGGGGGGTGACAATCACAAGGAACACAAAGTTTCAGCATCTTTAATTCTACACACAGAAGATATCCAATTCTGCAACACTGCACTGCATGCCAGGACACTGTGGAAAGTTTGTTCGAAACTCATTTAAATCATTATCTTAACTATGTGGACTAGAAAAGTTATTTACTTTTAAGGCATTAATCTTCAGCACATAAAGCAACAGTGTCTTCAGATATTCTAGTGGTCAGCTTTATTTCTAGAGGATAGCTACTCGTGTTCAGAAGGGAAGATATATATTTGGAACTTGATTTAAATTTTTAATCTTATATATAGTTTTCATCTTGCTAAACATTTAGACCATGAACTTGATTTATTTTTATATGCATTCCTAGAACACCATGTAACAAATCAAAACTGTGTCCTAAATACTATCTAGGCAGAAGTCAGCCTTAATTTCCATTTTGGAACACAAGTAATCCTCCCTTCTCACCAAAGCAACATAATTACTGTATTTTACTATTTACTGGAAAGAGTCTGAACATCTAGTAAAGAAAGAAACCACAGTTGAAGGAAGTTAATGTTATAAACCAATGAAGGCATCACCATGAACAGCAATGCATATAGTCTTCTGTATGAGAAACAAAGAACCAAGATCTTCCCGTTTTTTGAAAATCATTGAATTACTACAATAGAATGAGACTGAATTCAAAATCAGGCTACAAATAGGAACAGAAGTACCTCATACTTAGGACAGCCATTTTTCATTGCAGTTCCAGGATTTTCCTTTTTAAAATTAGAAGACAATTACATCGTGCAACAACAGAAAACTAGAACAAATATTTTAAATGTCTGAAGCTTCCACCGAAAAAACCCCAATTTTGTACTATGGTTTAGGGAATAATGACAGATTATGAAGATTTTTAG
Source organism: Urocolius indicus (assembly GCA_013401255.1). NCBI lineage: Eukaryota > Metazoa > Chordata > Aves > Coliiformes > Coliidae > Urocolius > Urocolius indicus. Next base: position 184,901 of record WBNH01005346.1, read on the forward strand.
GACAAATTACAGTTTTAAAATTATATTACATCATAGAATCACAGAATGGTAGGGTTGGAAGGGACCTTTAGAGATCATCTAGTCCAACCCCCCTGCAGAAGCAGGTCCACCTAGATCAGGTCACACAGGAACATGTACAGGTGGGTCTTGAAGATCTCCAAGGAAGGAGACTCCACAAGCCCTCTGGGCAGTCTGTTCCAGTGCTCTGTTACTCTCACAGTGAAATAGTTTTTTCTTGTATTTAAGTGGAACTATTTGTGTTCCAGCTTCATTCCATTACCCCTTGTTCTGTTGCTAGCTACAATAGAAAAAAGTGCTGCCCCAACCTCCTGACACGCATTCTTTAGATATTTGTAAATGTTAATAAGATCCCCCCTCAGTCTTCTCTATAACAGCATAAAGTTAGGTTAATTTATCTGTTGCAAGGCAAATATTTCAAGCTAAAACTTAAGGAGAATACTTTTTTAAACCAAGAAGTTTAATAAATGCTGTTTTAGTGATTTTGGGATAAATCCTGTGGCTTGTATAACTCTATGTGTTTACCTTTTTATTGGTGTTTTAATTAATGTATTAGCACTTTTAACTTCACTGAATAACACTTGTTGGTTTTTTTTTTTATAATTAACTTTAGGCTTGCATGGCTGTGCATTGAGAGGTTTAGTCTCAATAGCCACACGCAATGCATGCAGAGGCATTTTTATGCATCAGATGGATACTCCTTGGTACTACAGTTTAACTGGTTTATGACTAGTTTAAGCAGTTAATATGAACATTCAAAACTCCCTAGAGTTACAAGGGGAAATATACTTTGAGTGCTTGGTGTTGTTAGGTAGCATTTGTGACAACTGGGAATGTGGATGTTGAAAAGGTAACAAATGCAATGATCCATGGAGCTTAGATTCACAAATGTAAAAACCTTCTCAGTCATGACTATTAAAGGTGCAAGCAAATAACATGAAGGATCTAGCAGAGACGACAATAAAACTCTGCTCAAATTGATTTCCCAGCGAAACTGACCCCAACAGATCATTTGTTTTCCTCTGGTTTAATAGCAGCTGTATATAAATCTCCTTATTGACATTTCCTTTATTCCTTGGTTATTGTTTTCATATGTGACTGACTTACAGATGGTTGTATGCACTTGAAAGAAAATTCCCTGTCCTATGACAGAGAAAATTCAGTATTAACTTTGGGAAGCCATGTGTATATAACCGATGAAACATTTAGAGTCCTGTTGTTTCTTGCTTAGGTCTCTAGATCACAAATTAAATGTTAGGGAAGGATTTCATTCTAAAATGACCATGGCCTGCTCACTTCCAGCTTTTGCTTGCAACCAGCTATCAGCATCAGAGCAAAATATTCCAAGCTATGCTGAAAGATGGTGATCAAGAACCTATCTGAGCCAGCAGAACTGTCTTTATTATCCAAATTGCAACCTCTACTTCTTCTCCAACTGAATAAATGGAAGGCTTGTTCCTTTTTCTTTCTTTAGAAACCTGAAGATTTTATTATCTAATCATTACTGTCATCTGATATAATGTATAAATTTTCTTTAATGTCTATGATGTCCCCAGGGAGGTAATGTGGAACGAGAGCAGTAAATAAAGATCATAATCTGAAAACTTAAACTGCAGCCTCTGACAGTAAAATCCACTGGGATTCAAGCCCAAATCTGTAAGTCTTAGAGGACCAGTGTCCAAACCACAAAACTATCATACAGTTCCAAGCAGAGATGCCAACGTTACAATGAACAAAGAGATCTCTTGCTGAAAGGCAGTTTCTCTAGAAAACTGGGTCTAATCTATAGAGTCAGGACACATGATAGAACTTATCCCAAGTGCAAGCATTAGGCTTTCATAATACTACACATACACATTTCACTCATGCAAAAACCACCCAGCACCTGAGGTTTTGTGAAACAGCCTTTTCTATCTTTAAGTTTATCCCATGATTCCACTACCAAACAGCATTCAGTTCACAACTGAGTCCTAAGTAATAACTTGTAAATCGGTATAATGATGTTACAGCTCCATGACATTATCACAATAACATAAAGTCTGTATGAACTTCAGTATTTGTCTTTGGATCCTTTACATCTCTAACATCTAGTCTGTGTATTAACATCTAAGGGTTCATTACAAAAGCCTGCTCATGAAAAGCAGGAGTGATATGATTTTAAACCTTCTCCAATGGCATTACTATTTACTTTCTCTGTTAATTGCAGTTAAAGGTGCTGCGTTCCTCTATGCAGTTTTGCCGAAACAAGGCTGATCCCATAAGCACATTCCAAGAAGGCTCAGTGCTAGGTCCCCAGGTGCCTTCCAGGAGGCAGAAGTAGGAGGAAACAATTACACTATAACTGGAAAACCTGATAAACTGCACACACTCCTCTTCCAGATAAAATTACCCACCTCTTCAATGCACGTGCAGACACAGTCCTTTGCTATTTAATCTCTAGGATTAAATTAATTAAACTAGCATAGTACTTGTGTTTGTGTTCCTGCACCTTTTCCTTGAGTTGAAGCAGGATCAAGACATATTTTTGTGACTTGGGCTGTTAAATGTCATCTGATTCTCTACCATCATTAGGTGACTGTCAGGCAGAACGCAACCATCTTCCCTGCCAGGCATCAGGGAATCTAACCATCCCAACTGCAAGAGGCCTATGTCAGCATACAGGAAAACCTTGTACCAGATCCAGACTAAGTCCTAGCAGGATGTAATCCTAAAGAAGTGGGTGAAAAGGTTCCCAGCTTCTGGGAGAGGGCTATCCAGATCCAGGCATTTACTCACATCAAAATGTGGAAAGAAAGAAATAGGATAAAACTTTAAGAACAAATAGAAGCAGATCAACTTTGGATGAAACAAAGCTGTGTGTAGGAGCTATGTACATTTCCCCAACACGTAGGACAATTTTAAAGATGGATTTATTCAAGTCTATTTTAATGAATGACTGTCTGTAATTTGGCAGAAGTACTCAAATGCATCTGGAAGCTGGTGGACTACAGCATGCAGTTAGACTCCAGAGTGGCTGTGGGCATTGCACAGGTGCCACAAAGGAAAGATGGCAGGGAACTGGAAAGGGGAAAACCAGCAGCTTCAGCAGGAATTACACTAAAAGGCAGCTGCTTGATTTCGCTCTCAAGTGCAGAGAAAGGCAAACTTCCCTTCTGCGTAGCTGTCACTAGACAAATGATTATCAGAGATCATTTCTCACTCTTACAAATAAATTCTAAATTAAAAGCAAACTTCATTAAGTGTTGCACATTCATGTTCTCATTTCTCCCTCTTTTTATTAAAAGAGATAGCAAACGCCTTCCAGAGAACAAACAAAATTTAAGACTTGCTCATATGTTTAACATGTGTGTAATAAATCATGGAAATGCCATGTCCATTTGGGAAGTATCAGGCTGCACAAGGCACTCACTTCAGAAACTAAAAATTATGGTGCCATGGTGTTCACAGATGTTATTTTAGAGAGAAGACAAACACTATATATGCTTTTCTAAGGATTTGGCTCAAAGGTATTCATAACACAAATGTTCTGTTCTCTGTTTGAGACTGTGATGGTGGGAGCTTCGCAATACTTCATATTTTTCAATGAATATGTTTAAGACCATATCAGAATAAAATAAACAGTTTTGCTTTGCCTTCCCTACCCCATTGTTACATTAATCTATAGGTTGTTGGAGCCTTAGGCTTCCTGGTGTGAAGTTTTCAAAAAGAAGAATTTGTTCACCATGCCCGTAACCTCAACTGTCAGTTGCTCAGTAGGCCTTCCCATTCTGGGAAAACTTAGTTGTTAACCAGAGAAATCTCATTCATAATTTAACAAGCATACTTAAGAACTATATCTAGAAATGCCAGTACCCAAATCTGGAGAAGACAATTGCCTTCAGGTAATTACTTTATGGTATAAAGTATTTCTCCTTTTAAGCAATCAACAAGAGCTCCTGAACTGGTCTATCAGCAAGTTTAATCAGTCTTTTCAACCTGGTCAAAAAATACTGTGAATCGAAACGTATTTCTCAGACTTCTTGCACCATCATACTTTGGTTGTTTCACAGATGGCTTTTGTATGGACCACTTGATTTTGCAAAGGCTAACCAGGACAGGAGAAGCTCTAATGGAACAGGCTTGAAAGATGATCACGTCTCCTTTAACTTTCTTTTGGATTTTAGAGTGATTTCACTGTTATTTTTGTTTGGATTTTGTTTCTTTATATACAAAACCAGAGTTTATTATAAGGAATGCTAGAAAAAACCTCTTATGTATTTTTCTGTAGAATTAGACACTGCAAGATATGTAAAAAGAAGCAAAGAATTTCCTTAGGGATTTCTGGTGTCAAACCTACAAATCCAAGAATGCTCTCCTCGCAACACTGGGAAGTTGACATTAGAGAGAAGCAGCAAAATCTTTAATTTTCAGTACTAGGTCTACTGGCTTCACAATCAGGATGGCATGTCTTCAGACTCAGATCAGCTCATGCAAATGTTCTGAGTCATCGATGCAAAAACTGTAACATGCAGGGGTATATTAAACTATTATTCAGTTTTATATTAAAATGCTTTAAAAGTAAGTATTACAACAATAATATTTATTGACAGGAATAGTCCACAAACCCAAAGAAACAAGTAACTTTTTTTTTTTCTAGCTGTCCTCAGCCTGAGAATTGTCTAGGTGGAATAGTTTCAAGAAGTAAGGGAGGCTGATAGTTTTGTTTATGATCAAGAGGAACACAGACTATTTCCTTACTGAGAATGTCAGCACAGATAAGGGAAGGAGAGCCTGAGTTCTAAGGAACATTACTTCAGTGAGTGCTAAGCACCCTGCTTACCTTATTTTCACTATTTTGTGAAATCTATATATTAAATGAGGATCCACATGTAGCCTCACGTTTCAGACTGTAACACAAGCAATTAGAGAAAACTATTATCTACTGATTGCCAAATACAATTTCAGCATGACCCCTGGAAAAAGGTAGCTGAAAGCATTGGAAGTGAAATAGACTAGCTGAGGTACAGACATAACCTGTGAACTTTCTCTAAGGTCACGAGCGTTCACATGAGGACTGTGTGCACACAGAAGAGACCAATGTATGTCACAGACTTTGAAGCCTTGGCAGAGCTTCCTTGACATTCAGGGGAAAAGGGATCAAAGGCTTTGCAAGCAGAGCGTCTCTAGCTAATAACAGGCTATGCATGGAGTGACATTGTTAAAACACTTCCCTTTTATATCCCTAAAGGAGGAGTTTTATTGAGTTAAAATCATCCTTGAATAGCCTCTGGGCTGAACTGTAAAACACATTTGAAAAGCGTAAAATTTTTATTTATGCCAGGAATGTTTGAAACTCAAAAGATAAATGTCATTCAAAAAAACAAGCATGTCCTAGGTATTCAGTACGTAATGGGGTACAGCTGTAGTAACAGTCAGTGAACCAAAGACTCCCTACATCATGTCATTAGCTCACTTTTAATAAGTCTATCTTCTTGTCCTTTTTATAAGGACCATAGGGAAAGAAAGAAATATATCACGCACCAAACATCTGCGGCTTTCTCAAATTGTCTCTCTTAGAAGACAGATCTGCTTAAGGGATCTGTCTTAGCATACAGATTGTAAAGCACACACAACCCTTTCTAAATATGGATTTTATTTAAACGGGGAGCACCACACATAATTTGTGAGCTGAAAATGATGCAGTCTAGCTTAACAGAATAAAGGCTGAACACTAAATAGCATTGCAGTTCTTGCAAGTAATCAAAGACATATTGAAATAAAGCTCGGTGTTCAACTTGGTGCTGAATTTACTCCCTTGAAGACACAGATTTCAGGCAAATAAAATTCTAGTTCTGATGAGGTTTTAAAAACTTCTCCTGAGAGCCAAGGGATTCTTTGCTTACAAAGGCACTAAGTAATTCACTGATTCTTTCTCCATTTTAAATGCTTATCCCCCAAGCTGAAACTAAAGGATGGCCTGAAATTTTCCATCTGCAAGTGACATATATAGATCAAGGTATTACAATCAGCTACATCTACCCTTTAAGAATCTCCTCCTAATTATGCTAATTTCTGTACTTATTGGTCAGTTTTATTATGAAGATTTTTTTGAACAGATTTCCTCCTAGCAGATTACTGAGTCAATTTCCAGACCTGATACTGTCACATAGAAGTGCACATGCACAGCTAATGTTGTGGTCATCTGTTCTCCTACATCTTTATACGCATGTGTTAAATGATTAAGCAAGATGATTAAACAGGCTATATAAATCTTTATGCTTTATGTATATTCAAAATGTAAAAGATAGTAGGAGGAGACTTCTGATAATCAGACTACTACTCTTCTAGGGAAGCCTGAGATGATATAGGGGTTATCTGGGTTTTGGGTATTCTTTACACTATAGCTGTGTGTGGATGTCTCAGTTTGGATCCAGGAGTAGGTATTCTGTTTCAGATCCCTATATGAAAAGAGCCACACAGAGAAAGGAATAAACACTTTACAAATGCAAAACTGAATTGTGGGGAGTACCAAAACTCAGGTTTAGACACTTTTAGGCACTTAATTGAGGAGCACAATGACTTTCTATAGTTGCTAGGAAAAGACTGACATCTCTAGGTAGAATTAGCCCACAAAAATCCTCCTGTGTCTCTCTTGCATTTCTTTCTACAACAGATAAGTTAAGTATTTATTTATTTATTTATTTTTTTGCAACTATCTGAATCCTGTATGGGTTTTGTGGAAAAGCTGGGTTGAACTGAGGGCAGAGTTTGAGGGAGGCTCTTGTTACAATACGTCCCCTTTGTTCCTCTCCTGATGCCAGAAAATGTGACAGCACAAACTCTTTGGAATCAGTTCAGCACTGGCACTGGCTTAGCAGAGCTGAAATCATATGCTACAACAAGTTGGAGCTGTAATGTTGAGAACACAGTTCACAAGATCTTAAGTCCTTAAGAACTAATCAAACATACACCTACATTTAAAGCTATAACACCATGCTTTCAGTAAAAAAAGGAATCTATTTTATGATCATGCAGGCATGCAGTAAAGATCTGAGGTATAAAGAAAAAAGAAAAAAGATTTGAGTATCAGCATGAATATATTTAGAAAATACAGAAAAGTTAATTATTTTCACTGGACTTTGGTGCCAGTAATCATTTTGCTAGATCTTTGGACATCAATTCTATCAGAAATAACAGAAGGAGTATGAGCTCATGAAGACGCATATGCAAAATTGGGATTTGGAGACAGAATATTCATCCTGACATAGAGCAGCTGCTCTACTGAAGAAAATGCTGTCACAAAAAAGAGGGACACAGACATAACCTCCTCGTTCCTATCTACCCTGTAGAGAGTTTTGATTTTGCTCATTCTCTTTGCTTTGCCCCTAAGGCCCCTCTGGTCTAACCCGGAAAAGTAGATTTGCTACCCTTCATGGTAACTCAGACCTATTTGAATACAGTATGTAAAAATTGATGTAAGAACTGTAGACAAGCTCTCTTAGGACAACAGTTAATATTCTAGAGCTTACACAGTTCTTACAGCTTGAAAGCCCAAATACATCTTCAAACATAAATTACCTGTCTCCATAGTAAAACTATGTAATGTACTACTATAATGTACATTACTAGTGTAATGTAAAATTATTTATAAACTAATTTGTTCAGATCAGTTTAAATCTCAAAATGCACACTCTTATTTTAGAGTGTCCCAATTAACTGAATATGAAAAAGTAGGAAAAAACTAATTCTTAGAGTAACAAAAATGTGAATATGCAAAGGTTTGCAGTAGTTTAACGGAAATGCTCATATACCATTTCAAACTGCTTCCCTCTGTAATGAAGTGTCCTATTATTCACATAAGGAAAGCTAGTTAGTGGAGAGTAGGTCTTAGTTTATTCATTGCTGACTCCAAGGGAGAGTATCATAGCTGTTTGCTATATATTGTACAGCATAGAGTATGCTGTACAATACACAGATGAGTAAGACTGGATCCTGCAGGCTCTCTGCTGAAAAAGCTTAGGAAGGAGGTGGTAATCCATGGTCAATTTAACTAAATCAAATCTCTCCTTCTAAAGCAATTTAATCTTATGGACATATTCTGTAAAATAAACCAAGCTTACTGACGTTTTCCATATTCATGTATGCATAAAGTTTATGTGCTGTGACAAATGCTAAGAGTTTTGAGGTTATAATTTGTAAATGAAAATAAAGTAAGTTAGCAATATTCTCCTGAATTTCTTTGAAGTAGGTATATTGTGTTTTACAGGCCCTCTGCAACCACAGGTTTATTTTCTTTCCAACATGAGTAAGTGTACTGGGAGTTTACTTCCTCAAATTTCATTGAGAAGGCTTTGCTACCTGGATTGAAAGGTCAGAGATAAAAGAAGACAGTAATTATTGATCTGTCCTTTGTCAGGTTCCCTTCCACTTGCCAATATACACAATCAGCTCACATGGATTGAAGTGGGAAGGGGCCTCTGCAGATCATCTGATCTGAAAGCAGGGGCAGTCAGAGGAGGTTGCTAGGCATCTTGACTAGTCAGGCTTTGAATACCTCCACAGATGGAGATGCCACAACCAATTTTGGCTACCTGTTCCAATACTAAATCACATTTAAAAACAGTTTTGTTCCTATACTTAAACAGAATTTCTTGTATTTAGTTTGCAATCACTGCTTCCTGTCCTGTCACTAAGAACCAATGAGGAGAATCTGGCTCTGTTTGCTTTATACCCTCCCATACAGCCTTTATATACATTGAGAGGATTCTCCTGAGCTTCCCCTCCTCCAGACTAGGTAGTGCCCCTTCTCTTAGCCTTTTCTTGCGTGACAGATGTTCCTCTCCCTTAATAATCTTAGTGACCATTCACTGGTCTAGCCTCAGTATATCCATGTCTCCCTTAAACCGGGTAGGGGTTAAGCTGGACACACGTGGCCTCACTAGTGCTGAGGAGAAGGATCACCTCTCTCAATTCACTAGTAGTGCTCTTCCTACTGCAGTCCCAGATATTCCACCAGGACCTCCAGGTCCTTTTCTGCAAAGATACTTTCCAGCAACCTGGCCTCCAGCATGTACTTGTACACAGAGTTAGTTCTCCTCCAGTGTAGGATGCATCCAGCTCCAGGGATGCTCCAGAAATGCTCAAGATTGACATTGAAAATAGCATTCTGGTGGAAGCTCACCATAAATACATTCTGTAAAGTTAGGAAAATAAAAAGACTCTAAGCCTTTTCACAATGACAAAAATGTGACTCTTGGGGAATTGTTTTGCATCAATTTTACACATCATTCAACTTTGGCACATAGACCTAGAATAAGAATTCCTTAAAAAACAATTCTAGCACCTTCTCTAGTTAAAAGTGAAGCCTTTCAAGGTAATGACCAGTGAATGCCTTTTATTTCTGACTTAGTTCCTAAGCAGTTACGTTGTTTTTTTTTTTAGCATTAGATACATGCTTATAGCCAGATACCATATTTATTTGTTAGACTGGAAGTGCAGCTCTTTTCAGGCATATAGCAAGTATTTGTTATTGCTCACTTCAGGACCTTCTCAAGTTTCAACAAACTCAGGATTCTTTCATTATTTGTTTTGTTTTACACAACAAATAGAGTAAGAACTGTATTTATTATTTATTAGACAAGTCACTATCATATTGTTTGCACAAGTTTACAGCCGCTAAAACTAACAAATGCAAAGCTAAACAAAATTAATCAAACAGATTTTAGATCAAACAAACAGAAGCAGTTCTTTTATGGTGAACCTCCTCATGAGATCTGCCTGGAGGAAAGGATGGGAACAATGTGTGCTGATATACCAACAAGATGGGCAAGGCTTCCTAACAATTATCTGATAGATCAGTATCTAATAATAGTAGAGATTTCTGCAAGTTCTGAAAGTCCTTCTTTTCTCTTGTAGATTGCAAAGATCATTGCAGAGAATATGCCTTTTTAAAGTTGTTGTTAAGGCAATCACATCCTTGGTTAACACATTAATCGCTTTTCTCAGCATTCCTGAGTCATATCTACAACTTGTGTGACAGTGTGATATCATAAAAGCAGTGATAGGGCAGAAAAACTGTTACTTTCTCATGCTGCATCTGCAGAACATAATCAACTCAAATATGTCCCTGACCAACGGCTGTGTTTTGCATCGGAACACCTCCTACCTCATTTTTGTAAACAGATTACCCAGTAGCACGATTGTGTTGTCCCTACAAAACCTTAGCCTTCTCTCCGTGAATTCTACATCCAATCTCCAATTGAAACCTTCCTAGGTTCCAAGTGTGAGTTTCGTGCTTGCTACAGCTCAAAAGCACTAAATGCAGAACCGCCCTGATTGGGACTGGATGTCATTTCTTTTTGGATTACTTATAAGGCTTGAAAGACTAGACAACTTTCTTGTCTTTATAGAAAAAGGCATCTTTAAAAAGCTCATAATCTGTGTTCAGAAAAAGTCAGCAAACCTAGAATATCTGTGCCAAACACCTGATCATGCTAGCAACAAGCTAGGCAGAGTGGCACTGGCTGTCAGCCTTGCTGTGTGGCACTTTCACAATCAGCACACCACCACCAGCAGTACCAAATTCCAAAACTTCTCCTGTAGCAGCCACTGACCCTTTTGGTGTTATTATCTGATCTAGGTGGAGCTGCTTCTACAGGGGGGTTGGACTAGATAATCTCTAAAGGTCTCTTCCAACCTCTACCATTCTATGGTTCTATGATTCTTATAAGAGATGACATCTGTGTGGTACAACACACTGATGTGAAGTGAGAGCCTTCTTTGGGCGGCAGCAGAATGCTTCAATTCAATTTGGTGGAACAGGTATCCGGTGCCAACCGAAGGCAGGTATTACAGTGCAATCAAAGATGATGATAAACAAACTACATTAAATACAAACATATGCCTTTTCTCTTTTACTTCCACAACAAAGACAGAAAGACTCACAGGAATTAGAAATATTGCAGTGTCATACCTATCTATGGGAGTTTTTTTCCAAGATGGCTGCTCATTAACATTTGCTGGAAGAGAAGGAAAACAAAGTGCAAGAAAGTACAGAAAAACTCAGCTAAACAGTTGGAAGAACAGATCTCATCCATTTTCTGAAATGATTCTGATTTCCTTCAACTTAGGGGACTGGATCTTGGGTTTACAACAGTTTTGTACTGTAACATGTATTATCCTTCTTGCATCTGCAGCATCAGCAGAATCAGAGTCTGGATGTTTCAAACCTTGCAAGTGACAATGAACCCCACTTTTACTTCTAGATCAGGAAAACTCCCCAAGAAAACTTGTAACTAACAATCCTAGAGATTGTTAGTTTCAGATTTTAGAACTCAGAGTCACTGTAAAGGTATCAGTGAATTTTTCAGCAATATTTAAGGTGACTTTTTTGTATATGTATATAACTATGGTACATGTAAATTAAAATCATGTATACCAATCTGTTTACATACAAAAAGGGAGCTGCTGTGCAAACTGACTAACTGCTAACGTATCAGCTGAATTTATTTTAACACTCTGGCTAATCTTCCGATTGCTGCATTACAGAAAATTAAAACTATGTACATTCTGATCTGTCAGGCTAGTGATGGATTCATAGGCAGAAATGTCCATGTGTATGGTGAGAAACAAGGAAATAAATGTTCAATTTTCAGCAAGCCTTTGGAGCCTAGAAACTCAGCAAACATGATACCAACTGGTGCCTGTCTTAAACTGAGTTCATCTGAAGAGGTACAATGTCTGATTCTTACCACCAAGAGAACTGCCATAATTTTTTTTTTTTTAATCATTAGAAAACATAAAATACTCTTCAGCTTTGCCTCAGGCTCTTTGAAACTCACATACTTGAAAACTGATGGTTTGAACGGGTGAGGAACACTTTGTGAGGAACTGTTTTCAACTAAGATGGGATGGGCACTAACAGTGCTTGCAAAAAGAACATGGATACTCAAAACCCAGGACTAAAACTGCAACTTTATCATACGTATTGCAATGGTATAGGCCTCTGACATCAAGGCTGGCAGAAGAGAAATAGCATGGATACAGGAGAGAATGAGAAGATCTGGGTTGTAAGGACCTTCTATACTTTGTCTCTTCAAAACACACCGCCCACTAACTGACATTGTTCCTTCTTGCAGGCTTTGTCATCTTCCCATACAGTAGGAAATCACTTCTTGTGATTCCTCATCCACAGAACAATCTCCCAAAGCAATACACCTCTCCTACAACCTCAAGCCAAGCAGAGCTTAGTCAATTAATCAAAGCTTTAAACAACTGGTGGATACTCGAGTCCTTGAAGGAAAGTACCTAAAGTCAGACAGCACAAAAAGTAGCCCTGGAGTCATGATTGGCTTTAGTAGATTTTTGGTCTCTTCTGGGTTCAGATCAATGGAGCTTTTATTCTTTTTTTTCCTGAAATGTCCCACAGTTAAATCCTCAATTGTAATGTAATCTAAGATCTTCAGACTTTCTCCTTTCATGCCCTGATCAGGTGTTTAAGTATGACATTAGCTAAAAATATGCTAACCAGGAAGGGAATGCAAGAGAAATTGCATTTTTGTAATTATGCTTTAAAAGGTTACTTATAGACATATTTAAGGCCTAATTTTAGCAACTTGCAGAACTTCTAGGGGAATTCTAATATAGTAAACCAATCAGCATGATCAAGAGAGCACAGTTACACCTGTAGCAACCCACACTATCTAAATGTAGCTTCTGCAGAGAGATACCTTTCACTGACTCCAGACAGTTCACTCTATGAAGCATCCCCAGGTGACTTCTAATGGCTACAACGATGAACAGGCTGAAATGCTGTATCTCTCATATACAAAAACAGATAAAAAAGAGAGCAATTATATAAAGGCTACTCAAGTTTCTGCCACAAATATCCAATGACTGTAGTGGTAGCAAATTGTTTGGATTGGACATAAAATGCACGTTTCAGAGTTGAAGTCAATATCTAGATGAGAAAGAGATCATTAGATGATGTTTCAATTAGGTAGATTTGCCTCTGTCTCCCTACTACATATTTAAGCAGTTCTCCAGAACATTTGGAAATACAGTGACTGCTGTCAGGAAACTGTTCTCACATTTTTATGCCTCCCACTAAAACAGATCTGTGATCTGAGGAGAATAGATACATCCTCTAGAATGAAAAACATTGCAATAACATATCTATCTCACGAGAAAAATGTCTACTTAGAACAACATGAACTCATTTCTTGCTTTGAGGAAGACAGAAATGTTGGTATTTTGGGGATGAGTGTGGGATGGGAGGAGGTGGGAGAAGACATACTGTATACGTGCATACCTTCAGTACAAAACCTCCTGACGATGAACCTCACAGAGCAGAATCAAAGAAATTTCTGGATCTAGTTTTTTTCTTCACTGGCAACCACTGTTCCTAAATAAATGGTGACTAAACAAATGCTAGAGAAAAGTCTAGATTATTCACATCTTGCAGATAAATGGAACCTTGTCACATGAGAAGCAAATGGTAGAATCGTGCAGTAGTGCAAAAGCTATCATCTGACAGTAAGGGCATACTGCTATGCTCATGCAGGGCCTCAATGACTTCAATGAGTCTCTACAGAAGCAGAGCAGTACTTTGTACATTATCAACTATGACACCAGGAACTAATTCAGTATTCAGCTCCACACCCCCATCATGTTGGCAATAATTCAGAGTTGGTGAGACAACTTGTAAAAGGAAAAAAAAAAAGTAGTGTTTTAAAGCTCTCTAATTCAATGTTAGCTTTTTATGTGTCTAACATCAAAGGATTTTTTCACTTCTATTTAATCAAAATTAATCACTAAAATTACGACAGTAATTTATGTTAGAGATTATTGAAACGAGTGTTTTATTAAAATCTGGTTTTATTAATAAAACATATTCCAGCTAAGACATCATGTGAGTCTGTTATTAAAGACTATTAACTAGGAACGGAGAGTTAATCATAACAGTCATGCTGCCAGGTTCTTTGACAGCAACACACACTGGGTTTGTTTCTGCTTTTACTTTTGCTAGCATATTCAAGTCAATTAGTTACCGAAGCACAAGGGCAGTCAGAGTAACTCCTGTAAAATACAAAAAAAAAACCAAAGGTACATACACCTCAGTAGTTTTGAATAAAGAAAGGGTAATTGGAAAGAGACTCACCAGCCTGATTAGTTGTGATGCTGACAGCAGCAAACTGTCTGGAAAGCATACTCAAGTCAGATACCCCATTGACCGCATCAATCTCAAAAGTGTAATTGGTATGTGCCAAGAGGTCCACTACTGTCACCGTGGTGTTGGTGAGTCCAGTCTGACGGGGTAAGAATCGTACATTTTCACTACATGGCTCACACATCTTGATGTTTCCTCCACACTTCTTGCAAATTATGTTGAAAGTGACATCTTTCCGACCTCCAGTGTCAAGAGGCCAGCTCCAGTCCAGGATAACAGATGTCTCATTAATGTTTGAGATAACGTTTCTTGGAGCAGATGGTGGTCCTATAAAAGGAAGCAGGAAATCAGAGGGATGAGCTTTTCTGTAGTGCTCTAAGATAGGAGTAACAAGGATGCAAAATTACGAAATCCAAAACAAAAATAACCAAACTCTTCTAGTTATTTCCTGTAGAAGCTCCTGAAGTATCTCACTGGAGTACAGACCTAAACTATCAAGGACCATGTTTTCTTTTATACCCTCAGAGTGCAGTTCAGGACTGAGGGCTGAAAATATTAGTAGCAGTTTAAAAATCCTATGATTCCTTCTGGAATCTGACAGGAAATAAGACCATCATTTTTTTGGCAGCCTGCCCAACATGTAAGAAGACATGGGAGGCAGTGGATGGCTGACTGCAATGAGACATGAGAGGAAGCAAGCAAGCTGCTGAGATGCAGATGGAGGAGCAAGAATGACAGCCCCACGCATAATGATGCTACTCACTGGTGCAAGCCATGGATGGAGGGTCTTTCTCAGAGCGAAAGTAATTCTTTTCACACCTGCAGTTCAGAGATGCATCTTCATAGGTAGAGCTGTGAGGTGGGCATTTGGCACACTTCACGTTACCAGCAGAGGCTTTGTAGAACCCAGGTCGACAAGCTGCAAAATAACAGGAGTATAGTTTTAAATTCCATGGACAACTCCTTGACTTCAACATGCAACTTTGTTACCGCTCTGGGAACTACCCATATATAGATCACATTTTGCAGACTTTTATGGTTTGAAAATACAGATTTTTCCCATAATGAGAAAACTGATGGAAACAAAACCTCTTGGCAGAACAGAGCTCTTCATGCATCAACTTGGATTTGCATTTAATTTTGTCTGAAAAATAAAATGGTGTATTGCTCCACTAAACCTCCAGAAACAGCTCCTATGTTGCATTTTGAGAACTTCTCTTATTTTTCTTTTCTTCTGGTAAATTTGCCAAAACATTGGCCCTATCCTGCATAGGAAGCTAATTTTATCCTCCCTCTGCTGCCAAGGTTTGCTTACAAGGGCACACTAACTGAACTTTTCAGTTCAGGACAACGAAGTACACCAAGACCAAGAAAATAACCTGAACAGTGAAAGATCTATTCAATTTCTGAAGGACTATACATCAGGCTCAACAAGCTCCTTCTGATACTATCAGAAACTCGTATGGTCTGTATGAGGAAGATGTTTGTTACATTAACCTAGCCCTCTAGGGATGGTACTTAAACCCACAAAACCTGCTTCTGAAAACCTCTGAGTGGTCATGGTTCATTATCACAGGCTCACTCCCTCTGTTTTGACTCCTGTGCATTTTTGACTGATTCAAGGCTGTGCTTGCATAAGAAGACAACAGTCTTTGAAGTAAGATACAGAAAGTAGCAATTTAGCAAATAATTTTTTATGAAAAACCCATGCAGTGAAAAATAAGCCTGTTGACTTCTTTTCACCAAGATGATATCACCATCTGAAAATAATAAAAAAACCAAGAGACCAAAACCAGAATCAGCAGACTATGCAGTTCATCTGCTGAGTCTCCTCAAAACACCCACGCTTCTCCAAATGGAATTTACCAAGTAAAAACATTCTAACTAACACCAGTCATGAGTCTGTACTCATACCTACAACAACAAATAGACAATGTAAAGAAAAGGTAACACATATTAAAATGCCTTCACCTTTTGCTACACTTCAGTTCCACAGCAGACATTGCTTAACATGCGAGCACAACAGGAAATCCCCAATATATTCCCTTTACAAATATAACATTTAAAAAAGAGTAATAGGAAGAAACCCTCAGCTTCTTGTGTCTGGAGCTCAGACAGTTACGCTTAGATAAAATCTGTTACTGAATTAAATGATAATTTGAAATGTAAAGAATGGGTTCACCAGTCTTAGGATAAACCCAAACAGGGATACACTTTCCATTTTTGCTTATGAACCAATTCATAAATGTAACATAAATTCCAAGATACAATACTATGTGTTCTTTTGTATTCACTCATGTGCTGCTCAAACAGAAAATTGTTTGGATGGGCAGCTTAAGGTGGAAAAATAGTCAGAATAAAAATCCCAGTATTTTTGTAAATAATGGAGGGGAGAAGAAAGCTGCAGCCCTAAACTGGGTGTTCAGCTTCCATATTATGATCCATAACCAAAACCTAACTGAATATCTGGATTATACAAATTTGTCGATGTAGTGGGTCTGGGATGGTAGTGATTTTCCACAGTAGCTCTTGCAGTGCTGTGCTTGTTGTTGATATCAATATTATGACTACCGCTCGCATAACATCAAGGCTGTCCCTCCAGCATTCCTTCCCCCACCTTCACCAACAGCGGTGGGTGGGCACGATCTTGGGTGGGACCTGGCTGGGACAGCTGACCCAGGCTGACCAAGGAGATATTCCATACCATATGACGTCAGCTCAGTAATATAAACTGGGGGAGAGGAGCNATTAGTCCCCTGTGCCAAACACCTGCATGAAACACATTGGCAGAGAGAGAGAACAAACCAGTCATATGTTCTACTCTGAAACATCTTAAGAAAGGAAACCTTCCTCATACTGCATTGGACACAGTGTGAGAAGTATGAAACATTTCACAAGGAAGTGCTAATCTCAGCCACTCTTCAGCACTTCACAGCCCTTGTAAATCAAGGCTCCTGGCTGCAGCTGCTACCTCTGACTTCCACGGTTAGCAAATCATCTGGGAAAGACACCTCCTGCTCCAAGTTTGCTCCTGCAAGCCCTGAGGAAACAATTCCCAGTTTGAGCCTCTAAGGTGTGGACCCAACAGAAAATCTGTGAAAGCAGAATTAGTAAAAATGATCTTGTGGCAAACACCAACCCACCTGCTCTGGCACAGCCTATCCTCCTTCAGCCTTGAGTTTTGGTCTCCTGAAAGGCTGTAAGGGTTTTTGGGGATTTCTATTTAATTTGAGGAAACAAAGGAAACCTAAGCCCCTCTTAAACAGAAAATGCAGCCTAAATCAGCTTTTTTTGGTTGTCATTGTTACAGCCTTTTAAAACAGATTTCATGGCTCCCCAAAACTGCCCCCTGATACATATGCCATACCTAGAGTGAGCCTCTTTGTTCTCCCTCTGGCTGACATAAAACCCTCAAATGATTTTACTGTCTAGACACAGCATAGTCATTCTTGGCCCTAAGACAATAAGCCAGGCAAATCCCACTCTTACCAGCACTAATAACTCAGCAAACACATTAAGGAATAAACATTACACTGCATCTGTTCAGCTAATTACACAGCACTTTCACCAAAACTTCCCATGGAAACTTACGTTATTAAACTCAAATTGCTTCACTTAACCAAATCCACTCAGCTTGGAGAGAGAAATTTTTGTATTTATGAGCAGTCATACACAAGACAAAGATACATGCAGTATATCTTTTTTAAATCCTTTTAGATACTAGTTTAATGTAAATTTTAGAAAAAGACTAATAATGTAAAAGTGAGCCTTTCTCATGTGATTGGTCTTCCTACAAGACAAAATTTCCACTGCTTATTAAGCATAATTTATTCACAGCATTATAACACATAAGCATTCGTTTATAGGATGGAACTACAGTAAGACCATTTATTTGAGACACCTTCAAAGCACCTACTATCAGCATTTTAATATGGCGATTGATTTCACATTAGTAAACAAGCTTGTGTAAGAAGTGGACAATTTTGTGGGGTGAGGAAGAGAACAGAAGGAATCAAACTACAGGATTAATGTCTCTCATCCTTCAGGTGAAAATTTGTAGACCTAATTTAAGAAAAGGTGGTGGTGGCCAGAGAAAAATGAAAGAAGAAAGAGGAGCAGGAAGCACCCTGGTAACACAAGGTCAGGTGGTTTGTTTTCCAGAGAGTCAAGGATTTCATCCTTTTCTGTTTCTGCTATAACAATATAGAGTGAGCAGTCAGGGCAAGTGAATGAACCCATCAGATCCCTGCTGCCCTGTATGCACTAGCAAGGCCATCCTATCTCATGTCTTCCCCTCAGGCTGTCTAGCACTTTCTGTCTTTGTCAGACCAATTTAACATTATTCACAACTGCAGCACAAAGGAGGGAAAAAATGCAATTATACTTGAAACTGAAGCTTGGAAAGGGGAGGTGGCAATAGAAAATTTTGTCCATGTACTTACTATTGTTATTATTTTCCTAGTAATTTATAAATTCTTATATATAAAGGAAAAAATGAAGCCTTTCTTTCAACAGACAGTCTTTTTTTAATGTTACAAAAACTGGATTACATGAACTGATGGAAGGCTTGGATTTTTGAGGTGAATATCATGGCTTTCTTTTCAGTCAGGATGAAAATAAGGAATAGGATAGTTAGTTTTCACACAATCTGTATACTCAGTAAGGGAACTGTCTGTGAACAGCAGTTTCTTTTTATCAACATCTTCTAGAAGCTAAGAAATTTTCCTTTCCCTCACAAATCAGAATGATGCAAGAGGAAACAGATGCAATAGGCCAGGAGGAAAAACCTCTTGGCACACTAACAGTGAGTAAAGGAAACTTTGAGAGTTTTTACATACATGATAAACATTGTACAAGGCTGTTTGGTTTTGTTTTTTTAAGAATATCTCCTCAAGCAATACCTGTTGGCCTTGGTGACTCCTGTGGTTACTCCAAACTGAAATATTATTTTAAAACTCTATGCAGTCTAATTTCAATCTCTTTTGAGTGCAAGCTACACTGACTTCATTGAAACAACTTACTGGTAAGAATTTCAGGACCGCAGTTGTCCTTGTTACTGTATGTAAATGAATTTCCTTGTGCTTTAACTGATGGGTCTATCTCAGAGACAGAGAGTAAGGGGAGCCATTTCAGTAACAGAAAGCCAAACAACGTGTAGCAGTCTCTGGTAGCTACTGTTAACAGAAATGTGACTGTCTTTTCAACGGCAAAGTGAATTTTGCCTGTGTTTGAGATGAAAATGTGGTCCCAATTAAGGGTTAAGTGATTCATTTAAATTTGAATATATTTTAAATTAAAACATAAGGCTATTAGTAAGTAGAGCATTTTAGTATTCAGATGTTGCAGCCCCCTGTACATAAAGTAGTATCACTAATTCTCAGCTGTAAATGCCAACTAAACACCTAAGCCCATACTGCCTGAGCCAACAACATCCCAGCCCCAGTACTACAGGCCTTAAAGGGCCCATTTCCCTGCACAAGGTCAAAGAATCTGTTTGAAAATGAGCCACACTCCTCAATCCTACACTAGGTCTGCTTTTTGTGCTATGAGTCAAGGCTTGAGCTTGTAACACACTAAAAGCAGACATACAGAGCCGCGAAACTGAGTGTGTAATGGGCAGCATCCACCAAGAGACTGTATATTTCCTTCTTTTGTTCCTCTGCCCTTCAATAAAACAGCCTGGGGACAAAATGCCACTGTGGTATTACATTCCTGCATTTAGAGAAGGGAAATCATAAACATGTACTGCTCATGGATACCTTAATGTTTCCTCACAGCATGTGTTATCAAGTCAGATGACAATAACCCTGGGGTGAGCCTCCTGGCCCTGTCCATATGAGAGAGGACAGAAAAGCATGCCCCATGGTTGTAGTCCATGTCAGAGGGGCTCTGTAAACCACTCCCTTTGTCACCTGTGGAAATGGCATGCCAATAAGCAGTAGCAGAGGTCCTTACACTGGCTGAAGCCGTAGGATGACCTATGTCTGTGCAGATGTGCTGGGAAATGAATGTTACTGGTTGGCTCACCTTGATGCCCCTGTAGAGCCTTGCATCTTTGAAATATTCCCAAGTCCCTTTTAAAATCATTTACACAGTTCTTTTTTTCTCACTATATGTATTATGGTCATGCTCTGGAGATGCCAATGTTTATCACCAGTAGCAGAATTGCATATTCACCCACCTATATATACACATGCACAAGCAAAATGAGATGTAACACGGCTGTCAGCTTGTGAAAATAGATGGCATAACAAGACACAGATTAATCTCATAAAACTTTCAAACCCATTTTATTTTCCTCGGGCAAGTCATTTTTTCCCCTTCTTACAGTTGTTTATATCTTTGAGAAACAACAAAAAGGTGAAAACCGTTATTAACTTTAAATGAAGATTTCAAAGCTGTTCATTTCACACTTCTGTCACAGATTATATCCAACCACACATGTGTTACCCTTGCTATATTAAAATAACACTGGCTCAGATACATGAAGTGTAGGAAATTAAGGCAGAATTCTGCCCTGAGTCATACCACCCTCACATCCTCACTTTGTATCACATGGCATTCACAACACTGAAAATTGTTCACTATGGCTTCTCGTTCAGTACAAAACAATGGTTTATAATATAGGGTTCCTACAAAATCTCTCAGAGCAGAGAAACCATCTTCAGAAGATTTCATTGCTCAATTACTGTATGTAAAGACACATCATCTATGGCATCATATATGTGCACACATCATATATGTGCACACCCTCTCTCTCTCTCCTGGGCCTCTAGGTACCTTCTTGTACACCTACCTAGCCCAAATAGGCTTCTGAAAACTAGGGTGCATTTTCAATTCTTGTGCCCTCTGAACCTAAGACATGTATTTTGCATCAGATATGAATAAACAGTAAGACACCACTTAAGTGAATAGATCTCAAAGTTAAGTACCTCTCCTTACAGTAGAAATAGAGGTATGTGGTCATTGCTATACTTTCACAACTTCCTGTGCTTGCTGAGAAGGTTGAAGAGGAGGAGGAGGAGGCTGGGGCAGCATTATTGCTTCTCAGCAGGTGGTGACCCTGCTAAAGGCTACTACTACACAGCCAGAGCACGCTGGTCTCTGGGCTGTGGCACTGGCATGTACACTGTCTGTAGTTAAGGGAAGAGGAAAACAAGATTGAGAAAAACTTTAGTGAGGGCTAAAAGCTGTGGTAGGGATGGCTCCATTACTTCCAAAATAAGACTACTGCCAGAAAGAAGTAAGGAAAGTGGCTTTCTCTCATTGCCTATAGGATTCTCTTCTGTTTGTTGAAATAAAACTTACATTTATTCTTAGTATTCTCTGTATTTTCATCCCTGTAGTCTTCACCATACTATACATAATACCTGAAATAATTACAAAACAGGTATTGCTGGGACCAGCAGCAGAAGCAACCT
This sequence comes from Urocolius indicus, assembly GCA_013401255.1. Lineage (NCBI taxonomy): Eukaryota > Metazoa > Chordata > Aves > Coliiformes > Coliidae > Urocolius > Urocolius indicus. The sequence goes on from WBNH01005346.1 coordinate 206,486, forward strand.
AACTACTAATTACTTTTGCTAAGCATTATAAGCATATATATAAGCATATCAGTAAAATCTCATATTGTTTTTTGTACACGAGACATACATTTTACTCTGAAAAAGCAGGCATAAAAATAAAAGTTGCATTTCAAATACTAATTCCCACCACTCCGTTATTAGCTGCACAATAGCACCGAAAAATGCAACAGTTCATCATTATAGCTTATCTTGTGAGATAGGGGGGAAACTACTTATCTTGTGAGGCAGGGGGAAACTACTGCAGAAGAAAGATGCATCACACAGAATCATAGAATGTATTTTTGCATCTCAAGACTGAAAAATACAGTAATCATAGCTAAAGCTGGTGACAGATTTGAAGAACTAACGAAGCTATCCACCACCAGAAGAAATCAACAATTAGCAAAACTGATGCAATGTTTTTCCTGTCACTAGGAAATAATAATCTGGTGGCTCAGGAAATTATTTCCTTCCAGTCTTTCCAATTGCTCCAGCCTTTGTGCCAGCAGGATGGACTGTGTGGTATGCATGAGCCAATGTGACACTGAAATGCCTCTAGAAAAATACTCTTTGAAATGAGCACTCTTCCTTTTTCACACCTGAAAGCAGCCATTAGCACATATATATATACATTCAAAACAAAAAACAGTAGTATTTAATCTTACTCATGAGTAAATTTCTGCTTTTTCCTCCCAACTTCATATTTATAGTCATTATGACCTTAACATATTTTAATTAGATGTTTTTTAAATTGACTTTACTCCCAGGTCAAGTCATTCATCAGAAACAATTCCTGTTCTTTGTTTAATAACTGTTACTGGCAGACATATTAATTATATGTACATAAGAGATAGCATTATCCAGAGGGAATAACACTGCACCTTTCAACCACAGCCTGTAATAGCTCCACATTATGCCTTGCAGGCTTCTGTATCTCTTTTTCTAAAACGCATTACAAAGGTGATTGCTGCCAGCAATACTGTTGAAAGTGCAGTGTCAAGGATAGTAGGTCTAAAACCCAGCATTACAGCAAAGAATTTCTTGCTTGTGGTTACGTATTGTTTCAAAATTCATAAGGAATTTCAGTTTCTTTGTAGGCAGTTTTTTTTGGGGAAAAAAAAATTAATAGGAAAACATTAAGAACAACAGGGTTGATTCAAAATTAAAGCCAGACTGTCTAAATTCTATCTTAATTCTACTCATTCTTAGTGAATCACTTAAACAAGTATTTAAACAGGGAGTTTAGTAAAACCATGTTTATAAATGCTGTGTTTGACTTTCCCTAAAAGAGATGTTTTCCTGAAGCAAAGCCTGAGCATAGTGAGATATATTAAACTATCATTCCAAACAAAGAAATTTCATGTTCTGTTTCTTTAAAACTTAATTTAATCTACACAGAGATGAAAAATAACTTCCTAATTCAAGAAGCATTGTAAAAAAAAAACCAAAAAACCAACCAAAATACCCCAAAAAACCCACCAGCATCAACTTGAACAGGGAAAAAAAACAGTGTACATAGAGAAAGAAGTTTTAAATGAACATTTGGCAAGGATAAAAATTTTTCTTTGAACTACAATTACACTGTGGACTCCTCAAATGCAAACTAGCTATAGGATCCCAACAGTTTCAAACAATAAGTATTTCCTAACATTAGGTCAAGAGTGCTCATTATGAAGGCATAACCATGGTACTGTGCTCTGGTTTAGTCTTTCTTCTAGGCAAGAGGAAAGATGATTGTGCATTTAGTAGGTATAAATGTCCTTTTGCAACTTTCTGTCCTTGTCAATGCATACAGGAGAGTGTTGCTGTCCCCATTTTGTGGGTATAAAATTAATGCAGAATGCCAATTAATGCAGACTCCAAATCCAATGTTATTTCTTCCAGTGACACATCCTAATCAAAATGCTGTCTGGTGGCTTGTGTGGTGTTACAAAGAGCTCAGCCCAGCTCCCCAATGACATAGGTCCACTACTGTAATTAGCATGAATTAGTACTTTTGTTAGTAGTCTCAGCAGAGCTGTCAACTTAATTGGACAAGAAACTTAACAAATGCTGTTCCCCTTAGAGATATTCCATTGGGTCAGGGTTGAGGCATTTTATTTGAGCAGTGTGGGGGAAGCTTATGTTCATTGTGGCCTTGCTGAACCTGTTTTGTTGATAAAAAGTGAGGATTTTGGTTACTAGAGCTGTTAATCCAGTACCTGTCACAAGAAGCTCACTGACATAAAAAAGACAATCAATTTTATAACACAGAAGTATTCCGGCAGCTGGTAAATATATATATATAAAGAGTATATAAAGTAATAGCCAGTGGCTAGAATATTGATACAGTCATTTTTCATGAACTCTCTCACCTCTCAAAGTCAGTTTTTTTCAGTTTATCTGTAATTTACAGAAGTATTCAAAAGACAGTGAACTGTTTCTTCAATTTTAAGATGTTTTTGAATTTTACTACTGGAAGCAAGATGTGGCTAGATGTATATTAGCTTTAAGGTTTAGACAGTAAGCACCGGAGATGATATACTGTCTTCCCTCACACACACACACACAAGTTGGTAATTTTAGTTATTCAGGTTAACAGCAGAAAAAAAAGCTAAAATCATGGGGCTATGACTCATTCAACTAGGGCTATTGAATCCCTTACTGTCAGTTTCACTACCAACCACTAACATATTGCTGCTTGAATTCACTGAGAGAATGTGCTGGGAAAGGGAAGCTCTGAAAAAGAGGAATGCTGCTTTAATGGCAGGCATTTAAACCTATATGTAAAAGTTTCTATGGTTAGGCTGCTGTCACTACTTGCTGACATAGGACTGTGATATGATTTAGTGGTGTATTAGAACATGGTTGTAATGTGTAACCATACAAGAAACAGCTATTGCATTGCTATTAATGTTGTTAATGCTGTTAATGTAATTTAATGGGTATATATATATAAATGTTTTAGTTTAGACTTGGAGAGCACTTTTAAAGCAAAATCTCAGTTCTTCCCTCTTGCCATGATATGTCTCACAATGTAAAGTGTCTCCAGAACACACTGATAGGTACACTGGAAGATATACTCCTTGTTACATGATATCCACCAAACCTGACTAGAGATATTCTGGAACAAAACACACTGAAATAGTTACGGTATTGACACAAGGTCCTTCATACCAACTCCTTAACTCTACTGATCTGCTCCTACTTGTTCACATGGCTTGCTAACATAGACTTCACTCACGATTAACAGCCTTCAAATATCTCAGTGCAGTCCTCCTTTCTAAAATTCTTAAACACTTCCGCAAGAACAAGTATTCAAAAAGCACTAGTAATGGGGAAAAAAAGAAGAAAAGATTATTTTATTATTGTAATGCCATTAAATACATAACCCCAAATAAACAGACATTATAATCTGTATTTTACCGCATTTAATAGAACACAGAATAGGCACAAAGAGAGGTTTCAGTGATTACTGAAGAAAGGGTTTAACCAGAAGACCAGAACATGACAGCTTCATCATAGTCATAACATCTCTTCTTTATGTGCCTTTTTCACTGACTGCATTTTCACCCTTCCAGTGGAAAGCCGGAAATTAAACAGTTATGGTCTCTGGGGACATCTGTGCAGTGACAATCTTCTCACAGCTGAAAGGAAAAGCCCAAGGCTTTTGCAAAACTATCAAACCACTCAAGTGCAGTATTTATACATCGTGTGCTTTAGCTTTTATCTGGACTTCCTTGGTATTTTGCCTTTTGACAAGAGAACTCTTAACTACTTAACGTGCATTTTCTATGCATGTATTAAAAATGTCTGGCTTTGCAGGTAAGCAATTATACACTGAACGAATAATCCAATTAAATGTAAATTAAAAAAAACCCAACAACTCCATATCTCAGCATTTTTATCCACTAGCCTGATACCTCTGTGACTTCAATGGTGGAAGAATCTCAGAGAAACAAAGAATCTTTGAAAACAAAGAATCGAGTGTATTGCATTTTAGAGGGTATTTGCTACAGAATTCATTATCTCTTTGCAGTGAAATCCCTTTACAAAGAGTAACAGCAAAAAAACCTCAATATTCTCCAACAACATTCACTTTGCAATGCACAAGATTCATAAGATGGGAGAGGAAACTATGTTTCCAATATTGCATTTTCTCTAACAAATGATACTGTGCGCTGGCATGAAATGTCACATGTTCAGTTAACACTTTTCAACTTCTCTGAAGCTCAATACTAGCAGCAAGTTAACACCCTTGCATTTTATGGAAAAAGAACATATACTTCATGACTCTGCATTGTTTTATAAAAAAGCTTTTTTCTGTATAGACATCATACAATTTTATTACTGAAGGAAGAATATTGTAAACACAAAGGAATTAAGTTCACTCTTGCTTTTATTTTCATTTCTCCATTTCTTGCTTTAAAAATTCAAACCCAGAAACAAAGCAGGCTGAAAGGATATAGAAATCCCTCAAAAGTTCAAAGCATTTAGTCAAACCCACCAGGAGATACTAAATTCTGCATCTACCTACTGATACAGAAGTAAGATTATGGTGAGGTTTTTTTTTTTTCTTACTAGAATCCTTTGGAGTTGACTAAGAGTCACATGCTGCAGTTGAGCAGAAATATGTTTTCTGCTTCATCTTGGAAACATGGAAGTCAACTTATGGCTGGTTACTTTACTTAGCAAAACTCTGATCAGATCTCATTCTAAAAAGCCTATTTTACTTCTGACCAAATCAGGTCATAAAAGCTGATGGCATGTTTGATAATGAAGTAAATATATGGTAGGATATTGAACCAAAATTGAAACTTACTGGGTCAGGACAGTCCACTGCTATCTAGATTATAAGTCATATGCCATCATGGTAATGCACATAAAACACAGGAAATTGGTGTATATTAATAGAATAATAGTTTAACCATACCTCTAAGGAATATCCAATATATTCAAGCACAGACATATTTTTATCTGGTTGTAACTGTAGTGAAAGGCCTATATTTTATCATTTAATAAAGCCTTTTGAATCTCCTATTATGTGCAAAAATATACAAGTTACAGCCATAGAGAGCAGAGCAAATCTCAATACAATTAAAAAGCTTTTCTTCTTCCCTGGATAAGTCACATATTCAGCATTTCCATCTGTTTATATTGTTTTAAAAAAACAAGAGTATCCAGAAGAAAGCACTCTGCACAATCTCAGCTTACAGACCAATAGTACAAAGTAGCACATAAACCCTAAAAATATCAAGTTAGTTGTATCCAAGAGACTGGAGACAAAATATTTCTCTGCCTTATTGCTAAATGAAAAATAAAGTTAAACAAATCAACTTAGATAACTGAAAAATATACTTCTCAGATTGTTTTGGAAAAAGTATACAAATCCTTTATCTATTTGTTTATTTATTTATTTTCTTCCACCACCCTGTATGTCATAAACTCTCCCTGCCCTGATTCCCATAAAATTCCTTGTAAAGCTTGTGGTGTCCAGAGTTTCAAGAAAAATGAGTGGATTTTGCAGCCTTACTGCATAAATAGAGCACTTAGTTTCTCCAGTGAAAACAATCATTTAAAGAAAACTTGCTCTTGAAAAAGTTATAACTGAAACTACTTTAATGATTATTAGTATGCTTTTGATTAGGGCAATTGATTTCTAGCATACATGACATTGTGTCATTTTGTCATTAAATACTACATTTGAAAAAACTGCCAGTTGAATATCCAGCATTAAACAACACTGTGCATCAGACACAACACTACTCTTCAGGACCAAAGTGGGACAGATAAAACTGAAGTAATAACATTGCTCTGTTTTGCAGAAAGCATCACGAAGTATACAATGGACTTAAAAGGATAGTTTTCTTCAACAAAGAAGATATAAAATCCAAAGGCAAAAGAGATTTTAAGAATCCCTAATGTCCTCTCAAGTTAACACAGAGAGGGGGAATAAGAAAAAGATTCCTCCTGGACTCAGGATTCCTCCTGGACTCCTCATTTAACTCATAGTTAAATGTCTCATATCCATTACTAACCATGTGCATTTCTGAGAACCTAGGACTGATAGATTAACATCTACATCTGAGGTAAAGCCTTTGGAGATTGATTAGATTTTACATAAGCTTTCTTTTCACAGCTTGACCTCCTAGTCCTGTGCTGGGATGCTCTGTGCACAGCGGGTAGAAGCCAGCCCCTGAGGCAACCTGGTGCTTTGGTGTAGCTCATCCAGAGTCTGCACAGGATTACAAGGATTCAGCTTGGGACAACACTGGACAGCTTAGAAGCAGTTACTTAAACTGTTGTGTTTTTGTGAAGCCATGGTTCAGGAAGTCATGAACTCTCATTTTACCACCAAAACCACAGAATAAGTGTGTACATCACTTGTTGTAAGCATCTCATATGTCATTTTCCCCCGTTAAAAGGGACTCTGTTCTTCAGACAGATGAATCCAGTTAGCTGAAGTACAATACAAATCTTTTAACAATAAATACAAAAACTTCCACAAACACCCTTTGTGGCCAAGATAAACCTCAACACTCATGTAAGTCAGTAAAGCTTATGCATTTTTTTCCTTGCTCCTCTCCTTGCTGCCTGCAATTTACGTCAGATTAGAAGCATACAAGTGATTACAATAGGCAAGAATAACTGTATTTTGAAGGTACTGCCAAAATGCATTAGTGAAATGCCATATTATAGCATAACTAATCTGAAATGGTCTTCCAATAACATGAATGTCACTAATACTGTGGTGGTCTGCTGTACTGACATCATGAAGTAAGGCCAGACAGCTTTCCACAGTTATAAACCTGGTACTGCAGATCCAGCATCACATCACAGCAGCTGATTATGCACCCACATCCTCACTTGATGTGAACAAAATGGCACACATGACACTTCATTTTGGCTTGTTCCCACCTTATAAATTAACTGTGCAGTGAACCTTCTTTGGACTGCCTTCAGTGCTGACAAACTGCCCTTGAATGAACAATGGATGGCCAGCAATGTAAGGGCAGGCAGCTTACTTCAGTATTGTCACAATTTTCTCCACTGCTCTGTGCTCCTTGGGAAAGGGATTAGGAGCTGCTGTGTTCAGGTCCTGCTATGAGCAGGGATGCTGTTTTGCACTAACTTGGAAGCCACTCACTCTCAGATATAACTATAGTTCTATTTCTAACTCTTCCCTAACAGGGAAAACTGCTTTTACATTAGGACCCAGTGTCCGGGAACGTTTTGCTCTTTTCTCACTTCTTTTGATTACAAGTGAAAGTGGATTAAATATGTATACAGCAAATACTTGAAATAGGCTAGCAACAACTAGCCTTGTTGTTCTTGATGAATAATGTAACTTAGGACCTGTCTTATAACTGATTTAATAGCTGCCAACAGTCCCAGTTTAGAAAAGAGTGATGCTCATTTTGATTCGCTTCATCTGGAACAACGGTTCTCTGATTCCTGTCCTCACCTATTCAGAAGTTAATAGTTCAGAGACGGACACTACCATGATCAGCAGTAGGAGATTCTCAATCAGTTTAATAGGTGGACACTTACAAAGTTCAGGGGCAAAGATTAAACTCAATGGACCATTGTGGGAAGAAGGAACAGCACTTCTGAGAGCTGGCTCCTCCAGTGAACAGAGGGAGATGTGGAGCTCTTCCTGCACATCCTACAAATTCTTTCACTCTGAATATGCAGTGGGGAAAAATAATTATCTAAAATTCAGCAGAACATCCAGCTGCCTAGCAGCCAGGGGAAGAAATACTTCTGGCTTGCTGGATGATTAGTACCTGAGTATCTGTGTATCTGCACTACTGAGAGCTCCAAAATGAAAGCTACCTTCACAGACACATGACTTCTTAGAGATTTTAAACTGCTGTTACCAATTCTTTCCACTCTCTTGAAAATATCACATTACCGAATCCTAGATTTACATTTAATACTGAAAATCCCTCCCCTGCCCCCCTCTCCATGCACTCTCCAAAAAGGTTTTGATGTTTTTCTCTCCTTCTTACAGAGTTCTTTCTGCTTTTTTTTTTTTTTTTTACAATTGTGGCACAATAAAGTCAAAATAGGAGTTAGGGCTTGGTTAGGAGTAAAGTGTTCTATAAAAAGAGTCTTTCTCCTAAAATTCCTGCGTTACAAGTGCTTACCTCTTAAGGTTAAGACGAGTCCAGCCTCTGCCATCAGCATAAGGCTTCCAAAGTGGTGTTGCATAGAAAATGAAACTCTCAGACATTAGGAATGCTTAGTCATAGGGGTTTTATTGTGTATGGCTAGTACTTAACTATTTTAAGAAAGTTGTAAAAGCAGTTATCACCAAGCAAAACCAGCTCATTTTCCTCTTGCATCTGAAATGCATGGGAAAAGATACAGTGAATCTCTGTCTCAATTTTTCTCTATTCTTTGACCACTTTCTGTTTTCTTAGAAAAAGAACTTTCTCCAACAAAAGATTTTTTTTTAAAAAACCTGTGGCCCTCTCTAGGGCCACTTTAGCTTAAGCAATGCCTGTCCTAGAAAAGTGTTATATAGCCAAAAGAATTTCAAAATGAAGCCTACAAGCAAGTATCAAGTTGAATTTTCTACTGGACCATAATCAGAGGGAAGGAAATAATTAGGACATACATATAGAAATTAATTGCTCATTTAAGTCAATAGAGCTTATGTATTTATTTTCTTTGCAAATAATTCAAAATAATCATAAAACAACAGGAGGTGAGACTATTTTTAATTAGCATTTTACCTAATTTCTCTTATTTTCAAATACGTTTACTACCTCAACTCTCATTTGCTCTAAGATATCACAGTTCAAGAAAAAAGCAGAAACTGTATGCAATACTCAAGTAGTATCCTTCCTAACGAATAGGAAAAAGCTACTATGATATTTTCATAGCCAAATATTCTATCAATTACAGATTACTAAAAACCCTCAGTTTTATAACAGCTCTTGAAACAATTAGAGTTGGCCTCTCTGAGCATTTAAGAATGCATTACTCAGTCTTCATGTTTTCTAAATTTAACATTGGCTGTTTGGTGATGTACTCCCAGAGATGAGACAGAAGAGGGACAGCTAGACAATGTCAATTTCAGAGGTAAAAAACTTGGAGTGACAACCTGATTATCTAATTTTGAGCAGTAGGTTGAAACTGTTTTAGGGAGCAGATTAGTATGTTCAATGGTTATGCAAAAGAATATTTCAAATGTGACTGACTAGCCACATCACAAGCAATAGTAACTGCATTTGTGTGTGTTCTTCACCTGGTATATACATGAGACTGTAAAATGCACTTGTGTAAGCTTTCCTCATTATTTACCATGGGCTACAGGCATGGCAGATCTTCTCCCTTCCTTCACATCACCACTTCTTCAGCTGCAGTAGCTCCCACACATACCTAAGCCCCAAAAGAACAACTGCAACCGGTATTAAACCACTGCAAAGGTTTTCAGCAAATCCCAAGTAACTCAACCATGCTTCTATGCTGTGTGGAAACATTTAATACATTTTTATTTTGGTTTGCTGATGCTAAACACATTTCAGGTAACGGCTAGAGAAAGATGTGTGGTTTAACCTATTTTAGTTCCAAGACTGTGAATCTTTCTGCACATCTTGTTGCTGCTACACAGCTTGTTGATGGACTAAACAAGAACAGAAGCACTGAATCCATGTAAGACTTTCTTAAATCAGAATAATGTCCATATATGTGCTTGAAATTATCCAATTGAGCTGTTCGCACTAATCAGGATGTCAGCATATCTAATGAAAAATCTAGATGTGAGCCAACAGAATTTCCTTATAAATACACGTCAAAAATCTATGCTAAAATCTGTTACAAAATGACTGATTCTGACATTTCTAAAATTCTAGAGGGGCAAAGGCCAAACATATAAAAATTCTACAGTAGTAGTTTAAATATTAGCAAATTTGAAGACAGGACTTCAGGACTGCTGAGCCCCATCTTGTAGTACTTTTCTATTCTCATTGTCTTTCCACAACAGTATCCCAGGATTTCTCTATTTTTTTTCAATTTGCTTTTTTTACTTATTTGAGCATTTCTGGAGCGTTCCTCCTCAATTTGGAGCCATGCCATCATTATAGCTCCTCTTGATGGCTCTCACATATTTGGTTTGTCCTAGCTGTCCGTTCTACAGGGCAAAATAAACCACACCACAGCATCACAGTTGTATTCTCATTAGGTACTCTTTTTCCTTTCAATTGTGGAAGTACAGTGCAAAAACAATATTCTGAGATGTTGTAAAGGCTTATTATCACATAGATACAGCAGAATATTTTCCTATTTTTCCAAAGAACAAGTTTTAATTCTCCTTAGAGTGGTGGCAAGGAAGGACTTTCCAGTTGTCCTACCAATTAGACTTTCATCTTCAGACATGTCTCTAAAGTTCAAGTCATCCATGCAGTATTCTTATTTTGAAGCTGCTTTACTTAGTGCTTTATTTCCTGTAACTTGAAGTTTGATGAACACAGCTGTTTCTAAGATAACTTCCAATTTGAACAATGATTGGTTTCTGTTAGCTTGATTCATGATGATTAAAATGAGTCTTGGTAACTCATATATGCCCAGACAAGTATGATTATATATATATATTTATATGTAGAAATATATGCTTTATATATATTATATATAGAGATAGAAATGTCTAGGTACTAATAAATAAATGCAGGAACATTAGTTGTGGGAATGTACTCACTAATTTTCTGCCTCAGAGATTAAAACCTAGCAAAGAAGAAATGACATTCTCTGGTTTATTTTACTGGTGAACTTTGGTATTCATAATGAATAAGAGGGGAAAAAAACCACAAAAAAAAAATCAGCAAGAAAGAGCAAAATGATCAGTTATCATAAGCTGCTGCTGTTTTATTGGAGTAGAAAGGATTTGACGTCTGCGAGGCATCGAATAAAAACCAAAATGGTTTCTGGAACAGCACTGCCAAAATACAGTTCTGTACAGAACCTGTACAGAAAATGTTTCCCAAGATAAAAGGATAAGCTGGCAGAACAAGCACATACATTAACTATTATGAAAATAAATACAACCACATTCAGAGTCATAGTGGAATGTCATCAAGGCAGTATCTGAATTCTCCAAGGACCGCTAGTCAGCTCCTAGGCTATTACCCATCCCCATAAAATGTCCTGGGCTAATGCTACTGCAGATGTAGCAAATGAAGTTGACAAGACTAGATCAACATCTTTAAAACTTCAGTCAGTCTGTAGGGGACCTTTCAGAGAAATCAAGGCTGCACAAAGAAGACAAGCTAACCAAAACCATACAGTATTAAACTGAGGCAATAAATAGCTGTGCAATGGAATACTTCTGCGGAAAAAAACCCCAATGAACGGTTGGTATGTAGAGTGATGCTGTGCTTCAAGATCATAGTTTTGAACTTCATGCAATAGCAAGAGTGAAGTGACAACTAGAGCATTTTGCATTTTTATTGAAACTTTAAAAAATACTGTTGTATTCGGGAAAGAATAGTGAAATTTCTGTTTTGGAGTTGAAGAAAGGTATCGTTCCCAGCACGTCCAATCTTTCACCTGGTGTCCTGGAAGAAATAGCTCCACTTACCCAATAACCTGGTGGTGAAGTGCATGCGTACAGTGTTTATGCTAAAATTGCCGACCAACTTTATCTCATAAAGTATCCAAAAAATGTCATAAATAAAACACTTTGGACTTTTGTTAAAAAAAAAACCCACAAAACATACAAATGTATAGTGAAAGAGAAAGACTTTAAAAGTAGATTTCAGACTGAACAAAGCGTTATCTATAGTCCAATATTCACATTTACAGAGAAGACAGTGAGATCCCTCAAAGTCTTAACTACTAAAATTAGACAAAAACAAGGGGAAAATGTTACAAGAACAAAATAAATTTAAAAACTGTGAAAAAGCCAAATGAATTAGACCAGAGTGTGTGTGTGTGTTCGTGTGTGTTTGGTAATCCTAAAGAAAGTTGTCAAGGTAGTAGCACTAGCGACCCCAAATCTTTATTGTTTAATGCAAACAATCCAATATTTTCATATTAAGCTGCCTTTAGATAACTATTCTCAGTAAAGACAGAGAAAATGAATTTCCTGTTTAATGTAGTAATTCCTTATTACATTTCCACTGTACTTCAGGAAGAAATTTCTATGTTGCAACTACTAAAAAAAGACTACTTTTGAACCAGCAATGTATAAGCAGGTGAGATGTAATTCTCACAAACAGAGAAGAAAAACAGCAGCAGAAAGCTGTTTTTTTCCCTTCGGGGAGGGAAAAAAAAATCTATTAGAAAGCTGAAGATGCAATTCCTATTTTAAAAATGAGATGTTAAATAAAACCATTATTCACTTCCCCATGACAAGAATATAGGTTGTTTTCTCAGAAATCATGGAGTGTCTTTTTGGTGCTACTAAATAATGAACACATTTTCCCCCAAAATGGAGGCATCTTGCCTTTTAGACACAGGAAAAAGAATCTCCTATTGTACTCAAACCATAATTATACTAACTGTTTAGAAACACAATTATGTTTTCTGTCTCTATAAAGAGAAAGGCAAACATTCTACCATGGGAATATTTTTTTATATTTAAGATTTGCCATATTCGTAAAATTTCAGGAGGAACCTGCTAGAAATTCAGGTTTCATCCTATACTGATTTTTTCCTTTAATTAGATGGTTTTCTCCTGCTATTAAGTACCATCCTCTTGAGATTGCCGTTTCACTGTCTGCATAGGCTTTGGATTGATGAAGTCACCATTTGATTAATATCTGGACAAAAAATACTCTTTAGATATTTCTTGTTTCCTGTGTCACCTTTTCAAAACTCAGCACACCATTCTGAGTTTCACCCTCACATGCTGAGCTTTATTTTAATCTAAAATCAAAGGCTTCACAGACATGCTGCTGCTGCTTTGACTTTCAAAAACCTGTGGTAACTGAATCCTTAAACATAACAGGCAGGAGGCATTTTGACAGGAGTCACTAACTTGCATGAAGCAGTAATGAGTTGCTGCCTATTACTGACCCATCTACACAAAAACACAGCCTAGTTGATCAGCAAGAGAGAAATGCAGTTCACCTTACCATGTGGCATTTAAACTTTTTTTTTTTTCAAGTATCAGTAACATGAACAAAAACTGAAATAAAAGATCTACAACTTGCAAAGTTGATGTTGAACACTCAGCAAACGAACACTGCAGGACCTGTCTCTTCCAAACCGATTTGGCTGAATCTTGTGTAGGACTCAGGGTTCAAATATCCCTTTTAATGCAATGGCCAAATGCAGCAACTACGACAATTAAAACATACTCAGATAGTCAGAAGCACGTATGAGCAGAGTCAGGTAGCTGCAATGAAGTTGGTCAGTTAAAAACTGAAGGGTCAGTTATTGCCTTTACAGTTTCCAGCTCAGCATACAGTGAAGAAACATCTCATGCTGAATCTGTATCTTTGCAAGAGTCAGAAATGTGAGGCTTAGGCTTTTCCTTAATTGTATCAGATCTTAAAAAGTGTAAGGGTTGAAATTACACATGGAACTAGCTCTTTTTATAGGATTTTTTCTGACAAAAAAAAACCCAAACATTATTTTGAGTGCTATAGGATAACAAGAATCATAGTATCATAGAATGGTAGGGGTTGGAAGGGACCTTTTGAGGTCGTCTAGTCCAACATCTCTGCCAAAGCAGGTCCACCTAGATCAGTTTGCACAGGAATGTGTCCAGGTCGGTTTTTCAGACCTCCAGAGAAGGAGACTCCACAACCTTTCTGGGCAGCCTGTTGTGGTGCTCCCTTACCCTCACAGTAAAATAGTTTCTCCTAATGTTTAAATGGAACTTTAATGAAATAAAAAACAAACAAACAAAACTAACAAAAAAAAAAAGAGGGGAATTTAGTAGGCTTTTCTTTATATAGCCCATTAACTCAAGCACTGGCAGGTGGCAGTATTAATTCTTCAGTTCCTTCTCCTTTATTTAGTTTCAGAAATAAGCTTGACTGAACAAAGTTGGAAAGCAGCAATGGTGCAGGCTGCAAAGGCTTTATAATTACACTAGAGGGAAACAGATGAGAAAGGGCTGACTACATATTACATCTGAGATCATACTACATCAAAAAGCTGCCTAGCCTGTTGTATACAATAGTAAGAAAACTAGAAAAGTTTGTAACTGAAGCATTACTGCTTACTGCTTAGTGACAAGAGCACTCTGATTTATTTTAGCATACATCAATTAAAAATGTTCATCTCCTGAGGTTTACAGACCAGAGGGACCTCAAGTGTCAGCATTCACCTAGGAACAATAAAAACCCTAACACATCAATCAAATCATATGCCTGTGGTTCAGCTAGGATGTCAGCACATTTGTTAAGATTTCACTGCCAGCCATCTCCAATTTATCTCCACTGACTGGGCACTGAAACTGTCATAGGGCAGATTGTAAACCTGCTCAAAATACATCAGACCTCTTGCGAAACAACACGAAGTTCATCAGGAGAAGAGATTTTTTCATATATCATGACAGCTGGGCATCCACATCACATAAATCAGCCCAAAATTTTAGCCATGCACAACAAAGTTTCTTTCTTTTTGCTTTTAGTAAATGACAGACTTATAAAGTGCAGGAAATGATCCTTGCACACAATCTCATGCAACGTTGCACTTCAAGGTCCTTAGTTAGTGGTTTAATAATAACTCTTCAACCTAAGTACCTAAATTGCCTGGAAGGTATCTTCAATGTAGAATCTCATACTGATCTCATTATTCAATTATTCTGTAAAAAACTCTCTTGTTTCCTCCCCTTTCTCCCAGATCTGGGCTTTTGTGCAGGATTGAAAGTGCATTTATTAACTTTCCTTAAGCACCTCTGCATATACCTCAACCTGTTCCTCATAGTTAGGTTCTGTGGATTTAGAATGCTATTTTTCTCCAAGCCAAGCATCTCTTGTATGTCTCAGGAATGCTAAAGAAACCAGTTTCTTGTATAACTCAGATGTCTGCAAATGCCCTCTCCTTCAGGAAAGGTGTGGATGAGTATTCTCAGAACTATATACTGGTGAGAAGTGCTAATAACTGCACATCAGAGATAAACTGCTACAGGTATCTACTCACATCATGGGAAATAAAGTTTTAATTTGCTCATTGTTCCAAACATTTTGCCTCCCAAATAACTACAAGATCAACAACAAAATTATGTCCATCTTTGTCACTGATTCAAGTCTGGGTCTCTGAGCGTACCATCTGTTTTCATCCATTTTCTCAGTTTTGAAATAAGGCCTCAGATGCCAGTGAGACGTCATGTCCTCCTACCAAAAGGCTTTACTATTCTCTAACATTGAAAGTAGTTTATTTGTGAAAATCCCTTATTGTGCATAAGGAGCTTGTTAAGCTATTAAATTAAAAAAAAAAATTATTTTAACTCTACTAACCTTTATTCATTGTATTATACTCACATGGTCAAATGCCATAAATGGGGTATTCTCATGGATGAAGCAAAAAGGACATATTCCTTTTGCTTTTTATCACTTTGCAAAGTTACAGAAATGTTTAGCAACCTAGGTCACAGAAAAACCATCCAGGCTTCCAAAAATTTACCTTCCAAAGCAAAAAAGCATTATAGACTTCATGTGGCCAAAATTTGAACTTTGAGAGAAGACATTATCCTTTTATACAAAATAACTTTACCAAAACCCCTTTGATCATACCCATATCCTTAAAAATGCTGAAATATATTTTAAAAAGATTACAGATAAAATGTTGTAAATTATACTCTACTGCTGAAAAGAAAATCTACCCCTGTCCCCCAAGATATACCACTTCAAAAATTATAGGGCCAGTTTATTAAAACTGAGAATTCAGCTTTGCTTGGAAGTAAAGCAGAGATCTTCCACATAAAAACAAAACAACAAAACTTGTTGCATATAAAACTTGTTGTGTATAAATGTGTAATTTCCCTAACATATTTGGCAGTCAAAACAGACAAGACACTTCCAACTAGATTCTGAGTTAAGCACAGGCAAATCCATTTCTGTTTAAGTATTGATACACAGGTCCAAACTGATTAAAATACTTAAAACTTTTTCTCAGAGTTATTGTTCTAATATGGTAAGCAGGTTCCATCACTATATTTTTATAAATGCTTCAAAATAAGGGGTTAAAAGCTTTTCCCTAGTTCATACCAACAGTCAACAGCAAAAACTACAGACCTCTTGATACTATATATGTCACATCTGACATAGTGACAAGCCTTCTGATGTTTCAGCTGAGGCCTTAATTTTCCATCAAGTGTTTACATCAGAAAGCCCCTGTGACTCTCTAAAAAGTGAGCTGGAGCAGAGCCATGTAAAACATACATTCAGTGGCTTCTAAAACATCAAAATTTCATTTCAAAGGTTTCATCTTGGATTTTGCTGCTACACGTGTACCTGTGTGATACCATCCCTGCGTGTGGTAGGGTGCTTTGCATGTCCACAGAGAGACCAGATCAACAGCCTTCCTTCCCCCAGAAGACTGCACAGAGACTGCTTTAAACATAATTTATTCCATGGTGATTTTTTGGAATCTCATTTTTTTAACCAGTATCATCTTCTCTGGAAAAGATACGCAATGACAACATAATGGAAAAATGCATGAATGTTCCAACTAATTGTCAGCTGTTAAAATACAGTTTCCACCCAATTAGACCATTCAAGGGGAATCCCACTAAACTGTAACCCAAAGACATCCATTTTGTATCGAAGTAGTCTAGTGAGTAGATAAAATACATTGCACTATTGCTGCTTTACAGAAGTGAGGCTGCCAATTCAACAAATCACGCAGTGTAGTAAGACTTCATTCAGCCTTTGATGCTGAGAGGAAAGAAAAAAGCTTTGATGCTGAAAGGAATGAAAGGATATGTATTAAGAAAAAGATCTCCACAAAAATTTTACTTTTTTCTTGTTTTTTTCCCCTCAGGTCTCCTATTACCAGTGCATACACATTTACATGCACATTCTCTACATCAAAATATTACCCTAACTGTGTCAGATTTATAAAACAATAATATTTTTTCCATTAATGACTGACATATTTTTCATAGCTAGTCTCATAGTGAGAGGCATCTCATTCATAACATGTTTTTCATTCTAAACATATGCCTAAATGGATACCAAAT
The DNA here is from genome assembly GCA_013401255.1 of Urocolius indicus. Taxonomy (NCBI): domain Eukaryota; kingdom Metazoa; phylum Chordata; class Aves; order Coliiformes; family Coliidae; genus Urocolius; species Urocolius indicus. The sequence goes on from WBNH01005346.1 coordinate 223,608, forward strand.
ATAATTTCTGAGTAGGTTAAATATTTAACAAATATTCTTCTTTAATAAATGAAATACTCCGTTGCTGTACATGTTGGCATTTACAGCCCTATTCATAGACTATCTTAAATGGATGTAGAGAAGTCTACAGTACCTAAGCGCTTGTATGCAGGCAAACACAGTGGTCTTTATAAGATAAGCATCACTATATTAATGAATGTTTGCACTAGAAACATTTATTTTACAAGGAAATGAGAGACAAAATCTTGCACTTAATGCAAGTCCAGTGGCAAAGACCTACATCTGTAATTGAACAATGCTTTAGTATCACAAGACTGTAATAATATCCATCAGTTTGCTACTAAAAACTGCTTTTCTGTAAGCCTTTTGGCATTCATGTGAGCAGATCAAAAAACAAGCACACTGTACCAGTTACAATCAAATTTCTAGTTAGAGGTGGTTTAAAACACATTTTATCACTGTTAGAAACTAGGACTTCTGATCTTGTCTTACAGATTATCTCCTTCAGAAGTTTGGGAATATGAAAAACCACACAAACATTGGATTCTTTGCTCCTTCAAGGGCAGAGATTCTCTGCAATTTCCTAGCTTAGGGAGCAAAGGAAAAGATTCTGGCTTATCCCACTCCGATTCCAGAGCAAACTTTGGGCACAGTCAAAGTCTTGAAAAGGATGTGCTTTTGTGATGTCATAACGCTAGAGTTTGGGCATGAACCCTGTGTGGTTCCATCAAATCTTTCTTCAGCACACTGTTCTAGCCTTTCACTCAGTGAGACAACCACTCTGTTTCACATAATTATCAGCTTGTTAAAATTGAGTCCATACCTAATTACCTCATCCGAGAGGTCATTCCCTAACCTGTGATCTAATACCATATACTAGTATTGATCAGGTTTAGGAAAAAGCAAACTGCTTGGCTACTCATGTCAGACCTAAAGTATCAAAGCTGTCAATTCAAGATACAGAGACCTTATAAGGCAAACAAAAGCATTACAGTTACTACTACAGATAGCATCTTTTAACCTCTATTGACTAACAGAGTCACATCAAACTTGCTGTAAACAATGAAGATGGTTTCTGGCATATTGTACAGAGAAATCTATAATTCTTCTCAATTCCAAGTTAAAAGAATAATTTTCATCAGTGCACTAAAATACTTACAAATTTTGGTGTCTGAAAATGCACATAACATCTGCACAGTCATAGCTCTTTCCAGACTTTTTAAGAAGTTATGTAAGGCAGCTAGTGCTGCCTTACAACTGGCACGTTTACATTTCATACAACTGCACTTGTGCTAAGAACATTATACATTACATGGAACTCATTCACACCACAATTAACATGGAAGACATTGCTATCCATCAGATAGAAGACCTAGGTATGACAGATAAGGAACAGAGAGGGATTTAGCTCTCAAAAACATCTAAGAGAGCCAGAAACTCAGCCACAAAAGCCTTAAAAATTTATCCATGAGTCTATTATTTCTCACCTTTAAAAGGAAAAATTAAAGAAAAAAATCAAAAGCTATAATAAAGCCATTATTACATTAACCATCTAGACAGTCATAATAAAAATAACTACTTTTCCCCAAAACAGTCATCTATGGCACACTTCACATCAGAATCTTCCACAAATTACTTAAGAGAAATAAAACACTAAAGATTTTCCTCTTCCATGTACAGAAAAATTCCTAATCTCAACTATATAAAATACAAAGGATGGAAGAAAGATGTCAGAAACTAATATTTAAATTTAGCATTTAAAAATGCTACAGAGATGTTAATACAATTTTCTCACCAGTCAAGAAAAGCCCTAAAAATTTTACAATTAAACAACAATAAAAACAGCTTCCTTCTATGCTTATTCTTTTCAACTCCTCCAGGATAACTTGGGAACCAAATTAGGAAGGTTCTAGAATACATACTGAAAATCAACTACATTAAAAACTATTATTGTTCAACACAACTATTATTTATAATTTCTGAGGACCAGCCATTACACAACTAAAACTGTGACTTGATAAAAAATAAATGAAAAAAAACCCTCAAAATCTGCAAACTTCAAACCCAACTCCAAAATTATTTTAAAGGTAATCTCTTCACTCTTTTGAAGTATTTTACCTGGATGACTACTTACTGAAAACAGAGAAAAGATATTGTTCAAGAACAAGAGATTACAATTTTCCAACTACTTTTAGATGTTCTTGTTTACACATACAGTTAAAAGTTAAAAATATTTTAATAGTATTTATATAAAATCCTTTTTCAATTTCAAACCATTAAAGACTGTTGAATATCATTGGAGAAGGTACTGGAATGCTTAGGTAAAAAGGAGCTATGTTGAACACTCAGAAAGTCACGTGTGCTAGACTAAGGTTCATCTCATGTCAATAACATAGTACTCATATACATGTTAGTCATCTTCCAAGTTTTTATCCTGCAAACATGATCTGTAAAAACAAGTCTACTGGTAGAATTTGGAACAAGAAACTTTCTTTCTGGTTGGTAGTCTAGAAAATAGAACACAAAAATAATACTTAATGTGGCACATACAAGCCAGTCATTCTGTTTCCTCTGACTTCTTTATCATGAGCTTTCATGGTGTATTCAGTCATTAAATTTCATTTAAGGCAGAACAACTCTGATGCAAGGCAACATGAGATAGTGTAATCATCTTCTTTTTTTAAAAAGCAAAACAAACCCCAATAAAGTCATACTGTAAGTGATGACTTCTCATCAGACTTGCTCTCTAGACTCTTCACCACGCTTTGTTGCCCATCTCCGGACACACTCCAGCACCTCAGTGTCTTTCGTGTAGAGAGGGGCCCAGAACTGGACACACTATTCAAGGTGCGGTCTCACCAGTGCTGAGTGCAGGGGAGTAATCACTTCATTGTCTCTTCTGGTCATACTATTTCTGGTACAAACCAGGATGTCATTGGCCTTCTTGGCCACCTGAGTACACTGTTGGCTTATAATCAGCTGCCTTTCCATTAACATCCTCAGGTCCTTTTCCATAGGACAGCTTTCCAGTCACTCTGCCCCAAGCTTGTAGCTTTGCTACATGTTATGTACATACTTCATTATATAATATAATTAAGAAATAAATTTGGAAATAAGAACTAAATATACTTCAAATAAATAATTCACAGGAGTGCTGAATTCCATACATAATTTTGGAATAGACATTTCATGTTAAAATAAAAATCAGAAAAAGTAAGTGTCATAATCCTTAGGAGCTCCATTTATTAGTAAATGAATCCTGCTCTGCTAGTTATTTAAGAGGGATAAAAACCAGTATATGTGTACAAACTTCATGTCTAAATATCATCCTATTAGCATAAATAACAAACATTTATTAAATGTAATACATTCAGACACACTGTACTAAAGCAACATCCAGGACACTAGTTTTTCACATTCACAGCTACAGTCCTGGGCATCTCCATCTGTATGGTATCTCCATCACTTACCCTAAACCACCAGTGAGTTTATGCCATACAGAACATTTTGTAAAGGGCTACATGTCTGTCTCTCAAATCTGTTGATGGGGTGATTCCTTGAACTGTCTCAATATATATGTTAAGACAAATAATTTTACAGGAAGGTCAGAGACAGAATGATTTGGCATTACAGAACATCAGTGAAGAAACAGTATTTTTAGTTATTTGTCAGCCGAGAAGAATGAACCCATCATAAATACTCATAAACTCATCAAAATAGCCCAGGACTGCTTGGATAGGAAGAACTCTGGGGCTGGGATGAGGCTTTAATACCTGTAACATGGCCACAGATAAGGAAACAGAGTGCAAACAATATTACTTTGCATTTTCTGTCACTTTTGATCTACATGTCTTAGAGACATTTATATGAGGAGATATTGGTCTCACTATGTATCTATGGTAGCTGAGGCACTTCACAGATGAAAAATATGTCTAAAGTTTGCACTAAATCATAGATGGAGGGAGCAAGGAAGCCAAGAAACCTCTATTCCCACTTGCCAGCTGCAACTTCACTTTTCACCGCCATCTCTTTACCACTTCTATGTGTTAGAGCTAAAACTGGGTTTCTGGAGGCATTTTAAGTAAGCTACACTATCCACTGCCAACAGCCTAGCTTCAGATGTTAAAATATCTTACGAAAATTAGCTTGCTGCAGATAGGAAACAGCCCAACAGTTTAATACAAGTCCCCAGAAAAAAAAAAGGTAAGTGCTTGCATAAAACCAGTATATACATACGTAAATGAATGTCTCTTCATTCTGACTAGAACTGTAACATACTGACCTTGGAAGACTGAATGAAAAAAAGAACAAAAGAAGGCTTTAATACGTCTGTCCTAGAGGCAACATGTACTACTGCCACCCATCAAAATAGTCATTATTAATGGTACAGACCATGTAACTTACAAGAAATACACTTTGACAGAATTTTGTATAGCTTTGGCACAGAGGCTTTGTTCAAAAATAGATTTACAGTGACAGATGTCCCCATATGCTTCAAAATTCAACAGTTCTCACATACAATTCCAATGATAATGAGCGAAGAAGAAATGGTGTCAATCACACTCCATTTCAGCTATTGTAAAACTTGCACAACATATGACTATCAGTTTACTATATATCAGTTTTCAAAACTGTATGCTGCAGGATCATTTCTGCCTCGTGCTGCTAGTATCTCAGCTGGATTTCTTGTGCCGTAGGACACATGGCAATTGAAATCCATGCAAAATGCATGCAAAGCAGTATAAAATAATGCTCTTAACTCTCTTCTTCCTGGAGTTAACAACATGAATGCCATGGTATGTGAATATGACTGTCCCATCTAGATTTCTATAGCTTAGTAATGCTTTTCTGGTTTTTTAACTCTTTAATTTTCCTCAAAGCACAATTTACAGTGAATGAAAAACCCAATGATTTTGGCATCAGGTGACTGACCAAAACAACAGATCTGATATTTTCAGATTACTTATTGTCCCAGTGGGCCAACACCACCATAGAAATGTTTAACAAATTTCTAAGTCTCACAGATGAGTTTCCATGCTGCAGAATATATCAACAATTTAGATAACAATGCTCACAAACATTGGTAAAAATCATCATCTTTGTTTTCCAGCTAACCTCCATTTGAAGTCCATCAGTACAGGGGGAGAAAAAAAAATAAATCACTGATATTGTCTATAGAGTATTAGCTAAAATATTAAAAAAATGTAGGACTCTGTTCTTCATGGCTGTCACCAAGCACAAAAACAAGAGTGAATCTTTTTGTCTTGTTTACCAGCACATCACAACATTCAATATTTTTCATAATCAGAACACTACAACATCAAAATTGCCGGTAGTAATTAAAACAAAACCAATAAATTAAGATAATAGGGAAATATTCAATTACAAAATTCTTCTGTTCTATGAGTTACAAACTCATTCCTCACTGGCAAAACTTCCAGTGCAGTGAGTATAAGTATCTAGCTGCCTTCATCTTGAGCTATAGCTGCAAAGGATTCCAACAGCAAATTCTGAATCCTGTATGAACAACTATGTTAGAGTGCTGAAAATACTACTCCAATAAGTTTTTTCTTCAGCTGCTATTTAGCTTCAACTTGGACTCAAATTGTTTTAATTCAATTTTTGTTTGAGAAAGATAAAAATCATCTGAAGTTATGTTTAGTTTGGTTTGATATACCATCCTGTAAAAAAAAAACAAAATTATGCCCAGATTCTTGTAATGATGAAGCCAGCTATCTTTGGAGATTGATCTCCTGCTGTGTGTCCTCTTGCTGGGAGAAGTTCTGGAGGAGGTATAATCACTTATCTAGTTAAAATCTGAAAGAGTTCACTAACCAGCCTAGAAGATCACGATAGGTCAGAAGATCTTTGCTGAAAAAATGGTGTCTGATAAAACAATCTGCTGATATAAGCCAGTCTACTACTTCCAAAACCAACATATCTCCACCATTGCCCATCTTTACTTTTGTCTTCAATTTGTATCTGTTGCTTTTGGGGCTGAACCTTTAAACTTGTCAAAATTTGGCTGCATGTGGCACCTGAAAGAACCAAGGGGCCTAGACTGCACATAAACCTGTTGCTTACATCCAGTTGCCCCATAATTTTTCCAGTTTCTCTTTTAGGTTTTCAACCAACTGGATAACAAACATAGAGCAAGTCCTCTACCACTTTCACAGCTCATGTACATGGCACACATGCCACTAACTATGCAGAGGTAGGTATGTATGTATCAACACAAACTCCAGACATTTCTAACAGCTGTACTGATGGGTCTCATAATATGTCTGAAACTCAATCATAGGATATCTGACACTGAGAAACAGTCATTCCCTCCAGGACAGTTCACTCAGCCGAGATCGATATGAATAGAAACATCACTTGTCACCGCTGAAGTGCTTTGATTGTACAACAGGCGGCACAGACAAGATGACAATGTGTCCCCTGGTTTGCCTCATCAGAGTCTGGCAGCTTTCATATTGATCTAGCGTTAAATCTGAGAAGCTTCCCTACACCACTGTCATGAGGATGCAGACAGGCTGTCTAATGTAATGCTTACCTTTAGTCTATGTAAAAAGGTCTCAGCTTTCTAGACTCATTTTTCTCAATTTCTGAGGAACAGCTTACTGAGACTTTTATGAAATAAAATGGTGTACTAAAAGAATTCCAGAAGGTTTTCCAGAGACTGAATAATGAAGAACATGAGTAAAAGTGATGCATTTATAACGTCACTCCATGCACTTAAAAAACATGGGTACCCTTTAGATATTTTTTACTTTGCCTGTACTTCCCAAAGAACAGATCAAAATAGGTTCAGGTATCTAGGTTTGTAGTTCTTTTCGTACTATTTTGGGGAGTTTATTAACTCCACATAATATATACTAAGGAAGGGAAAAAGTTTGCTTCAGAGAATTCAAGAAAAACAGTGGTTATTAATTTTTAATTTTCCAATGTAAGACTAGAAAAGAAAAAATAAAGTAAGCGAAAGGTAATTTGCATTGTTTTCATCAAAAAACAGCACTTGTGTTGGTTTGAAAGAGATTAGATATGTTTATTGTATTCAGGCAGTATATTCTTCTCCTTTTAAAACATTCTAAAATAGATTGAAAATAGGATAATTTTCAGTCTCGTATATAATTATGATGGAGATGACAAATGACAGTCCTCATAGTCTCTCTATTCATGTGTTAAGTTTTAAAAGGCTTTAACACTAAAAATTAATGAGGACAGGGTACAGTACAATGCACATATAACTTAGGCATACTGTAGACGTTGTACCAACTATGCATTTTTATAGGACACCATTGAAGTTGAATGTCCTTATTTAAGAAAGTGGGACGTCACTTGTTATCAATTAGTCAAAATCCTATGTATACAACTGGCTGGCACACCACCTTATTTCACTAAATACTGCACAAATTGAGCCATTTCTCTGAATTTCCAGCTCCACTTACCATGGGCATTTATTAAACAAATCTTTAAGCCCTTAACCAATTATCTTTAGACAGCTGCTTAAAATGAAAGAACAAAACTAATTAATGACAGATAGATTAAAATTTTTCTTTTAGAAATTATGTCTTATCTGGTAATTTACCTGTAAATATTACAGTACTGCAATTGTACCTCACTGACCTTTTCCATATTCTCCCCAACAGACGAGTGCAGCCATTGTATTAGCCTGGACTGCACAACCTTTTAAGCATATTGCTTATTGCTCAGAAAAGAATCTATACGTGACTGATAACACTTTGCTTTTAAGTCAGAAACAACTGCTTTTAGCTTAACAGAACATGATACACTTCATTAGGAAGAAGGTATCTCTTTCCGATTACAAACGTATAAATAAATAACGATGGAGAGCATCCTGCCCCTCTTCAAGAAGCCTCTTAAGGGATCGAGGCACAAAATGGAAGGAAAGCAATGCACTCCTAATCAATGTTGATGCCAGAAAGTGCCCTTGAATGCCTGTACAAATAGTTTCAGTTTGTTTGATATTATTTTCAGTAATACTGCTGATAACAAACTGGAAAACGTGAAAACTACATGTGACAGCAATTCTGATAAGAATGACTTCCCAGATCACATTCTCACCATTACAGAGCCCCGCAAAGGCTATATACCATGGCAGGTGGAAGTCAGATTCTGCAGCCCTTTCTATCCCCAAGTAGTCTCATTCACTGAAGAAGGATTAGTGCATGAATGAGGGCAGCAAATAGCAGTGAACCTATGACAAAAATAAACAGGTACCACATTTCAGTAAGTGAAATGTATCACTGTGTCTAACCTGGGGAGCAAAGGACAGCAACATCTGGATCTAGACAGATTATTCTTCATCAAATCATTCACCATGTTGTGTGTCAAAGATTTCTTGTGGGGACACAACCCTTTTGGATAGCAAATGTCCCACATCAATGCAGGTATTAAGACACATTTTCTCTACTGAGCAAAATATTTAAGGGCATCTGTAATAGGGTGTTCAAGACACATGCTGGTCTTCCATGTTTTATCTAAACACTAGTTTGTGCATACACAATGGCAAGAGAGCAAGACAAAAGAGAATAGACAACACAAATACTATACGTGACATCAGCTAGATCACAAAATGACCTTCTGGTAGAGGAAATCGACGGGGAATCTGGAATGTCCTCCTGCTGGGTCTACACATGGTATTCTACTCAGTGAATGAAAAACTGGATTGTTTCAGTGTACCAAACACAGCAAGCAATGGGAACTCAGAGCTGCAAAAGTTTTCATTTCATGAACTCGGTAAACTAATCATGTTTCCATAACTCAGTCTGACAGGTTGATTTCCTACCTGAAAAGAAGCAGCTTCTTCAACCTGAAACCACCTACAGAGCTAACCACATGACTGCCTTTATTCAAGAGACAGGCCATACTTGGATACTGATAGGGAACCAATAGAGCACTGGAATAAAATCAAGCAATATGCCTTGAATCATGCTCCATTGTTCTTGAGATAAGAAATATTCTTATCTCAAAAAAAAAATCTTCAAAAAGGGAAAAGTGACCAAGAGAAGCTATCACATATCTGTCTTCCTGATCATCTTTATTCAGCAGCAAAGCTAACAAAGTCTATTGTAAAAGGTTTTGGGCGAATATAAAAGGTGCTATTCCAAAGACAGATTGTAAAAAATGTACAAACCCATTGTGACTCTTCTAAAGGCAAAGATAAATATATCTATGAATCTTTTTCTGTTTTGCATAGTGAAGCATGAGCAGTAACCTAGTAAAGTAAAATAATAATTAAAAAAAATTTTAAAAAATAAAATAAAATTAAAAAAATAAAATAAAATAAAATAAAATAAAATAAAATAAAATAAAATAAAATAAAATTAAAAAAATAAAATAAAATAAAATAAAATAAAATAAAATAAAATAAAATAAAATAAAATAGATGTTGGGGGGGTTGGACTTGATCTCTAGAGGTCCCTTCCAACCCTACCATCCTATGATTCTATGTTGCTACTATTCTCTTAAAGATTAAAATCTTTACGAGTTGAACTGAAATAGCATAGTTTGAATATCAATTGTCTTTAGCTAATGAAAATCAAGATGCTGTAAATTTCTCTAATTTGTGTTTAGGTTTACAAAAGTTCAGGTCTGTAGCCTCCAAAACTCTAAACTATTTTTCAGTGACAAGTCACTTTGCCATTAGAAAAAGACAATCAGAAATGTCATGTCCTGAAGTTAGATCAAAGCTTTGAAAATACGAACTGGCGTGACTGGTTGTTCTTTCTATACCAGGTACTATTAATATTTTAAGTTCCCCTTCCATGACTGACTTAATTGTCTCATTATTTTTCAGTCTTTATTGTGTATACTCAGGAGTTCCTGATCTCTATAGCTCTGATTCAGGAAGTGCACTTAAAGTATACTTTATTTAAGCATGTACCTATGTCCTATGGAGAGGCCTATTCTAGATTAATGCCATTTTCCCCTCTCTCTGCCATTTTTATCCCCTAGAGGGTCTTTATCAGGTAATACGCAGACCCAGGTGTGTTAATCTCACAAATTTAGGCTTTATTCAAAATGAATCAATTTAAACAAGAGTTTAAAAACTCTTGTCTTCTATCATGTTGTTACTGTATATTAGTATTAAATGTAGATAAACAAAACATGTATTCAACTTCTAGTCTTACATAGTTGTAAATTAAGATAAATAGAACTGAACTTTTGTTGTCAAATGAAGAAAACCAAACAATAATCCCTTTTTTACTGAAATGTGAAGTGGTAAGAAATTGTATAAAGCTGACAACGCATTACTAAAAGACAGTCCAAAGTTGTTTGAAAATCTAAAAGGTATTTGGAAATGCTTCTATAATTTAAGCAGAATCAAGAGAAGCTGATAATTTTAAATGCAACTATTTGCTAAAAACATTAACACTGAGATGCAATCACAGTCTTAGTGATTGCATCTTCGTCTTATTTTCTTGACAAGCACATTAATGCAAACATTTTAGCAAAATGTTGGCTCATATTCTGATTTCATCAACTAATCAAATCTTACTCTAAGGGATTATACAACCACCCAGACAAATGCACCTGTTTTTTCTGCTAAAGCAAAGGATACACTTCTACGTTTATGCAATATACAGTGTGTCTGCTCATAGTTAAAATTCTGAATTCTGTATCTCTGTAAATGAAACAATTTTTTTTTTTTTTTTTAAATATAAGTCGCTGGAATTCCTGAAACTTCCCTGTAGCTCAAGAATTCATTTCTGATTTTTTCTATCCATTTTCTTAAAATATCACTTCAATTTTAAGCCTTCCATTCCATGACAAAAATACCTCATCTAGAAAATCCACAGCTCTTTAACCACAAAGGCCTGGTCCTCTCAGGAAGAGATGAGTCTCAGCTGCTAAGCGTTTTGTTTTCTTGTTGTACAATAAATTCCAATTCATAAAATTTTAACAGAAGAAAGGTAATTTCATAGGACAACTATTTACAAAATGATACTGCATTAAACGCTAGGAGTTCAATCCTTCAATGTGATGCCCACTAAAACTGAGCAGAGGGAGCACATAGAGAAAACTGCTATTGTTACAATTTTAGCTGAAACATGATCATCTGAAATTTCTGTAACAATTTCTATTCATATTTTGTAAATTAAGCAGTAAGTATGAACGCAAGCTTTATCTTAAATCAGACTTTCTGTTTCACTTGATGTGCTCGCACTCTGTCAGGTGTCAGACAGAGAACATGCCTATCGACTGCAAAACCATCTCAAGTGCATCCAGTAAAAATTCAAAAATTTCTCAGACCAAACACTGTTCTTCACTAAAAAACAAAGAAACAAAGAGCTGTCAGGTGGCAGAAAACAAGAAAAACATGGCTTTTGAGATATTCACACTAGATGTTGAGTTTTAACACTGACTTAGCAATAATGTGATGTGGGGAAGTAAGGGTAAAATATATTTAAAGAGCCCAGATTAAAACTAATTGTCTTCAGTTTAAGATACTTGCCAGACATACATATAAATCCATCTTCGGTTATTTTATTTAAGTGGGAGCAAAATTACAGTGGTCTGGATTAGTATCACAGCTGCACTCCCTCAGAATATCAGTGACTGACAGATATGCTTTTTAATGCAGAAATGCAGTGTTACAGAAAAAATACATGATTTCCTGTCTTCTGTGAGAACTTTGGCTTCCTGAGAGCACCATTTAGCTTATTCTCATAAATCTTCATACCAAATGCAGAAAACTCAGTACAACTCACTCTCCCACTTAATCAAACTTATTTTATAAGGCTTTTTTTCAAACAACATCTAAGTAGTTAAACTAGCTCTCTACCATTCACTACTGCTTTTGGCTCCCACATTTTTTTTAAATTTAGGTGCTGATGTGAAAAAGCTTTATCAAAAAAAAAAAAGAAAACAAGTTACCTTTGCATATTTTATTATTTAGGCTTTAATTAGGCACATGATAGATAAAAAGGATATACAATACTACTCCTATCACAGGCAGACAACGATTCAAAAATTCTCTTCCAGTCAGCTTTTGCCCTGCCCGTAAATACCTATTTGTGACAGGCAGAATGATCAATAACCCATGAAGGCTGGATGGGAAGTCTCAGCATGGCATGTGGCTCTTTCCTCACATTGAGAACTCAGATGAAACTTACTAAAGAGCCTTTTAAAGAGCACAGTATTTTCATTTCTATAGGTAAGGTTGTGTCAGCATTATCAACATAAAACACTGTTCTTCATAATTTGTAATTTAGACAAAGGTGGCCAAATTGCAGAAGCGACTTTGGATTCACAGAGGGAAGTTGGATTACGAAAGAAATTTATGACAGTTAACTCACAGCACTGTTAACAATGTGACAAAGCTTTATTCCAAATACTAATTTTCCAGTACTTTTTCAGCAAAGCACTATAACATAATACATCTAGCATTAAGAAATTAGAGGGTCTGTCCTTGAGTCTATTCAGCCATCCATTAAAATTTTAAAGGATCAAGATCATTATGTCCTGCTGTCATGGTTTGACATGACAGCCTTTTCTGATAAGGGGGAAGGGGCTGTAAAGATGGCGCCTATAAGAAGTTGTTTGCAACTCTCCCCAGCTCTGAGCCAGATCCACTTCTAGGGCTCAGCCAATTAGACGCCTCCACAATCACTTTTTAAGAAGAAGCTGGAAGAGGACGTTTCTTCCTCCATCTTCTTCCTGCTTTTTCCTTCTTCTGTCCCTTCTTCTTCTTCTGGCTGGTGGTGGTGCAAGGAGTAGGAACTGTAAGAGAAACAACCATGCAGACTCCAAGGTCAGTGATGAAAGAGAGGAGGAGGTGTAGCAGAGCAGAGACTCCCCTGCATTCTGTGGGGAGTCTTTAAAGACTTCGCATCAGCAGCAGAGACTCATTTTGATACAGCTGACCCCGGACCAGGGGCAGCAATTCAGTTCACTACAGACCCCGAGCCAGGGGCAGTGATTTTCTTCTTTATCACTATGGCTGGAGCAGGTTGTGTCCCGAAGGAAGGGACCCAATATCCACAGCTGTAACTGTGGGAAGGAACCCACGACAAAGCAGCTCATCAAACCTATGCCTAGAAGAGGCNGAATTCTTGTAGAATAAACTTTCCTACTTTTCCATTTTTTACTCCCATTTCGCTGGGGCCTCCGCCATCCTAACGAGGGTGGGGGTGAATGGGGGCACTGAGTGAGAGACTGCTGTGGTGCTGCTGTGCTGGCTGGGCCAAACCACGACACCTGCATTTGGAAGTATAAACTGAACCTGCATTGAAATCAACATTGTACAGGAAAACTGCAAGCATAGGTTAAACAAACATACAAATATGTTTAAAGTAGCTTTAAACAATTAAAATTTACACTGCTAATCGAGTATAGAAATTGTAACAGAATAGCATAATTTTTTTTACATTCAAGTGATACAAATTGATTTTGCCCAACACAGTGACAGAGTCTATTAGCCAATGGTAGTTGTCTAAAGACTCTGCTGTAAAAGATGTACAAGAACAAATTTCTGATGTTGCACTTAAACCTCTCTGAAACAGGTATGAAACAGAGTTTGTAGTTTGGGTGTGATTAGGTAATCTATAACTTCTAATAAAGATCAGCCCCTCCCCACCAGAAAAAGAGGAAAAAAAAAAAAGAGAGACATTACATCACCATGTCCAGTGATTCTCAAGGGAATTTTCATGTGACTACATGTAAGATGATAATCCATTTACAGTGGCCCTAGTTTTAACAGCAAAAGGATCATATTAGCCCTTTGGAAGGCTCACTGAGACTTCAAATCACAGATTTTGTGGTTAATGGTCCCTTCCAACTCTGCCATTCTATGATATGTAAGTATCACTGTGCAAAGGCTAAAGCTATCTACAGTTGTTATATTCCTATTTCACTTACCAATCTCAAGTATTGCTCTATGAACATTGTTGACAAAATCAGAAAAGAGACTGCATTTAATTTGCTTATGATAGGAAATATTTTTTCTACTCACTTCAAAAAAAAAGTTTTCCAAAGACCTTGGAGGGAGACAAAGCTTCCATTATTTAATACAAATGATTGTATGATTTTTACTTTAGCACACTATGTCTCCAAAGAAGAATCTTTATAATTTATTCCACACTTCCCCTCAACAAGAGTTTACAGTCAGTATTTTCAGCAACAGTAAGCATGGTGATGTGAACAAAGAAAACAACAGTAAGGTACTACATACAGGTAGCCAGTTTCAGTCTATTCATAATCTACATCGGTCCTTTTGGAAAACATCAGGCTAGAAGATCTGCTTTCTTCCAGGGCAACATTAAGTAAACTAAAAGGGTTAAAATTAAAGGGGTAATCTGTGAAAAGATTAAAATGGGCTTTCTCTCTTGAATTTAAGGCCCAGGAACATTGTTTAGACCTCACTGGTTATCTCAGTCATAATTAACTGAGGGATATGCCTAACCTCTAAATACTTCTATACATACATACATACACAAAAAGAAAAAAAAAAAAAAACAAAAACCTCAAAAAAACCAAAAAAACAAATAAACGAAACAGGAAAAAGGAGCAGCAGATAGACATTCTACTAACCAGGAAAAAAAAAAAACAGCTCAGAGCATGATGTAAGCATGACCAGCAAAAGCTACGATGCAAAACATCATTCTCACCTAAGGGGTCTGACAGAGGTCTTTCTCTTTTCTGCACTTATGTGAGCTAATCATGTTAATCTGGGTATCACAAAAAAAAAAACACAAAAAAAAAGGATATTCCAATGCACTCACCAGAATAGGGATCATCAGCTCCAAAAAAGGAGGCCAAAGAAAGTCACTAAAACCATCTGGAGAAAATGGGTAGGGGGTATGATAGAGTTGCTCAAGCCCTTGATAATGAAGCACTTTTCTTCTGAAACAAGAGGGGCTTGGCTATTGGCAATTCAGCACAAGCAAAATGGCATAATTCCATGCCATTCCTGAAGTGAGAGGCAGCAGGTTTTGTCAGTGTTTTTCTCTGAGTAAGTCTACTAAATAGCAGCAGTGGGAAGGGGTTCAAGGTTTCCTTCCAGAACTATAGTGATTCCACTGGCAGAAAAGTTGGCAGTTTTGCAAAGCTTTAGATGCAGCAAAAGGCTGGAGGACAACCTCTTGTCTTAAACCTACCTTGTTCCTATCTCAGGCATATGAGTTACACATGAACACAGTGTGCTCACTGGAAGAGTCAGAAATACAGTCAATGGGTGAAGACCCTCACTTTGAGAAGTAATGGTCATTAAGACACAATGCTAAAGGATGCTTTAATAAAACATCAAAAAGTTGGCTGATGGTGGGAAACGACACAGAACACCAACATCAACCAGACAAAAAATTGAGAAGGAAATGAAGTGGACAAGAACAAAGATGTATCAATCTTACAGAAGAACCACCCTTACAGTAGTTTATTAAAGCCATTTCTTCCTCTAAATACCTTTGTTAGGATGGACAACAGCAGAAATCTCAGCTTTAGCTATACTGGAAAATCAGCCAATCAATGGCAGTTCTAATTAGAAAATAAGGGTTTTCTACAACATTATGTGTTTGATTCAGTGTACCATACTCCAAACCACTGCCCAGTTGTATTACATGCGACATTCATTTTCTTACAGTAAAAAGCACCTCATTTCTATGGCTTTCCACTAGCCCTCTATGGCATCACATTGACTCCCCAGTCCCTGAAAGCTAAAACAAAAGCAGTATTTTTAAGAAGGTAAATGCAAAGGGAGAAGAGGAATGACAGAGCCAGTAAACACACTACTTGCAACACATAGAAACACCACTGTGAAACAGAAGCACTGATGATGCCATGATCTGACCATCCATGTCAGGTAAAAGTTTTGCAACCCCACATTTTCCTCCCACTCTGCTTTATTACAGTGGGAGAGGCTCAGTATGTATCTAATGTATATAAAGAACATCAGACATCAAGAAAATGAAGGGAAACCAAAAAGGTTGCATCATCTGGAAGCAAAAAAGGGTTGAAACTACAGGGAAAAGATTTAATGAGTTCCAGGAGAAAGAAATATATATATATATGTGAGACTGATATCTCTTAGACCCCAGAATAACTTCTCAAAAGAAGCAATGGAATACACTACTTTGGATCTATTTAAGGCTGGATCAAGCAAAGCACAAAAAGCCCTGTACTGCAGAGAGCAAACAACACTGCAAGAGAAAGACAGAACCAGTAGGTCTTCTTTCATCTTCAGCTTAGACATTTCTAAATTTGTCATTAGAAGCTTTTGCCATGGATTTCTTTTTTTTTTTTTTTTAATCATTAGAATGACTATGAAGCAATTGAAAGTGAAATCCTTCATGCTCTAAGCATGCTGGCTTGTTTTTTAATGGTTTTCATAGTTTCAATTTATTTAGGAAAATATTAAGCTGTCTAAATGTAATCTCTATGAATGTATATAACCAAAATATTGACAATGCTTCTATAGAAAATTCTAAGCATGCAAAAATAAAGAAATGCCTCTGAAGAACATTCCTCATCTGTTTTAACAAAGAGGAAAGCTGATCTTTGGAGGATCTGTGTTCAGCCCTGAGTAGCTGTTAGAAATAAGGCTGTGTGAAATAGTTCTGTTGAAATGCAGAATACACAGGTCTCATGCCATCATGAGATTTTCTCCCACCTGGTTTCTGGTTTTATTCTAGGCTTTGGACTAGTTTTATGAAAGATCTTGAAACTAGTAGAATAAATGACTTCATATCAAAATTATGCCCTACATAAATATCACTGCTGCTGCATACCACTGAAGATGGAGAAGTGCAACAGAGGTGCAGAATCAATGTGTCCAAGACATGAAACCTGAACACTTTGATTTTTCACATTCCTGATGGATGACACCTTGGGCAATTCAGATTATCTGTAAAAAGAAACCAGCTGGAGTCCAGAAGGCAAGTAGGTTTTGCATTTTGGGCAGACACAGAGCACTAACAAACAGGACAGTCCCAGGAGCTGGCCCTCCTCCTTCACCCACAGGTGTCACAGTCCAACAGAGGCTGGCAGAATGCCATGAATCCCCAGAGGGACAGAAGAAGGGTGATAGCCAGGGCTCTGCATCCCAGAGCAGGGAGGCAGACTGACGGAAGGTGAGGCTGAGGTAGGAGGAGGAAAAACAACAATATCCCAGCACTACTTTGCCTTTCCCAAGGTGACCTATTTACACCAGTCTCTATCAGGAATGGGTCCAGACTTACATCACAGGTTAGATCTAAGATCTGTGTACTAAGAAGTACACAGGCCTCATGAAAGGTCTAAGGTAACAGCAAGGAAAGTTTCTCCAAAGCTGCAAAATGGATGACTCAAGTCCCATAAAAATAGGCAAAGCCAAAATGATGGGGATTTGCTTGTTAAACACATGACAATCACAGAGCAAATCTTCAGGTTGTGATGCCACATTACAAGTGCAGCATATTTTTATGTTATTTGCCCTGGAAACTTTTAAAAGCATTTTGAATTTAACTAATGTGGGCTAAGCAACACTGTCTGATACCCTCTCTGTCACTGGGCCAACCAAGGCCTGAGTCCAGCAGTTCCTGATACTTATTTCCTCCTCTATCTTTCCCCTCTCCAATTTTCAGTGGGAATTGCAGTGTAGTTGCTCATGCTGTGCATTTCAGGAATAATTGCTGAGTTCTCATTTTTTAAATGAGAATATCACAAGGCCCAGTAAGCCTATTTCATAGATTCACAGAGGCTGGATATGGAAAAGACCTAGGTCATCCAGCTCACGCCCTTGCTTCCCCCTCCTTCCTTCCCCACTTGGCCAGTATGTGATTGTTTCCTGCAACATATTTCTTTCCTATTTGCTGGCCTAGTAATGTCTGATTTATTCACTGCATAAAATAACCGCAGATAATTAATTACGTGCTTTCAGTGAAAATACAGCCAACTGCCTATCCAGAACTCAAGCTTCCACACCAGCCAACAGCCGACTGAATACATTTACAAAGCAAACAATAATGTTGCCTACCCTCTCCTAAAATTACTTCCGGAGCCCTTGAAACATCTTCTAAACTTTTAGGATTTGGCTTTCTGAGGATAAGGTTACTTTTTCCCACTGATCCAGTTTGATTTCTACTAATATTTCTGCTACACATTTTAATTAGTTTCATTTACAATTTAGTTACCAAAGAGAAAGAGCAGTCTGGAGGTCTGGGTTTATTTTTGTTTGTTTGCTTTTTTTTTTTTTATTTGTTTTTTCCAGCTTCTACCAGCAAGCCTGGCTGCATTGTAACAGCAAGAGGGCATAAAACTTGTCAAAAGCAATGAATAATACCTGAGGAAAAGAATGTAGGGAAAAGAGTTTCACTTAAGTAAACTGTCATTTGACATTTTGTTTTAAATATTTTTTTAAGATCAGCTACTCTTGAAGGACTTTAAAGGTTGAGTAGGAGGATCTCAATATCTGAGCAAAACAGAATATATCATAAGGCAGTGAAGCAGTGCAACAATGTTATGCATGGGGAGTTTGACAAATTACAAGGTCAGTGAACATCATACTTCACCTGTTTCATTTTTGCACTTACTATTTACGCTCCATATTGCAAAAAATAAACCACTATTCTTACTTTTTGGGGGTTGGTTTTTTTTTTTTTTTTTTTTTTGCTGCTTCACACATAGTCCTCTCTGTCTGCCCTCATATATATATTGGTCAGGAATACCAAGAACACTCACTTGTGTTTGCTTCCAAAGGTACCCTCCACTTTCTTGAGAGAACCTTTCCCTCTCTCAACACTACAACAAAAAAACTATAAAATGAGGCAAACCAGCACCATCTACTTACATCCTATGTTTTGGCAAGCTCTGTTCAGCACAGGTATTGTCTGGTCAGATTTGATCAGAAAACACAACACTGTACTAGTGCATTCTTCCATGTCCAGCAGCGTGGGCCCAGGTCATGCTTTTGATTCTAGATAAGCATTTTTAACAGCTGGGGCAATTTTCATTCCAGCTTTGAGGAAACAAATCCATTAGTGCTGACCTGGAGCTGTTAACTCTGCCTGGAGTTAATGCCCATAAGTCTCATTCTGCTTTTTGACTCTCTTGCACAATTTTCACTGTTGGTCTTTTCCTCCTCTCCTGCTTTTTTTCCGTATCAGTCTCCTGAATCTGACTCAAGGGCAAAATGAAAACAAGCAGGTAAACTGACAGATGTGGGAGTAAAAAACACACAACTTATTCTCTTTCACTTTTCAGCTTATGGTTCATTTTCTGAGGAAATTAGAAGTAGATCAACACTCTGAACAAGAGGATAAGCTTGCACAGATGTCAGGGAAGCATCTCACAGACCAGCAACCTGAGGAACTCTTCGGGTAGCCTGAAGAACCATGACAGTGCTCTCAAGAAGGCATGCTTCATTGCCTTTGCAATACTAAAAAACTTCCTGCACTTATGAACTCTTCCTTTAATATACAGGGGATAAAATTCGTATTAAACAAATCCTACTCTGTAGGAAAAACACTACAACAGTAGGCTAATTGACAGTAGGTTAATGGATCAACTCTTGTAGTGTTAGGAAAAGGCCTGTTTTCAGCACTCCTCTTAGGACATCATATCTGTCAAAATAAGCATCTCCATTTGAGAACTGAGGACTGGTCTACTATTTATTATGAGATGTCATGTCTTCTGCTGTACCCCTAAAACCTCCAAATGAGTAACAGCTAACAGTAAATTAGGTTTGGACCAATAATTTCCCTCAAGAACACATATACATTGACTGATCTCTCTCTCGGTCTTATTTTAATTTTCTATCAAGAAAACCATTATATATGTAGCTTTGCATACAGGTCAGTGCAAGTTATAAAAAATAAAAATCTTACTGCCAATCAGATGTACAAAACACTTTGATGTCTCAAAGATACCTCGCAATGCATCTGAATCTTCCTTCAGATGTTGGTTTCACTTAAATCCCCCCTTAATGAACTTTCAAATCCAGCTCTCAAGCTGCCTAGTCCTAAATCTACAAACTGTTCTACATTAGGGTGCCTTTGACTGTAAACATACTTAATAGGAAAGCTCATCTGGAAGTTTCGTGTGGGTGGCAATGATGAGACAGCCACTATGAGCCTGTTTGAGGATGGGAAGGGGGTCCTGTAATCGTCACCATTTTTTCTAATGATATTTTTGAAATACCAATACTCAGCCCATCAAGCTTTTTTATTTTATTTTATAATTTGGATCTCTTTAAGCCTCAAGTCTGGCTTGGAATGCTATAATTGCATACAGTAAGCTAGACTTCCTTCTTTTTTGTTAATGTAAAATGTGGATGAAAGGCCCCATGCAGATAAGATTATCATAAATTCAATTTCCCCAACTGTTAAAAGCAAACAAGTTACGCTATACGCAGGCATTCTTTGAAGACAGTCTTGCCTTTGAAACAACTGAGATGCAGTGTAGGATGATAGTCATTGTTTTTTAAACACTACTGGAAAGAACAGCTGAAATTCAACCATTTTTTAAAGACACCCACCATATCTCTCATTCCCTAAGCAGACAGGCCAAACTTTTTTTTAACCTTCTAAGACTCTCCTTGCTGTCGGCAAGGGCTTTTGAAGCTTATTCAAAACCATAAAGTTTTGGAAGTATAGCATGTGCTCTATCTCTCAAGGCAAATGCTTATTTATAACATCACTGCTTGACTTGGTAATCTCCCCAAAAGTCTCCCCTCTTCTCTTTAAATGTGAGCCCTGAAACTACCTTTCTTTTTTGTAATACACCATGAAATCAGGACTTGATGTCTCCCCACTATACACAGGGTCATTTCTGCCACACATTCTCTTTTTGATGAATTCAATCCATGTTACAGCTCTTAAGAGACCGGCTGCAGTTACAGCACAATCGCAGCAATTAAGGCTTACTCTGAGTCCTTAAAAGTTTTGCGTTTTTTTTCCTCTCTGTTTGGATAGGGTTTTTTAATTCCTTTATTTCTTAAACAAAGTAGTGAGTGAAAGGAATAAGAACGATTCAAACTATTATGTGATGGTAATTGTTCTTAAGCCTGTAAACCCTCTTTTTTTTCATATACTAAAAGCCTTCCAGATCTTTTGAGCACAAATGTACTGGATTAACTTCTATTATGCACCTGATGAATCTCCAGGACAGAAAAGGTGACATTAGCTTCCACAAGAAAAGTCTCCAGAAAATAATTTATAGGTATTCACAAGGGGGAACTTTGCAAAATCTTCCAAAAATGAAAGCATGCCAGCAACTCCTGCTGGGAACAGGAGTATCACTTGCAGCACTGCTAACCACTGTTTCACCTCCACACTTGTCAATGCATAAATCTTTCATTATCACTGGGAATAACTGAATGACACCTGGGAACAGTATAGAAGGAAGATGAAATAACATCCTAAAGATTCCCATGTTTCCTAAACCCAGATGAATTGAGAGGAGATTTATCCAAAATATTATGGTCAGGCTTATCTTACATATTTCCATTTTATGTTCAGAGCATTCTTGAAATGGACAAGGGATAAAGCAGTCATAGAGTTAACAAACTCAGTATTGCAATTAATATGAGCTGGTAATTTCATTATCAACATTGAGAGCCTATGTTTGCTATGGTGATTTGCTAAAGGCAATAAGTGCTTAAAGAGGGGCCTGCACTACTCTGGAGTTTACTGGATTAATGTTTAGGATATTAAACAATTGAGGAATAGCAATCTCATGGAATGGTTCAATCTTTTTTCTCATTGACACCTGAAGCATGCTGTGTGTGAAGAATATACTCAAATTATTAATATTTCAGTTGAAATCTCATGCATATATCAATCCTATACAGGGAGCCTTCCTCACTTTTGCGAAAATCCTGGTTATTTAAATTCTTGTCACTAGCTGGCATGTTATATTTAAAATAAAAAATTCTGTTCTCAGAAATATGTGGTAAAAATACAGTCAAAATCTAAGGGTATCATGAACTCAGTGTCAGCTGTCAGACTTTTGAAAAGAAGGGTCTAAACTAAAAACATTTATTTTTTACATTTTTTTTATACAATTGTTCTCGGATCATTTCTAAGATACTCTACAAAAGATACTTAAGAAAAGAAAGCCCACAGCCAAACTTAAATTCACTAGACACATTTTTTTCCAATATACACACTGACACACAAAAATCAGGGTCTGAAAATTTAAAAAAAAAAAAGCTGAAAAAAACTAATTGCAGAATGTCTGTGTTATGCTTGGCTAGTAAAAAAAAATTCTAGGATGCACAGTGTTCAGGGAAGCAACCCATCTGTCTCACTAAATTTATAAGCAATCTACCTGTTAACAGCACACTGACAAAATGAAATAAATATTACAATTCTAACTGTCATCATCATTAATATAAAAAATATTATTCCACCAGGAAAAAACATGATCTATATATCTCAAAATATATGAAAGACATGTGCATTTACATTTAAATAATAATATATGGTGATATTCCAAGTACAAACCCTCATCTCCAGATAATTGCAAAAGCCATTAAACCTTTAGATAGAACTGTGACAGACACTTACCAGGATAAATCCATTTGGGGCCTTTATTAACACCCTATGTGTGCATGGCTAGACTTACATTTCATTTTTATTTAGGTTCAGCAAGTATGTTTCCATATAACTGTGATAAGCACGCAGAAGCTGGGAAAACTATCCTTTGTGGTTCTGTCCAATAAATTTCCCTCTAGAAGCAGCACTGATCAATTACTGTATGTTGCACATCCTTTGCAAGTGACACTCCTAGCCCATCTGGGTCACATTTCTATAGTTCACTAAGCTATATGGCTGAGGATACATCAATTCTATTTGTATAAATTCAAAAGCAACACTGAAACAAACGAAGTGCCAACCAAAATACTTCACAGTGATGTTTTAAAAAAGTCTTTCTGTTTTCCATGCAACAGCTATAGAGGAAATAAAGCATATTTGTTACCAGCTTCACTTCAACTAATCTACCTTCCTTCAACAAAACAAAGATCTCCCAAGTTTTGGAGAAATGGTGCAATGTGCTTATATAAAAACATTTACATGTGTACACACACACAAAGAGGATGTCATTTTGGCAATTAAAGTTTTTCTCTTTAGAGAAAAATTATACATGAGAGTATTCCTCTGCTTTTCTTGCTATGCTCGGATTATTAAATAATTAAATGCAGTACAGTGTGAAGACATCTTATTAATACATGCATTTGTCCTGGGCCTTCAAGGAACTAAAGCGACCTTCAAAACCAATCAGATGGTTGCATTCCTACTGGTCATAGAACTAATAATGAAAGTTTGCATCTCTGTAAGTTAGACCTACTCTTTCTACTTCCATTTAGATGAGAAATACACTAGATGAACTGAGTCCCCAAACAAGATTGGTTGAAGTTTTATTCAAAATAGAGAGAGCAAAACCATGGTCTTTTGGGAGAAGCAAAAGTCAATGGAAATCCACCCATGAAGATATAAATTTCTATGTGAAACTTTTATGCATAACTCATAATTACCTAATATCTGTTGCCTGACACAGACTAATGTCAGTTGATTATTTTATTTTTTGTTGTCACTGGAGCATTTAGTCAAACAATTAGCCAACATTTAGTCAAATATTACAGTGATAGCTTTGTTTCAAATCCAGTTGTACTTTTTCGGTTGGTCAAATTAGTCTCACATCAGGTTTGTCCCTTCTGTTTTATCTTCAGACAGGTACAAACTCGAACATTTCACCAAGTACTAAATTAATATACCTTTTTTTTAAAAAAAGAAATCTTTTACAATTCACATTTTGTTACTATTTCATGGAATCACAGGACTTAACTCGGATTAACAGTGAAGTTTTTGTTTCCAAACAATACAATAATTTCTTGAAATTTTTTCTGGAACAGAACAGGATAGCTAAACTCTGTACTTGTACACCATCAGAATCCAAGCCACTGTAACAGTGAAAGTATGATAAACAGCAGGGGGGGATGTTTATCAGGCTACTATCACACCTTTTTGCCTTTTTAACCTACTGTTTCAGTGCAGGTTGGAAATACTTCTCATCTTACTGATTTGGGGTCCAATATTTTGTCTCAAATCGAATTACATCGTAAATGTGTTCCAGAAAGCAAATGAGATAAGCAATATGCTGTGGCATCTATTTCTATTATTTTCTTTTTCTCTCACAGGAAAAACAAAGAGGAGCTGATGAAGAACTAGTGCATCATGTCCCACTTGTTTCCATTTGACAGAAACAGTTTCCAGAAAATGATCACCCCACAATACAAGGATTGCTGCGAAGGAGATGATTTTTTTTTTTTACAAGATGGATCCAGTCATGTCAGATTTATGATATATTCCTCTACAGAGTCCTTCACATCACTTAGCATTTAGCAGTCCTTTTACTGTTGACTGGAATGTTTTTAACTTGTTTGCTAAAACATGAAAGAGGTTGTAGCTTGCACAGGACAGAAGAGAGCACTCCATAGCTCCCAAATCTCTGCTGTAGCTTGTGTAAATGACTTACCTGACTTACGTATACATAACTCTCCCGAAGAATCTTTTGAAGTGCTATATACCACTCATACAGCACAGTAAGTACCAAATTATTGATTTCCAAAAGCTAATTATTTTTTTGCAATGTTCTCACCCTCCAGTTTGTCATATAACATAGACTTCATTACTTCTAAGTATTCAAAATAATGATGCTATCTGTCTCTCACAAATTTAAGTGCAACGAGATATTTGCCCCTCAGAGAGCAACAGCAGATACCACAGACTAAAAATAATGTCTAGTCACAGAGGCTTCCCTCATGACCATCCTACTCATGTTTTATTTTAAAAAGCTGTTATACTTTCTTCCCTAACCCTAAATGCCAGGAGGAAGCCTGGCCCCAGTGGGGCTGGCAGACAGACCCTTCACCCATGCATTTGTTCAGATATCAATTTTGCCTGGGCAGCTGTGCTGGGCTATGAGGGATCAGCTGGCTGGAGGAGGACAGATAGGAGAACTATTAGCATCTCCACAGCTTGGGCCAGTCTGCCTGATTACAAATTCATTGAAATTAATTAATTTTTAATTTCACACTAACCTCAGCTATTATAAATCATGCCAACCAGGACAGGGAGACATTCACTGAAATATGAAACTGTGGGTTGAAGAGGTGCCCGATCACAGGTTCAACTTCAGCAATCTGTCACTTGAGAGACAAGAAGGAAGCAAATAACTTTTCACAGAAATTATTTGAAAATATTGCCTTAATTATGCTCTTTCAGAAAGAGCACAAAAGGGAAACAGTTCTGAGCTCTGTAAGCATGAGTCTGGTACTCCAGCCTCTTGAATGGTTTAATCATGTAAAAAATTCATTTTTAATATTTTGTTTGACATATTTTTTTCAAATGAAGGAGTAAGACTCCTTTTGCACAATAAAATCAATGAAAAACAATATAAAATATTAACATCTCCACATCTATGAAAGTAGTATCTAGGCTCTTCATAGATATTTCTCTCACTGCCCTCGGACTTCTCTGCTACAGGTCCAGTGAAAAGGAAATAATCTTACTTTGAAATACTGACAGATTTGATAAAAAAAAAATCACTTGATATCCTTCTTCCTACCTTCTGGTGCTTTGTTAATATGAAACAGTTACTCATAAAATACATTTCTACGAGCATGTTTCAGTTTCATCAGAATTAAATCTCATGCAAGATACACCACTTCCTTTCATCAACAAAACTGTGAGGGGTGGGGTTGTTGCTTGCTTCCCAGTTTTCAAAGTTCAGATCTATTGTGTTGGAAGTACGAATTCAAGCCTTGGTAAAACCCCACAGGAGTAAATAGAAGAGTAATACTTTCATAAAGTCAGAGCATAAACCCAAATTAGTCCAAATATTACCCTTTTAAAATTAATATATTGTGCACCACTAAGTGATAGCATAAGAAACATGGCACTGAATGTGATTCATTCAGTGTACATGTAAAAATAGCAGTTATTTATAGAAAGACAAAATGGCATTGAATGTAGAGACCTCCTAAACTACTCCTTTCTTTCTCAGCTTGCACCTTGCCTTCACATCTGCTTAGTTTGACCATCAGTTTGTTGTAAATAAGGTAACTTTGATTCTTAAGGATAAAAATCTCATAGCCAGTATCCTTACAAATGTAGGAACTACCACAAAAAGTACTCTATCGAGTCAGATCAGATGTACAGAAGGACTTCCATCCTTACGAGAGACCACGTCTATACTGCCTATGCCTAACAAATATATCAAGAAGACATGTTTTGATGTTTCCTCTGAACATTTTCCTAGACTCCAGCTATTTGGGTTAAATGAACTTCTTGAGTCAGCGAAGGTGTCTTTTTATTTAATAACCTTTGGTAGACTTTTCTTCCATCCTTCTTCTGACAATCACTTACTGAATCTATGCACCTCTGTGTTCAATAAGACAATGACAGAACAGGTTAAAGTAAGGAAATAGCTACAGATGTCCTTTAGAAATGTGAGGATAAAACTACTAACCCACATGCTAGCCATTTTATGCATCCTTCAAACTGTTTGGTAGTGTAGGTAGCTGGAGGAGTGTAAATCTTTTATTGTTATTATTTTCCATAGCATGGCACCTGCAAAACTAAGAGTATTCATTACTGAAAATCGAAATTGCTTGAGCTTGAAAACATTTAAATCAGAAAACTCTAAAAATCAAGGTCACCATACAGCTGTCCAGCACTTCAGCACACATACTTGGAAAAAATCTGACTTTATATATATATCTATACAAACAAAAGAAATGGAGCAGTGTTATGACCTTAACTCTGGTGCTCCTAGGATAGACACAGAAGATTCAAGGGGAAAGTGGGACGTTTCTCTGGAGATAAAACTCTTACATTAATTTTGATGGCATTAGTATTTAATTTTAAATTTAAAGAAAAAAATCAATGATACCTTTACTAATTGTATCAAATACACCAATTTAAAACTATGACACTTTTAAGAATAAAGAAGCTACTACTAATTGAATTTTGCTTCCCCTCATCTTTGGACAGAAATGGATTCAGTAGGACCCAATATTTGAAGCAGGAAATGTATTTCTTTTCCCAAACCAGAATGACTTCAAAGCTACTCAGACATATAAGATTATAACTGATTGGAAAATCCTTTACCAAACAATTTTCTGCTCAAAAATACTGCTACATCAAGATTGAAATCCCTTCGCAAAACTGACAAGATGTGTGCACGTGCATACATATTTGGGTGACTGTAAGAGAGTAAACGAAGAATCTGTGCTTGAGCATACAAATCAAAGAATGTCATCCTGAAAAACAAGGTTATTGGAAACTTACCATCTGTTATTTAAAAAATATAAATTTTTTTGAGTGTGTGTAAATCACAGATTTTGATATTCTAACCTGTTTCATATTCCACACATACACTAGCCCTACATTGTCAGCTGGGAAGAAAAACTGAGCTGTTATGACAGTATACTCACGAGGCACGATCCTTCTGTATGGACAGGAAAGGAGAGAGTTCAAAGACTGCTCACGGTTGCATATGATATTTCAATAAAACTACTGTGCTCTGCCACCACTATAAGCAGCCAAGTGTAAATGTGTGCAAGTGCATTTCATAGGCGTGCCAATCACGTATGTGTACGCTATATGCACGTAAATACAGGCGCAAACACTCAGGAAGGTACAAACTGCTAAAAAGCTCTGCTTGGAAATGCATACATACAAGCAAATTCAGACAGTCAAAAACCCCTCACTGCTGCCAACAGGCTCCTGGGAAGAGCAAGATTACAAAAAATCAGTGAGCTGGGACCCATTTAAGCACCACAGCCCACTACTGAATGCTCTCATTTAGATATCTGGTAATTCCTCAGCAAATTTGCTAAGAAAAGAAACAAGGAGGGGAAAAAAAGTAATAAGAATATCACCTTTTCAATTAATTTGTACTATGTGGCCTAATTTTTATAATCAAATCTATTTATTTGATTCCATTTCCTCTTCAATGAGTCATTTTTCTTTATACAAAATACCTGAAAATAAACATAGAAAGGTTAAAGATAAAGATTACAGAAATGAAAACCAGACTGCATTGTCAAAGGAAAATGCAGAAATGTTCAGGCTATCATTTCTTACAAGCAGCTATGAACCTGCCATTAGGATGAGAAGAAGAGATTGTCTCAACTCAGAATATAGATGTCCACTTCTGTGAGAGAACAGGGAAGATGAAAAAAAATTACTCTTACAATTTGTATTATCAAAGTATTCTAAGATACCTTCTCCTCCAGAATGCTTTTCTGGTAAAACCTGAGTGTTTTGGGCAGTTGGTGGTGGTGTTATTTTTTAAGAGAACTGTCCGCAATATTTTTTTTTCATCTCTATATGTTTAAAGTGTAGCTGCCTGGAGAATACAGTAGCTGAATTAATCACAGCATCATGAAAGGTTGTAAAAGACCTTTTAAGACATAACACCTTTGATTTCAAACTTGTCCTCCAAAACTAAAGTCCAATTCTCATGTCCACAGAAGCACACTGGCTAAGTCACTAGGTAGATGAACTATGAAAAGTAAATGTATTGATCTCAAGGAAAACCATTTTAGGAAGACCAAAAGTCAGTTCACTTCTGATGAAAGGGGCTTTATCATATGACCTCATCCATAGTGATACTACATCTATTCTCTTTCATTCTATAGAAAAAAAAATATTCTCACTTCTGATTTGCTTCATGCTAGACGTTTTCTTCCCCAGAGGAGGTTTAAATACACATTTTGAACTTGGTCTAGTAATCAAAGAAAAACCCTGATTCAAGCCACAAGAGCTTTGTCTGCTTAAAGGACCACAGGCTTGGCCTCTTGTGAATACTTTAACTTAATACTGAAAGGCTTCATTGTTTACTGTATTACCAGAACATGCATATGCGCTTATAAATGTGAGGCATTTATCATTCTCAAACAGTGATGAGGTGGCCATGAGACTCAAGAAATCTGAGATCTGTTTCTCACTGGGGAACAGATTTATGTGACCAAACAGTATCTTTTCATATTTTAATATTTTATTTGTAAACTGTAGATAATTTTTTATTATGCTGCAGAGTGATTTTAGATTAATGAATTAAATTCCGCAACTGATCATTCAACAAAAAGACTTCTTCATAACTATAATCATCAGCACAATGAAATACGAATGAAACACAGTAGTGGGTTTGTGTGGCCAGGTATGGATAGCGAGAGACTACAAGGGGTGGCTTCTTCAAAAAAAACTACTAGAAATCTCCCCTGTATCTGATAGGGCCAATGCCAGTCAGCTCTGAAATGGACCCACCACTGACCAAAGCTGAGCAAATTAGAGATGGAGGTAATACCTCTATCATTTATGTACTGGAGAAGGGGAAGAAGTTGCTGCTAAAATGCAACAGCAGAAGGGAGTGAGAATGTGAGAATATCTTTGCAGACAGAAAGGTCTGTGAAAAAGGGGGAGGAGAGATTCCCTTGCAACTTGGGGTGCAGCCCACAGTGAGGCAGGACCTGCCCCTGCAGACCATGGAGGCCACCAGGAAGCAGAGATCCACTCACAGCCCGTGGAGGACCCCACGCCAGAGTGGGTGGATGCCTGAAGGAGGCTGTGACTCCGTGGGAAGCTCACCCTGGAGCAAGTTTCTAGGAACCTGTGGAAAGAGGAGTCCACACCAGAGCAGGTTTGCTGTCAGGACTTGTGATCCCATGGGGGACCCACGCTGGAGCAGTTTGTTCCTGAAGAGCTGTTTTTACCCATGGATGACCCACGTTGAGGCTGTTCATGAAGAACTGTAGCCTGTAGGAAGGATCAACACCGGAGAAGTTTGTGGAGGTTTATCTCCCATGGGAGGGACCCTACGTTGCAGCAGTGGGAAGGGTGAGGAGGCATCCCCCTGAGAAGAAGCAGCAGCAAAGTCCATTTGTGGTGAACTGACCATAACCCCCATTTCTCATATCCTGAGCTGCTAGAGGGGAGGAGGTGGAAACTCAGGAATAAGAGAAGGGTGGGAGGAGGTGTTTCAAGGTTCAGGTTTTATTTCTCATTTCCTCTGTTTTGATTGATTGTTAATAAATCAAACCAATTTTCTCCAAGTTGAGTCTGTTTTGCCCATGATGGTAATTGCTGAGTGATCTCCATGTCCTTATCTCGACTAGTGAGCCCTTTGTTATATTTCTCTCTTCCCTGTCCAGCTTAGGAGGAGCAGCGATAAAACAATTTTGGTGGGCATCTGGCGCGTAACCAGGATTAAACCACCAGTGACACGATTTAATGAGATGCAGAGGAAGCAGGAAATCTCTAATTTAAGAGAGACGTAACACTGAGTTGTGTTTTAGTCCACCTTCACGAAAACACTATTTTCCACAGCCATTGGTTTTGTAGCCTCCATATGGAAGACCAATTGTACCAAAAAGAGAAACAAAAGAAAGTAAGTCTAAAGGTAATGGGAAGCCTTAGAGAGACATAGCCTCTCAGGACCCTTTGGGGCATAGTATGCCCTCTCCTCTTCGAATGGTCATGGAACTCAAGTCCTTTGAGCTTACAGATGTCATTGCTTTAGCAGCACTCACATAGTGAAATTGCTTCCTGCCCTTTCCAGTGGGTGACATTGGTATTGTCACTGTCCTCAACTCTCTTCCGAGCACAGAGCTTCAGTATGCCTGAGACCAAGGCAAGCCCACTGTAGGGCAGAATATCAAAAAAAGAGCTCCCAAAACTGGAAAGTTACTTCTCTGGTATGTACCTGTGAACCTCAAAGGAGACAAACTGCAAACTGAGACCATTTCTGTACCAAGAAGGACCTGCTCTCTCAACATTGAAAGAAGTTAAACTCTAGTAGGTCAGAGAGTAATACTCAGAACTATTCTTGCAGTCATCTTCCCCTAGAAAAGTCCCAGGGGCTATACTTACCAGAAATGCTAGAAGCAATGATTTTCCTAAGAGGATGAGCTGCACCAGGTCAGTTCCTAAGCACTGTTTGAATCCAGGTGATAGGAAAATGTCATATCAACAGACAAGAAAAACCATGCAGTATGGACAAGCTATACAACCACTGCACGCTAAAGAAAAGGAAGGTGAGAGGGAAGGAAACTGGGTATAAGCACAAGAAAGAAGACAGGAAGCAAATAAAAAGTAAGCTATGAAAGCAAGTCATGGAGGACCTTGCTGGACAGCCCAGAATATCTACCCTGAGGCAAAGGTATGGTGTGGACCGCGAGCATCATCTGGTGCAGGATGGGAGCAGGGCACCTGCAACTAACTGGAGCCATCATCTTGAGCTGCACAGCAAGCTGCAATAGTTACACGTGTATAGAGTCCTCATCTTTTCCCCTTCCAGAAAGGGAGTAAATCCTGTATAAAACTTGCCTGCATGACAACTTTGTGATAGGGAAACAGCTGCTTTCACCTGTGCAATCAGCAATCCTGAGGTGTGATCCTCCAGGCTCGTCTCGCCACAGGTGCTGTCAAATTGCCACCCCAGATGTTTGTGGGGAAACTTTGTGTCTGGCTGCCATCTCAGCACTGGAGGGAACAGAACTGCAGCATGAGCAACTCAGCTCAACAAATCTATCGGCATCTAAGGGAAATCACTCTTCAGAATTTTTTAGAAAAACAGTAAGCAAGAGACTGTGACATATAGAGCTCTCATAACATCTATGTAACATTTGAGAACAAAGCTGAGAAGAGATAAACTGTAAAACTGTAGTGGTTTTGCCTGGGCCAGGTTTTTTGGTAGTGGGGAAGGCTACAGGGGTGGCTTTTTTAAACAAAGATCTGCCAGAAGCTTCCCCTGTAGCTGACAGAGCTAATGCCACTCAGTTCTAAGATGGACCCTGCAGCTGACCCACGCCTGGCCAATTAGTGACTGAGGTAACACCTCTGTGAATAAGGTATTTGAGAAGGTGAAGAAGTTGTTGCGCAGGGGCAGAACTGCAGCAGCAACAGGGAGGAATATTATGAAAACATCTCTATAGACACCAAGGTCAGTGGAGAAGGAGGGGGAGGAGGGAGCTTAGGCCCTGAAAGAAAGACTCCCCTGTGACCTGTGGTGAGGACCATGGTGAGGCAGCTGTGCCCCTGCTGTCCATGGAGGCCACCAGGGAGCAGAGACCCACTTGCAGTTCATGGAGGACCCCATGCCAGAGGACGTGGATGCCTGAAGGAGGCTGTGACTCCGTGGGAAGCTCACTCTGGAGCAAGTTCCTGGCAGGACCTGGGAGCAGGTGAGGAGAGAGAAGCCCATGCCAGAGCAAGTTTCCTGTCAGGACTTGTGATTCTGTGAGCGACTCAGGCTGGAGCAGTCAGTACCTGAAGGACTATTCTCCCCATGAATGACCCACATTGGGGCAGTATGTGAGGAGCTGCCCCCTCGGGAGGCCTCATGCCCGAGCAGTTCATGAGGAACAGTAGCCCATGGGAAGGATTCATGTTGGAGAAGTTCATGAGGGACTGTCTCCTGTAGGAGGGGCCCCGCAGTTTAGCAGTTGGAAGTGTGAGGAGGCCTCTCCCTGAGAAGCAGCAGCGGCAAAGTCCATCTGTAATGAACTGACCATAAGCCCCATCCCCTGCGCCATTGGAGGGGAAGGACGGAGAGTCCCGGGAAGAGGGAGAGGTAGGAGGAGATGTTTTAAGATTCAAGTTTATTTCTCATCTCCCTGTTCTTATAGTTTATTAATAAATCAAATCTTTTTATCCCCAAGTTGAGTCAGTTTTGCCCATAATGCTAATTGCTGAGTGATCTCCCTGTCTTTATCTCAACACCCAAACTGTTTATTTTTCTCTACCCTGTCCACTTTAGGAGGGGGAGGGATATTACAACTTGGGCATCTGGCACCCAGCCAGGGTTAAATCACTACAAAAATATTAACAAAAGGCACCTATTTGGACTGCAGTAATTTACTGCATTATTTGAATAATTATTCTTAAGCAGTGCTCTGGTAATTCTTTCCTATAATGCTTTGAGCTTTCCACAAACTAAATCAGACTGAAACAGCTGTTAAAAACAAGTAACCAAATCGCAATTCCAATTAAGCCCAGCAAACAAACATTTCTTTGGCTGTAGGTACTAAAGCTGCTGGGAGGTTTAAATAACACTAAAACTTAATTTCCACACCAAGTTTTGACTCTTTTTAACTGCATTTGCCTTGGTAGTTTTTAAAATGGAGTTTTAAAACAGACCTCCCACATTTTAAAAGTGTTATTATTTATGCCACAGTTTGTCTCTCTGCATCAATTCAGTTAAATTCACAGAAATTCCTTTTTGCATTAGCACTGTGTTTTTAGATTAAATGTGTAACACTTACTAGTTGATATTTAATATGCTGTGCATTAGGTGACATTTCTCTATTACAAGTTTTGTTACTTGGCATTACCAATAGTGCAATATATCAACTGGCAGCAGTGGCCTGCAAGCCAAATAGGTCCCCTGGTCACTCTAAGCTTAGTACATGCAGACTGCCAGCCCCAGTATGGGGTCATCTAGCCTGATATAGCAGCTTCTGTTCAGGTTAAGATGGAGCATCTCATGCTGGGACAAGCAGCCTCTTCAGGCTTCACCCCCATGGTTTCCATATGTTTTCAAATAAATCTTCTTGTCCTGTATTTTATAAATTACTCTCTTAAGACATGCAAAGTGAGTAAAGGCCAGCCTTTGAGTTCTTCTCTTTGTGGGATATATCTATATATTTATAAATATCTGTACAGATATACGTATGAGAGAGAAAGTATATATTAAGACAAAAAGAGGTGGACAATGACAGTTTTTCTTTTAAGGCACTGAAAGGACTTATTTGCACCAAAAGACTAGACCCAAAGGCCTCAGGCATGTTGGAAGTTCAGTCCTGTGAATGTAGTAATTTATGCAGATTTCTAGAATTTAGGGAAGGAGCATGACAGTTGCAAATCATTTCAATATATTGTTAATTGAAGCACTTTTCATGCAAACAACTATAATGAAATACAAAAGCAACACAAAGAAAGTCTTCAGGTTATGACAATTCTTCTGTAACACAACATGTGGGCAACTAGTGATATTTAAAAAAAAAAAAAAATATATATTTCTGTAAAAGTCTTGATTTAAAAGTACTGTGTTAAGTTTCTTACAATTACCCAGCATACATGAAGCTGGCAGAATTGGACCCTGAATAATGTGAGCTGTAAAAACACCAGCACATACATAGCTATCTACATTCTAACCTAAGTTTCATTTGGACCAAATTACATTCACAAATACAAAATGATTGTAACTATTTGTGCTGGTGAAGCTCAGCTGCTGCTTTTTTTGTAAAACACTACTTTTAGATTAAATACTTGATAAAGAATCTCTTTATGGGTTTTTTTTTCATTAAATTGAATATTTGAAACTTAGACTCCATCTATTAGTAAAATTACACAGTCAATTGCTTTGGTTTTCTAACTGGATAATATGCACATAAATCAGTATCACACAAATACTTCATTGAAATGTTTATAAGTTCATATTGATGTTAGCTACAGAGACTAGTGAACTGGAATCTAAAAGAATACCATATAGAACAGACTAATAGAAAGTCTTCTATTTTAAATTATAATATAATACAAAGTAGTTTTGAATGACCAACACAGTTAAAGAGCTTCACTGGGTAAACTGGATAAACAATTGATTCATTATTAATTTTGCAAATTTCATCATCTGATTTGTAATATAATTTCACGAATACAAAAAGAAATTTATCCACTGATTTATTGAACTGCTTTCCCTAACTGTTGCTACTTAAGAATAATAGCATTTCATCAAAAAGCCACATGTTCTTATCCGTCCAAGAATTTCTTACTGTTTGAAATGCTTACATGGGAACTTTGCAACTGATTTCCAAGATGCCACAAGCAACCCTTACTTGCAGTTAAGAGAATTTGTATGTAAAATGTAAAGGCAAAAGGAAAAATATACTCCACCAGGCAACCGTTCCCCTATGTCCCAATTTAAAAGTAGGTGAAAGCAAGCTTTGCTGATGAGGAAAGCATTCCTCCCCATTCAGGCTGCTGTCGTTTTCAGCTGACACGTTCCAGCATGCCATCATCTGTCTTTGTCACAGGTTCCTTCGACTCCTACTGAGAGTCAGCAACGAGCATCAATCCTCAGCCAAACAGCCTGATAGCTATTTGAGATGGGAAACCTGGCTTTCACTACCCACCTACCCTCTCTTACCAAAACACGAACAGGGTAGACAAGGATAAAAAAGTAGCCTTTGCAAAGGTTTTCAGGTCCATCACAGCATGAGAAGGTGAAGTATAAAGTTATGTCAACAACAACAAAGAAAAAAAAGAATGCTTTGATGTTATGAATAGCTGCTGATGCAGAAGGTGAGGCATGCTGCGTGCACCATAACCTCTCCTGCCTTCTCTGCACGTCCCCACTCCTCGGGGAAAAGTAGCCAGAACCATTGGTCATTTTTACTAGTTTCTTTTCAGTTGAACTCCTCCAGAATGAATAAGCCTTTATTTTTTAGGAAACATTTTATTAAAAGCTAGAAAAGCTTTGCAAGCATGCTTTTGATGACTACCCAATGAAACACTAAGAAAAACATCTTATTTCTTTATCAATAGTTGTCCTAAAAACTTTTTTTTTTAATCTGTACACAAAAATCACACTCATCACACCTCTTCACATTTTCAACTTGATATAAAGGAAGCTCCTAAAGAAACCTAGAATGAGTGATTCTGGTTACATCCAAGAGCTTCCAGCATGCAACATTCAAGTTTATCTGACTCCAAACTTCTTCATAATTTCTATAGGAGGGAAAGAATAATATATTTTCTTCAGCTAGAAAGAATTCAATTACTGTGGGACATGACTGTTACCTAAATTGGTTGCAGAGGCAGTATGCAACATTGTATTTATTCTTTGGTTTGTTTTTAAATCAACCTTTGGATACAGGCAGATTTTGAACTCCTGGAAACAGTTCACAGAAAGTAAAAAAAAAAAAAAAAGAAAAAAAAAAAATCACATCATCAAATTCCACAAAACAAGTTGCAATGCCCTAAGTCAGATTTATAATCCACGATAAAAGGCCAAATGCCACAATTGTAGCAAAACACATGATCTCTAACATGTTAAGAGCATTTCCAAAATCCTATCTCACAGCAATAGCAAAGACTTTTTTTCAGAATCTTCCAGATGACCCTACAAAATCAGACGTATCTCACAGCACAATAAATGCATAAGCTTGTTCACATGTGTTCAGGAAGAAGGGTTGGGAATCTCAATTGATTTACCAAACGAATCCAGGGGAAAAAAAAAAAAAAACCCCAAAACCAACCCTTACTGCTTTCAAACCTAGCAAAAAGATGAATGTAGAAGGCAGGAGCCGAACATGGTATCCAACGTGCCTAAAAAAAATTAACTTGGGAGATCATCAGCATCCTCAAGCTACATTCGACTGCTAGCTGTGGCCAATCCAGTGCTTCAAAGGAAAAACAAAAGATGCAACAACTAAAATGTCAAATTATACCACTACAGTGGAAAAAAAGTCCTTCTAAACAGAGGGAATTTTAAAGCATGGCATGTAAAAAATACAGACTATGAATAGATAGTTATTTATGAAAAACGATTGAACCAGTATGATTTTATTTTTCTGGTTTTTTTTAAGAGAACTATAACCTGGGACTTTTTTCTGTAGTAGACACAAACTATTTACATCACCACATACGTACTCATGAATTATTAATATATTCATGAGTAACATGTTAGAATATTTCCTGCCATACAAAAAGAACAAAATATCTGTAGATTGGATGATTGTTTCAACCCGATGGATATACAATCTGTGGATGCACATCTGGGGATCAGATGCTAACATGCAAGTGTAAGGTAACAGCTTGACTACTATGATTGCAAGATGGACAAGGAAGCTTACCAACAGATGGATAAGTGACAGGCTGTAAGATAATCCCTAATTATACGAGAATTTGGGATAGGTGGCATGCCTGGGTTTTTAAGGCTTTTAAACACACTATCTCTTGAAAGTAATTATTCCACAGAAAAACAATGTACTCAATTCCAAAGAAGCCCTTAATCCATGTTTAAATAAGCTCTATACTAAACAGATTTGTGCCTGAACACCTGCTTTTACCACAGGATTTAAGGGGGTTTGTGTGTTTTTCAATTAAAAGACTAATATTTAACTTTTGAGGGGGAACAGCAGAGTCTACTTGCTCTGAGAAGAGAGTAAGAATTAAAAGGTTAGGTTGGTATCACACTGCAGATGTGAATCAGAAGTAAAACTAAAAACCCAATTGAGTGTAAACTAATGCGATCTATATTAGTCACATTTCAGATTCACTGTGGATTTGAATGGATAAGTAGCATGGCTGCAGCGTGGGGTCGAAAATGAATTAACTCCTACTCAGCCCAAAAACCTCTACTACCCTCTTCCTCCAGGACTCTCATGGATTCATTGTCAGATACCCTGCTCATCACTACTATAAACGAGTAGCTAGAGAGAGCAGAGACCACGAGGGCTCAGGACTTCCCACCACAGGCCTACTCCACATATACCTCCTCCCAGGCCACAGTAGCTGTTTGCCTACAAACACAGCAGCTGCTCCAAAGGATGCAGATGATAAACTGCACCTCTGAATCATACTTACAAATGGAAACTATATAATGACCACTGACAAATGGTCTCATGTCCCTCCACTAAGTACTCTGCGAAACAGGGCTAAACCAACTGGACAGAAGGATCTTTGAATCACTTTACCAGGAAAACGACCATCCACTGAGTTAAGGACAAACTGCAGCTCTTTGGCTTTGAAGTTGTTTCCATAATTTCTACTAGGTAGGTATACACTCAAAACTCTTGAAAATTCACTGATGTAAAGTAATATCAAGGAAACATCCTTAAAATACCAGGCAGAAGAGAATCAGAGACACCATTTACACACTGCCTTCCTCAGAGAGTTCCTGAGAAAACCGTAACTCTTTTTAGACTGCAATTTTATTGTGATAGTGCTCACTGAAATACAGGAGATATGTCTCCTTTGCTGTAGTTCAAATCAGCTTTAAATTTCTCAGTGTAACATACTCATTATCACAATTGTATAATCATTATTTGCAGAGCAATTCCGTGCAAGACCTACCATACACCCAAACACAGACTTTAAACGGTCACCCCCATTCCTGCCCCCCATGAAACTCTAATAGGTTTTTGTCAATTAGGCAGAGAGAAAACTTGGTCAGAGATACTCATCTTCCTTTAAATCTTATTCCTGTCTGAACTCCAATTAATATTCTTCCCTTTCTCATACTTTTTAGCTTTCTGGGGTTTTTTTTGTTT
Organism: Urocolius indicus; assembly: GCA_013401255.1. Taxonomy (NCBI): domain Eukaryota; kingdom Metazoa; phylum Chordata; class Aves; order Coliiformes; family Coliidae; genus Urocolius; species Urocolius indicus. The sequence continues at coordinate 261,889 of WBNH01005346.1, forward strand.
TGTTTGTTTGTTTTTAAAGAACATTAACTGCAGCATTTAGGCTTCATTGAAACAATTACACAGGCATGTTTTACTTACCATAGTAAATTTTTCACTCCATTCTTCTCTTTCCTCCTGTTCTCTTTACTGTCCCTTTAAAAATTGTCTTTAGCTTTCTTTCCTCCACCATCTGCTGTGGTTAGTGTGGGTAGAGAAAATACAGAGAAGCTAACACCCATTTTACTGTTCATTTCATTGCCAGTTCATTCCCTCACACAATATGAAAAACAAGACTGTAATTGCTTGTTAGCAATTGCATGTCTTTCTAATTCCATTCCCTGTGTTAACAAATACATATTTTTATGGCCTTGAGGTGAAAGCTCTGGACACCCCATTTTCACAATCAAAGCAGTCAGAGACATTATAGACCATATAAAAATAGCAACTTAATGAGTGGTCTATTAATTTATGAAACAAGGTTCTTTAGTTGTGGTTAACTCCTGAACAACTTCTTCTGCTCGTATGCCCTGCTTACTACCCAACTTTTTTTTTTTGTTTGGTTTAGTTTCTTGTTTGGGTTTGTTGTGGGTTTTTTTTTTGTGTGTGTGTGGTCTTTTTTTTTGTTTTTGTCAGGACAAACACCAATATTACATCTGGAACAGTGATTTCATGTTCATGGTTAACACACCTTGACTTCAAGTTACAGTCCCTCAGTCCTGCTTTAGTTTTCCATATTATTCTTTTGGGAGCAAAACAGAGTTGAAGAGCAGCTTGTTAAAATAACTGCCCCTACCTGTCATCTCAGTATTAGGATCACAATACCAAAATAAGAAGAAATCCTGTTAGACTTTCCGAGAATTCAAGTTCTTTTGTAATCTAAAGAAGCACATTACAGCAGCTGCAGATGACCCTGTTAAACTGAAACTACATATTATTAAATAATGTGGTTACTGCCATTTCTTATGAAAGCAAAAGAGCAATTCTTATTTATTACATCCTACAGCCTCTTACTTTTAATGTGAAATTTAAAAACTTGCTACTGAATACATCTATAAATAAAGCAATTTGATACTTGCCTACCCACACTTAGAATCTAGATTCTCTTAGAGAGATTAAGAGACTGTTTAGATTAGGTCCAAAACTGTGTAAGGTTGCAAAACATCAAAGAACACGTTAATATTTGACTTTCCTATGTTTGCCAAACTTTACATCTTTTCTTACTTCAGCTGGGTAACACATGACCATTTCAACTACTTTACAATAATCACCTTAGACATTCTCTCTCTCCTTTTTTTTTTAAAGAGAATGAAAGACATGTTTCTTTCTTCCTTAAAAACAAAATGTCGTGCCCCATTTTCACTGTGAGCTGGAAGCAAAACAAGATGCATTCTTAGAGATAAGTACATTGTCGGTACAGAGGTTTTGGTCAATTGTATAGTGGCATTTCTTAGAGCCAAGTGCTAGGTACTTTTAATATCTTCCATTATTCTCCTTCCGTTAAAAATCTCTGAGAAATCAAAGAGAAGAGAGTTTATATATATATATTTTTTTTTTTTTTTTTACATAGAACTAATTGTTGAGAAAAATTGTGCTCCTCCAAATTGGAGGAAAAATTAATTCCTCCTAGGATTTTGGACTCCTGATGACCACCTTACACCTACATGTAAACTGAACACTAATGCTTAGGCTCAGCACACTAAATTACTTCTTTCATTAGTTTTTATGCTATTCACATGCTTAACTTCTAGAATTTAAGTATGTGTATAAAGGTAGTGTAATTTAAGTGAATTCTTAAATACTCTGCTAAAAGCGTATGATCTCAGGTATTAGATGTTCCCTCTAACAATGCATGTAATTTTGGTTGAAAACTTTGAAGGAATTTTCTATGGAAATTTGATTTCTTTTTACAGCACAAGGAGTGGCCTTGACAGGGTCATGGACAAACTATGTATTTTTAAATACAACAACACTTTTCTGTCAATTAATCACTGTTGCTAATAATATTTTTTTAAAAGTACCTAGAAAAGAAGTATCCTAGGATAAAGTATGATGAAAAAAATCACAGAGATTGGAAATACCAATGGTATGTAAAAATGCATTTCTTGAACCATGTTGTTAAAGAGAACTGTCCTGTATCACTTCTGCAGTTATTCAAGCTTGGCACAGTGTCAACTTGTACCATATGGCTTTTTCTTCCCGTTGAAAGTGAATCTTTCTGTCAAAGAACAGCTGTTCTAAATTATCACATCAAATTTTAACCTTAACAGTAGACAACCCCTGAACTCACAGATTCATGACAGTAAAATAGTTCACCTCCTTGACCTGTGAAGGATTTGTCATTGTTAGGTCTACTTCTGCCTTAACACAATAGATACACCAATTATGACGGTATCTAAGGCAAGTAGGTATTTAAAGCGAGTGCTACAACCAAATTCTAGGCAGTGAACATGTCACCTTCTCTCCTTAAAAAGACAGAGTGGAGTCCAAGTTACTATGTTCCTGTTGTGTTATCGGGAATAAAACTTCAATTTCAAAGGCAAAAAAGAGGAGACATTACAAATGCAACCCTTGTTATTGAGTTTGTAATCTAAAGAAACAGTCCTCCTGCAGTTTAAGTGTTCTAATAAAGGCTGATATCAATTGCTGGTTATTCAAACGTCTCATCATCATGTTTTGACATCATCTTGTGCTTTATGCTGAGGAGTGGCAGACAAATAAAACATTCTTGTCTTCTTGTACTCATTTTTCAAGATGGTTCTTACTTTAAGGGCATTTTCATTCAATGTTATCAAAACTTAACAGCTTTCACTACAATTGCTCTCTATTAAGTCTAGTACCAGCTGTCAGTTGTAATGCAAACCCCTATTAGCCTTTATAAGTTCCACTCTGGAACTAATAAGGGATTGTCAAATAGCTCTATACACAGATGTAAGTGGCAGAGAAACCGATGGAAAAAGTGTGTTCAAAGAATTCACACTGACAATACAATCTTTGTGCAACTCTGAGCTAAGCTGATATTGAAAGTCACCAAAGACCGAACAAACAAAACATGCTCAGAATAATAATATTCATTTAGTTTTTGATCCTTTGAAAGCCTCCAAAGAAGCAAAGCCATAAAAGTGAAAAAGTTAAGGAAATTCTAGCAAGATCCATTAGGATTCTGTGTGACAGACATTCATAAAATGCAGTAAAATCCTGCACAAACGTTCAACAGTAATAGTTTTGAACGTATTAAGTGCCACAGAGCTAAGGAAAAAATTTCTATGCTAAAAAGAAGCAGCAAATGTGTCATACATACTTGTTAAGTTGTAGAGAGTCTGGGTCAATATCCTGTATGTTCCAATACTTCAGCAAGTGTTGGGTTTTTGTTGGGGTTTGGGTGGAATAACTTTGTTGCTTGAAAATCAGGCAAGGGGGGACAAGGAAGAAATTGCCAATGAAAAACCATCTGGATTGAACAAACATATAGTGCAATTGTATTAAGTTGCACTTTGAGTCATGGATGTATTTGTAAATATTTCATTTTATGACTGAACCTTTCCATTTCCCAACTAGTTTACAATTAGAAAAATGAAATTTGAATATACATAATCATGCTATATGTTGATAGGGTAATACTGATCAACCTGGAGATGTATTAGTAAGCTTTTTAAAGAACATTAACACTATGCTCCTAATCAATGAACATTAAAAAATAATAGAAATATATGTTTTGTTTAAATGTTTCTATCACAACTTCCAAGAAATTTCATATTCTCAAGTAAGTACAGAGCACTTCCTTAAGGCTTTTCTGACTTGAGAATCTGTCTAGTGATACGTTGAAAAAATTTTTTTTTTCTAGTAATTTCAAAATGTTTCTTTTTATTTTTTGCTTCCTTGGGACATGACAAATATGCTCCTAAATCATAAAATTATGCCCAAGAACGTTTGCTTCCAAAACTTGTATTTTAAATCTACTGCTTATGATGTACAAATTGGAGAATATTTTCCAACTTGTAACAGTCATAAAATGTGTCCTGGGTTAGGCTTGGAGAGGGTTAATTTTCATAAGAAGCCATTGGCTGTGATCTTTCCAAAGTAGTCAGTGCAACATGACTCTTCCCCTGTGAAAAATCATCCAGATGCCTCTGACATAACTTTCATAAGAGTTAAATAAATTCTAAGCAAGAAGGTAAATCCTTCATTGTGTGCTCTGTTTATGTACTTACAGAATATAAAGTGGATAAAAACAATGAATATTTTACAAATAAAGTGATTCATAATTTATAGCTGCTGTCATTTTAGTTTACCAGCTTGAAAGATTAAGAGTCCCTTTTAAAAAGCATCTCCTTGCTTTTAAAAATCAAAACAATACTTCAAACCCAAGCAAAAAAATAAACCTCAAACACCTGTTTTGAAAAATGTGAATCCTTAGCTTTTTCAGATTTCATGTAAATGTGAACTCTCATAATAGTCCACTACCATATTATGTGATCAGTTTGTATGTTTTATTAAACATAATTTTTCCTATACAGAGCCCAAGAGTTAAAACCAAACAATTTTGTAGTGTAAGCAACACATCAGAGCCACTTTTCCAGGAAAAATATTATTGTCTTTGCAGTTGCAGCAAACGTGTGTGCCTTCTGCCTGTTTTCACTTACATAGAGTAGTTAGCTCCTCATAGTACCTTTTTCTCTTTACACATAATCTTTTAACTACTAATATAAGCAAGTAAAAGGGATATTTGCTTATACAGTGAGAAAAATGATATTTTAAAGGAAAGGAAAAAAAAACCACCAGAAACCTACAGAAACGTTTTTCATCCTTAGTATTAATGGTGTTTTATGTATCTTTATCTCAAGTACAGTATTCATTCTACTAAAGAATTAAGCAAGGTATGCGATCATTAAGATTGAGTAGCCACAGATGGCATTCCTTTCATATCTCCATAAACTCAGAGAGAGAAATACACTCCACAACTTGAAGCACTGAATAATTTAGTGTTAGGGGAAATTTTGTGAAGTCATTTTTGCAATAACCAGGCACAGTGAGTGAACTTCACCTCTCCCTCCTTTTCTCCTTACTCCCTTCTCTCCCATTCAATCCACCTCACTAATACCTAAAAATTATATACATAAGAATGGACTGTTGGATATCATTCTCTTTTTTTTTTATGGCTTTTTTATGGAAAGTGTGTCAGTTGCAGTTAAAACTTACAATTTTATTGCATAGTATTAGAGAGGAAATTTACAGTTCAGATTTACTCAATTCCAGAAACTAAAATTTAGAACTGTACCTTGAAATGATCAGATGAAGAAAATGTAATTCTCTGCTTTTTGAGTCATTCTGTACAGGTCAACCAATTTAATTTTCCATTTGACAACCAGAGCCACAAAGCTTGGGTTGGGTCTAAAGGGTCACTTGTTGCAAGCATTCAAAACAACATTCACATTCGCGCATGGATAAACAATTGTCCCGTGTGAATTTCATTATGAAAAATAGCATTATCTATGCCCATCTACTCTTTCTGAAGTGCATGAAACAAACCAACAACAGAATAGACACATACAGGATGGAAGAGATTTATTAGTCCAAGCCTGCCAGCGCAGGATTTCCTTTATTATCTGGTTACTGCATTTTTAAAAAACAGCTCCTGCTTCCATTATTTCTCTGAGCAGACTTCTAGATCATTACAGAACTGAAGACATTTCTTTTTAAACATTTATACCACATTTTCCATATATTTTAGTACTATTACCCCAACTAACCAATCTTCACATCATGAGATCTATTTGCCCTCTATAGCGTTCAAACCAAAACTGAGCCTAGCTTCTCCACATACAAATCACTCACTGAGCAGGTGATGTGAATGCTCCTTTTGTTTTATTGATCTTTGGGCTCTTCCAAACACTATGCCACTGGATAATCTCCTGGTGTACTTACAACTTAAATAAGGAACACAAGCCTCATTGCTTTTCTTCATAAAAATCCCATTGTTTAATTTGAAACTGTACAGAGACAGTAAAAAAGGATGAATGAGTTGAGGTATGAAGGAATTAGCCTGTCCTCCAAATAAAAAAGCACTAGTAGAGATGATACACGAAAGAGACCTCGAAAATTGTTAATTCATTAGATGAAAAGGGAGTAATTATTTTCTTATTATACAAGGATATGGAAAATCTTATCCAACTGACTTTTTTTTTTTTTTTAAATGGCAAGAAGATATTTTTTTCCACACAAGACAAAACACAGCATTCACTGCCATAAAAACTTACTGAGAATAAAAAGATATGAGTCAAAAAAGAGACAAATTAACAGATGACAGGCCACTGATTTCCTATCATACATAGTCCTTCTTACAAGATGTATCTTGTCTCACAAAGACAACAGAAGCTGAAAGCAGAAGCTGAAAGATATACCCAGTAAAGCAGCACTGCAGTTTGTTTATACTTTTTCCTTAGAAATCTGCCATAAGCCACTGTTAGAAAAAAAATAATAAAGCAGACAAACTTCTGATGTGATATTCTATGGCTGTTTGATTGGGAACAAATAAAAAGATCAGTTATCCTTGTTGACTGAGGAATATGATGGAGATGATCAGAAAGCATTAGTTTTAGTGTGCAGATCCAGCCAGTTGGGGATTTTTCCCTAATTAAAACAAATTAAAACACACTAATTCTAAGAGAGAAGACACTATAAAGATGTAGTTTGTCAAAAATGGCACAAAGACATAATGTAGAAAAAAATATTGTGAGGAAAAAGTCCCATTCAACCATGAAATATAATAGAAATATTGAATAAACAGGATCACTATGATGCAAATGCTAACAAAGCTGCAGTAACAGTCTATAGCAGATGACATATACCACATAGTTAACTATCATTAGCTAAGGGAAAAAAATCAGTACAAAAGAGTGGCTTTTCCACTTGCTCCCCAACACACTTTATACAAACATTTATACCTTATACAAACCTAATCTTTTCAAAATATTGACCAGGTGCAAAAATTTTTTGCAAGAGATGTGAAATCTTTAGTTGTTAACTTAAAGTATATCCCAAAGACCAGAACTCTTCTCAAGATGAAGTATACAATTAGCTTTTGAGAAACCATTTCTTCACAAACATACAACAATGATAACAAGGATCACCACAGCAAAATTGGTTCTGATTCTTTAACTGACTGACAAGAAGATATTATACTGTTGTATGTGTAAAATGCTTATCAGTTGGTAGGACTCAGAACAGAACAAAAACCTTTCCAAAAAGAACCTATATACTGAGCAAAGCCAATAATCTAACCTAGGCTTTTTTCCGTACAAATACGCTATAAAAACATGTACATTTTCATATGTATGGACACACTAATAACAAAAATCTTGAGCCTTATGTCAACTTTTTCTGGTTACACAGAGAAAGGGAAACAGTTGTGGAACATGGTAAAATTTGTGTTACTTGAAAGCATGACTGTGCTTTAATATTTTTCCAAGTACCAAGAAAAGCTGCCCTGAATTAATTTTAAAAGATTGAGCATATACCATTAGAGTCCTTCATTTAATCGTCAGCAATGATCTCCTGCTAATGCAAAATGATATTGTTTCCAAAAACAGCATTATGGAAACAAAATCAGAAACAGTCTGACTACAGGATCAAGTAGTAACAGCAACTAAGTTGTTGAATGTTTTCAACTACTCAGAAAAAAGAATTTCTATTACTTAACAGTCTTTCAAACTTCAACTGATTGATTTTTTTCCCCCTAAATTATGCCTTCATTCCAGACCATGCTTGTAACACCATTTTGGATCCTCTTCAGACTCTACAATCCTGAGTCTTACTGCAGTTTAGTTGACCAAAGAAAAGACACAAACAAGCAAACAAGCAAATCTTTAAACCCCAACACCCCAAAAGAATAAGGAAAATAAGGAGAGAATGAAAAAGAAAAGGGAAGCTGTGTTGATAAGCCTTGAGTCTGAAGTCAACACTGAACTCTCTTTTCTGAGCTTTCCAGCTCCTGCTGAGTTACTGATGCCGACAAACGGGAGGTTTTGAATTACTGACTGCTTTTAGACTGCCACTTCAATCACACCACACTGAAAATATTTGATAAATATGACTTCCAATAAAAGTTAGTAGAACATTATATGTTAAATCAGAATAAACCAGAAGGACTTGTCATTATTGTTAATGGTTTCATCGTATCACATCCCTTGATCAACATCACATCAGTGATGAAGTCCAGAAAAAAACAGGGGAGGGGGGAGGTTGGGAGGAAGGGGCAGAGGCTAGGGAGTAAAAAAGAAAAAGACAGTAGTCATGTGGTCTGATAGTATGCCTTCCAAATTATGTCTGCTATACTCACATAGACACTGCCCTGCGTACCCCAAGCATTTGGGGATCTGTTTTTAATAAAACATTTTCTTTTATTTTACTTTATTTAGCTCAAACTTTTGCTCAATTGTAGCCTGACACTTTCTGGAGTGATTTGTCTTTTTGCGCTCAAGTGTAACTGAAATTCTAAACCAACAGCTTTCAATCATTTACAAGGACACAGGCTCTATATTAAGCAAGACTATATACAGTGGTTCAGAGTATCACTAACGTTTTAGCATTTTTAAGTGCAGCTATAGGAGGCCCCAGACAAAGCATTTTTTAATAATAAAATATCTTATCCTGGATTCAATTCTTAACAGAAGAGTTTACCTTATTTTTCTTAATATCAGTATCTAACTGTAGAAAAGCATACTCAAAAGACTCAGCCACCCAATTTATTTATTTTGAGGAAAAAAAAAATCTAAAATCCATTATAAAGCAAAACCAAACAGAACTCACTGTTTCCTCCTTCCTTCCATATCTTCCTGACACTTTTTAAGCAAAAGTTACCTTAATGAGGGCAACAGTTTTCACGAATGTCTATGGTTTAGTGGACTGTGTTTTGGTGAGTTCCTAGTAGCTCCCCAGAACTTACTTGTTTGACATAAAATTTGCCATGGGATCAATAAAAAAAAAAAAAATAGGTGCTTCCTCAACCAGGTTCAGAGTACTTTAAGCTCCTTTTCTTATGAATACATGCATACACACAAGTACACAATCACACATATACACAGCCCTCAGTAAATATCTCAGACACTACTACTTCCATCCATGGCATTTTTAGATATTGCATTTTACTTATTTATATAGCGAAAGATCCTTTACCACAGCCAGCATCCTTTAAGGCACTCTTTGAAAAGAGATTTAAGATTCAATTAGCACAAAATCTCAAAACATAGACAAAACAAAGTGTACACCACCATCATTTTGGTTGATATTAAAATTAGGTAAATACAATACATGTTTCTCTAATGTTTAAAAGACCGTTTCTGGAAAAACTTAAAATCCCTCACAGTCTTTTTCTTGGGAGCATTCACATAACCACAGTTTTCAGAAACCAAGATTCTGGAGAAAATTGTTTTTAGTTAAATATATGAGTATTCATGAAAATGCAATTTTGAAGCTCAAACAGTATTCTTCCAAATGCACCTGCATTTAGGAACTATGCTACCAAAACCAATGGTTTACTTGGTTTACTCTTACCAATCCAAATTAATCAAAGCAGTTCAGTAGCAAAAATTATACATCAAGTCACAAAGTTAAAAAAAATACCACACACACACACAAAAAAATCAAATATTTGGACACAAACTATGCACTAGAGATAATCTATATTAAAAAAAGAAGTCCAAGAGTGCCAAGAGAGGCAAGATTTGCTACACACTGTATTAACTACCTTATCAAATACTTTTATCAAATTATTTACACAGATTAAATAAACATCATTTTTATGGCAGTTTTATGAACTAATTTATTTCTCTCAAGAATTTGGAGAAAATTAACACAACCCAATAGATTGAATAGGAACATACAGTGAAGCCCCTGTTAATAATTGAACTATGAACATGGAGGGCATTGTTACCTTGGCACGCAAAGCCTCTTTCTTCATAGCCAGCATTACACAAGCACTTCCCTATGGGCACTAGCCATTCTCCTTCTGTACTGCAATACATCTTGGGTGGCTCTTCCTCCTTGGAATGATTGACACAAGAACCCCGCACCTCCACCAATGACTGGGAGTCCATGGGTACTGTATCTGGAAACATTGCGAGGTTCTTGACAGTGAAAGGGCACTTTTTGAAGTACACTCGCACCGAGACTAAGGCAACACATGCACCTACATCTTGGAAAGCCAAGTAAAAGCCTTTCCTGCTGACAGGCCCAACCTCACGGACTTCTGTATTCAGCTTGAGAATTCGGTCCCCAAGATCCATTTGGGTGAAGCTCTCATCAGCCGCAATGGTGTCGATCTTTGTAAACTGATGCTCTCTGAACTTTACCAAATGGTCATCATCAGACTCCATATAATACAGATTGAAGGTCTCTTTGCAAGTGCCCAGAACTAGAGGGATACTATTACAGTCCCTCAAGGTAAACTTGAGCTCCACATATATCTTCTGAGCTGAATTGCGTGGAATCCAGTTTGTACGCAGCCAATTGTTTTGACTGTGATCCATAACATTGCACACTTGGTAAGTTCTGATTGGAGTATAATGCTCATCAACACCACTAATCTCTTCCCACTGGAAAAACAAAAAGAACACAAAAAAAAAAGAAAAAAGAAAATATTTAAGATCAATTATTATACCAATAAAAAAACACATTTAGAGACAAAAGCTATGAAAAACCAAAAATCATTTTGCTTGGACATCACTATAAAAAAATGAAGTCCAGTCAAACTTGCATTTACTTTTTTTTCTATTGAAACATAAAGACATCTTAAATGAACACAGAATTCACCATTAAGAAGCCAGCTTTTACCAAGTTAATTCAAGATGGAATAAAAGATGCTACAACTGTTTTGCATTATTAAAAACCTGTGATTTCGTAAACTTTATCCAGTGCTGTCCTTTAAATTGTGATCCTAACAAGCCTTTACTACAACCACACTCATCTCACCATATTATAGGACAATACCATATTTTCACTGCTAGAATCAAATTGTATTTCAAAGATTAAAAAAGATTTAAAAGTCTTACAAATGAAAGCCAATGGCTCCCCCTGGAATTCCATATATTCATAATAAAATGTTACAGTTTTAAATTTAGTCAAAGCATGACAATTGATTTTGCCTGGGATGTATGTCCTCTAGACAAATAGTCAAGCTTAATCTAGTTTCCAGAGTTACTAAAAATTACTGTCAGCTTACTGTTAAGTATCTTTGTTATTTAAATTCTTCTGTGGACTATATAGGCTGGACACTAAAATAATTTTTGAAGAATATATAGTCATCATTTGTTTTTCATAGAATCATACAACCATTTTGGTTGGAAAAGACCTTTAAGATCATCAAGTCCAACCACTAACTTCACACTGCCAAGCCCATCACTAAATCATATCCCTCATCACCTCATCTGTGTATCTTTTAAGTATCTTCAGGGATGGAGATCCCACCACATCCCTGGGCAACATGTTACAGCGTTTAACTGTCCTCTCAGTGAAAAAGTTCTTCCTAATGTCCAATATAAACCTACCTTAGAGTAACTTGAGCCCATTTCCTCATGCTCTATCATTCATTATTGGAAAGAAGAGATTGACCCCCCACAGAGGGTTGTAGAGAGTGATCATATCTCAGCCTCAGCTTCCCCTTCCCCAGACTAAACAACTCCTGTTCTGTCAGCTGCTTCTCATAAGACTCATTCTCTAGACTCTTCACCAGCTTCAATGGCCATCTCTGGACATGCTTCAGCACTAAAATATCCCTCTTGTAGTGAGGGGCCCAGAACTGGACACAGTATTAGAGGTGTGGCCACACCAGCAACAAGTAGAGGGAGACAATCACTTCCCTGGTCCTCCTGGCAGCACTATTTCTGATACAAGCCAGGAGACTACTGGCCTTCTTAGCCACCTGGCCACACTGCTAGCTCATGTTGAGCCAATTGTCGATCAATACCCCCTGGTCCTTTAGCATTGCATGGGGTTTTACATCAGTCATCAGCTGCCAAGCTTACTTAATGCAGACAGAGAAGCACTGAGTTTCCTATTTGTGTCTTACTTATATACTAGTTCCAAACTGATTTCTGAAATCACACCAGAGAGGAATATTTACTAGTTATAGGAGCCAAGAAATCCTAAGGGAGTATTTAATGAAAATATTTAGTCATCTAACATACAGAACTATGTCCCTTAAGATGCATCTTTCTTTGCTTTCTCGCTGAACGGATGACTAGCATCAATTTTTTAGGTTTGTTTGTCAAGGTCAACTCTTCAGCTTTTATCCACACAAAAAACTATTTGTTCTATATTCCAAGTCTTAAAATACAAAATGAAATGCCTCACCACTGAAGCACTAGAATTAAAATTACAAACAAAATATACAAGAATATACAAGCAAAAGAGGTAAACTATCATAATAATTAAGCACATATTAATGAAGAGTATACAATAGCAGAGCAGCTTCAGAAATTCCTGCTTTGCTGTCATCCACATACAGAATCTCTGCAAAAAAACCCACAAATGCTGCTCCATGCAAACAAATGCAGTGCACCTGGGGAAGAGTAAAGCTTGTTCTGCATGGTACAAACACTGGATATAGGATGTATACTGAATTAATTACATTGTGAGAAACCACTGCCACGCTTGGGGAAGTGAGAAAACCCTACCATCAGAAAAACAGCTTTCCTCAAGAATCAATGTGGTCTTTGAGATCTCAGTGCAACAATTATTAGTTTTACATAAGCACCTTTTGCTGCAGGACACCTTAGCGTACTGCAAAATAAACATTAGGTAAGTACTGTTACCACTACATAAACAAAGAAATGGAGGTGCAGAAGTGCTAACAGTCTTTATAGTTTCCTGGTTTTATAATACATGCATCACACACACACACACACACATATAAAGAATGAAAAGAAAAAAAAAAGCCACATCAGAGTAACATCTGAGAGTTCTCAGTCCCAGCCCACTGACTGAAGGAAGTTTTGATATGACTAAGAGCTGGCCTGTACAATGAAATTGTCCACGCATCACTGAAGATGTGATTTTAAATTATGTTATTAAATCAGTAGATAAAAGTAGTATAAATACTCTTCCTTTAATTGAAACAAAGTTTATTTTAGTTCACTTTACAGATCTGACTGTACACAAATTTTATCTCTTCCTGACTAGCTCAGCAGAGTTAAAAACATAATCTTGGATGTATACAGAACAGCTGAAACGCTGCAGCAAGCACAATATGATACATTGCCAAAGAGAGCTATCAGTACAGAGACTTTCTGAGTCAAAGTTACTACACTAGAGCTCATGGCCACTTGAGAGCTGGCCTTACATAGCTGCCCATCATACGACTGTGAGCTCTTGCCTGCAAAAGAGCCAGCTGAAACCTGGCTCACAGCCTCTGATAAGTTCCCAAAACTGAGTGAAGCACTCTCCTCTGACAGATGTCGTTATACAAGTACAGGTCTTGAGCCAATAATCTAAATCTGTTGGAAAAAATCATTCATATGCCAAAATTGCATTCCATGAAGCTAGATGTACCTATTTAACTACATGTTGTACTCAGACAAATAAAAAAGTCAGTTAAAACAAAAAGATGAAAGTAAATAATATTATACACTAAACCAGAATTTTATGGACATTAAAGCAGCTCATACTGATTAATAAGAAACTGCTTGTTATTTCTTCCATATAATTTCCAGTCAGTTCAACATGTCTACACGTTCAGTGAGAGACAGAAACAAAACCAGAAACTTGCAGAATTTAAAACATCTCCACAGCAGATGCTATCATTCTGAACAAGTCTCAATGCATTTTTTTTTCAGAAATTTCTTATCCAACAAGTTTACCCAGACCAATGAACATACATGCATGAATTGCATGATAAAGCACCTAGGTCCTTCACCTAGAAGTTACAACATGCAATTATCAACGATAATTTGCAATGAATTGCTTGGAAACAATTGTAGTCCATATTAGTCCACTTACATAAACAACAACATTTCAAATCTATCATTTAATGCCGATGCATTTCTGAATGTAAGCACCAGTTTCACACTGGTTGCTAGCTTGGACAAAAATACTGTAACTGTTATAAAATTATGAAGACTGCATCTATTGCTTCAGAAAGATTTAGGGTGACGTAAGTCACTGAAACTACAGGAGGAATGTCCCATCAGAACATGTACCAGAATAAAGGAGATTTGTGACTTCAGAAATAATTATGGCCAAACCAAAAGACAAGCAGTACACTTGTATTGTTCATGCACTGCAACTTTCCCAGGGAGCTATGGTATTGCCATTACCAAGAGATCTTAATTCTAGAGACATTATCACAAACATCAAGAAATTATCACTCCCATGACCCCTGAGTTTCTTCTATTCAGCGAGTCTTCTCAAATACAAATATTTTTAGTTGCTTTAAATTTTATTTCTGTACTTGTAATTCATGTCTTCAACTTGCTCTGTAAAGTTACAATAGTTACAAAATTACTTATTTAGAAACATTTTTTAAAGACAGAAATTCTTATTCCAGAGATTTAAAAAGAAAAAAAAAAAACATATATACATCATGTATGTTGGTTAATAAAATGTTGAATGTTTCCTTATGTAATTACTATTGTCAATTGCTCCTGTGTTGATTTCAGGGGCTGAAATGAAGTGAAGCTATCTTTCACTGTAAAACCTTGTATTTCACAGGGCATCCTTTAATATAGGTCTTTTGAGACATCATTTATAAGGACTTCTCAGCCCAAACCTGTTCTGAATGCACAATACCATAAAGTTCCCTATCGTTTTTCTGCAAAGTCCTAAACTCACCCCCACTTCAGAACAAGGGAAGACTATGTATATCCTCTTTCACACAAAGTCATGCTGTGCTGGTTTAACATCCCATGTTCTTTTCCCAATACTGCTCTTGCTGAGCTACCCCACTTTTACGCTCCATTTCAGCACTGCTGCTTTTAGAGCAAAGTATCAGACAGTCCCCAAACAAGATTATACCCCTCACAGAATTTATTTCCAGCATTCTAAATCTATTATCATTACATAGTGCATAAAAATGAATACGTAAACAAACCTTTAGTAGTTGAGAATGGATATTTTGGCTTTATAGAGAGGTATGGTCATGAAAGCGGCAACAGGAAGCAAGCCTCCTGTGAAGTATCCCCACATAGCCTATTTTATTGTATTTAGTGCAGTTCTACTTTGAACAGGCATCATTCTGATCTATATTCTGAAACACCTAGCTGCAATAACAGAACAACAAGGTAGGAGTTAAAAAGTAAAGGAAGAGATATATAAGCACAAATAAGTATGGGATAAATCTTTTTTAAAATCTTAGAGAAAAGCAAAGTACCCCTAAATATTTCTTGTACTAAAAGACATAGATCTCCCTTACAACAAAAGCTACAGGAAAGATTCCCTTACTGTAGGGAACAAAAGACATGCATAGAGATGACTAAAAGAACTAGAAACAAATCTCTAAGGTATTTTAAACATCTGAGTAAATTGCTGATCTGTTGGAAGGTGAGGGGTGAACAAGCTAAAAGAAGAGTCCAGAATCACTATGTTGTAATTAAAATTAGTCTTTGTATCTCAGGGTACAGAACAAATAGCATTCTGAGTATGCCAGAACCAAGATTAGCTAAAGCTACAACAGCTCAAAAGGCAGGCAATTGTAATAAATGAGACTGAAAAGTCACAAAAATGAATTCAGCCAAAATGGAAATGAAACCATGAAATGCAAAGACAATAATGCCACAGAGATATGAATTGCACTGAGAGAAAATTTCAGGTTTAAGGCAGATGTTTCTTCTACATAGAGCAACTAGATGGCAGAAAGGGACAGGCTTCTTTTCACTTTCTGCACCAAGTCCAGCAGGTTGCAGCCTCAGCTTCCCCCGCCTCCCCTATTTTTTTTTCCCAGAACTATTCCCATCCCATGGAAAAGCAGTGGGGCTGGGGGGCCAATTTCTACTGAATCAGCTCTCCTAAACTGTACATCATGCAACCACTAGCATTTCTGTAGGAGTAAGAAAGCATCCAGCAAGACAGTATAGCAAATTGAACTTATTTATCACAGAAATTCACCTGGATCTCAAAAATAGGTGTCTGTTTCTAAGGACAATCCATTTTCCCCTACACAACTTCATTTTGTTGAGGCCTTACTATGAGAAAATAAGAACAGCTTACATTTTTGTACTCTAGATAACTGGAAAAGATAAACCAGAAAATATCAGAGGAATAAGTTGACTGATGAAGGAGAAGCTGCTGGAGACTGCACACAGCAGCAGCTGCACAGAAATACTGCAGAAAATTTGAGCATGAGCACTCTCCCAGGAGTTGGGAAACACCTAAAGAATCTAATCTGAGCCATGAAGGAAGGAATTGGCACTATGTAATATCGAGGAGGAAGGTCATTGGCAGGAGTTAGACTGAGAACTTCAAGAAAATCTGTTGAGATGCTGGCAGAATGACTGTATGAAAGACCTGTACTTACAACATGTAAATCACACAGCTGTGGGACTCAAACCGAATTCTCACCTCAATTACATGTGATTACTTGGCATGAGGCATTGTACTTCAAAGATTTCCAAACTAGCATGGTATTTCTTTCAGTACCAGGCAGCTACAGAATGAAGGGATCTTTATCAGCCTTGTTTGTTATTAGACTGAAAATTACTAACCAGGTTCTGACTACTGGAAGAATCAAGCAATGGAATCATCTTGCAAGGTGTCCAATAAGGATGACAAATCACTTTTTTTTAATGAAAGAGATTCATAAAATTGTGTTAGGGATTTTATGACAGCATGATCAGGGTGCTGGAAATATGAGGCTCTGGACCCTAGATTTGTTGCTACTGTCAAGAGAAAAGGAGTAGAGGTGCAACCACCATTTCTGAATTCACATTATTATACAGCACATACATTACTCTAATGCCTTTAGGCACCCTTCAACGCTTCTGAAACATCTAGGAGAATTGCCATAGCACCACTTGTTCCTCAACATGTAATCTGGCTTTTGGAAAGTGTTCTTTTGTTTGATTTTCTTTATTGAAACTTTCATTGGATATCGTTAAAGGCAGGAAACAAGAAAGTGCTTTCAGTGGTACAGAAAAATTTCATCTCCAAGATCCCCCGTGAGAGGGTCTAACTCATACGCTCTGGTCATACTGACTAACAAAGTTGGCACAGAAAAGGTTTTATTTTCCAGAATTCATCTGGCACAGTGTGCTGACTTAAGGCTTTGTTTTTTTTCTTCCATTTTCTTTAGAAAAAAGAACATATAGAAGTGAATGTAGGCCATTTCCTGGGATGTCATGAGCATTCTTCTCACTAAAAAGTTCCCTCTCAATATGGGAATCTAGGACATTAGTGATCTCAATGCTTTCATCCTCCCTGCGGCATACTTCACTTTTTGTGGCTTTTTAGCCTTCATTTAAACAAAAAAATCTTTAGTCTACATTAAGAAATCAAAGGCTGTTTTGTGGTTTACAATACATATGCAACTGCATGCTTCCAAAAAACTACATTTTATCTTTGTGTCACATTGCTATAAAATTCTCAAACTATAAGCTATAAAAGTCCTACTAAAAATGTCATTTGATAATTTTGCAAGGTGTTTAGGCAGCTAACTCCTCCAGACTCCACTGACAATCTCGTGACTCTACTGAGAACCTCAGCAATCTAATACCATTTATTCACAATTTTATTTCCCATTAAGAAATTTGGTATGATGATGTATCTGATATGACTTGGTATAAGCACCATTTCAGGTAATGTCCAACTGTCCTTTAACATGTATTAATATTTCTAATAGCAGCTAGGTGGGACATATACTACAAAATCACTATGCACACCAGAACACAGACTAGGAATACAATGCTGAGAAATGTGAAAAAAAAAAAAAAAAAAAAAAAAAAAA
>WBNH01005346.1:279866-320609 GCA_013401255.1 Urocolius indicus
AAAAAAAAAAAAAAAAAAAAAAAAAAAAACAATGATTGAGTGAAATTACATTGCAACCTCACAAAAATATCTTCATGTGCTAGGATGCTCCTCCTTTGCTGAGCAGAGAAGTCAAAGCATTGCTTTTTTCTAAACTATTTTTTTAAAAAAATATATTTATTTTGGTAAGTGTAATTACTTTTTACTATCTATGAAGTGTTCACACAAGCCTCTACAGAACCACCATTCAATTCTACTTTGTTCTAAAACTGAAACCTGACCCTGCTCTCATCTACTGGCTCTTAGTATTCAATACAGTTTTTCAGCCAGCAAAAAAAAAAAACATTAAAAATCACCTTTGTTACACCCTGCTGGGCAATGAAAAGTCTGCATTCCCATGCATGCACACTTTCTGCCTTCTGCTATATATTCAAACAATTGCCTTCCCAAACAAAAAGATCATTAGGATAGGAATCTCACATTTCAGATAGTCCGCGCATGCAACTTTTCAACGTTTCACTGACAGAATACCAACTGGCTAATAATCTTTTTTGCTTTTTTTCCCTCCCTTTGGTTTCCAGGTAATTCTAATTAAAAGAGGAATACAAACAGGCCAGGCCATGAGAAACAGAATTCCAAAAGCCTAGTTTCCACAAACCTATGCCTAGTCTCCAACATGGACTCTGATGTTTAAGAAAAGGTGCATGCAACACAGTCCCTTTCTCACTGGCAACACTAATGTCATCTCTGTCTCTCTACACTTCCTCTTCTCCTATTGCTTATGTTAATAACTCCTGTAGAGGCCTAAGCCTTTGGATACTTCTGTTCCTTTGTGAAACTGTTAAAATTCTTCTCTGAGTTCCAAAACTATTGAGATATTCTTTTCCCTTGTATATACATGCACTTCAATGCATGTTATGTCTGTGTAGTTTCCATTTTCTCTACAAGTTAAGATAAAAGGAAGGCTATGGCTTCACATAAAGGCCAAGCATTCTATTTAATACTGCTAAGACTACTGTGGACACTATGTACTTCTATTAAGGTTTTAATAGGGAAAAAAAAATCTGTATATGCAAGTAAAGGATCAAAATGGTAAAGAATATCTATTCTGAGCTTAGGTACATGAGGGTTTCATACAGCACTTGGAAAATGCTGAAATATTCCCAAGCTGCATAATACACGTTCAGCTCCTACTAAGTACTGGGATGACGGATCAGCAAACATTTGAGATATTACACTATATTATACTAATACCATTTAGAATTAGTATTTTCCCAATAAGTAACTTTATATTAGCAACTTTTTAATAAAAGGAAAAAAGTTACATCTGGGAGTTCAGCAGAAGTCCTGAATATCAGCATAAAGTAGACATTCCTGGTGAAAAGCTCATTCCATTGGAAAGAAGAGATTAACATTAAAAAAATAAGTACTTGATTTTTTTTTTCAGAATTGAAATTCTTTGGGCTAGAAATGCATAAATATTAACCTAATTTTCTTACTTTGGAAAACGGAGGTGTCATCAACATGCATTCTTAACTAAAGAAACTCAATTCTAACTACATCCTTGTCAACTGGGTAGTAAAATAAATTGTTCTGTGTATTTGTTGCTTTAATAGTTAAGCTGTTACACAATGCTCTCTGTTATTTATCTAGAGTGTAGGAAATTTTTGTTGACTTTTTGGTGTGTTATCTGACAGTTGTCTAAGAGCCTTTGATCCTGCACTTAAGACATTTGCTATTAACTTTAATGAAAATGTGAGCACAGCCTAAGGTAAAATGTTGAAATAAAACCTGATCTCCTAAGAAAGATGCCTTGTCATAAGCAGGACTTTCAGAAAGGACTAAAAACTGAAGCAATAATATTAGGTAGAAGGGAATCACAACAAAAAAAGACAAACCATCACCATCCTAGACATTTTTATCTTTACGAAAAACTCCCAAATTGTTTTCTGACAACTTTTTGCTTGTCACCTTAATTAACTGAAAATATAATTCATTTTAAGTATGAAACATATAGCAATGGAACAGGCCAAGACTGAAAGTTTCAGGCATGGGAATATTCACTCCCTATCTAAATAACATTTTTATTGTGGTGGTTTTGTGTTTTTTTTTTTTTAAATACCTTTGCATAAGAGAGTTTGACCTAAAAATCTTTCGGAATGATACCAGGGAATTATATCCTTTTTTTTTTTTTTTTTTTTTTCTTTTTTCAGTTTAACACTTTCTTTCTTTATTGCATACTGTCCTATATTTTAAACACTTCCATCGTGCTGAAGCACATATTTGGAAAACAGGTTGCAGGACTTACTGTGATGCCTCCTTTGTTTCAGTACTTAGACCTTCTGTTGACATTTTACTGTACTGTTAAATACATACAAATTCAAATCAGTAGGAAAACCAAGCTTTCGCATATTTTGAACATGATTCTAGTGTATCCCACTCAACTTCATAGCCAATATATAAAGAACTTTTTCATTTACTTGAAAGTAAAAATATAGTCAGGAAGAGATTTCTATAGAGAACAGTAGAAACACTAAGGAGTAGTGAGGAAACCAAACAGCCAACAAAAATTAGCACATATTTTGGGATAGCTTTAGACTAGGAATAAAACAATTCAAGCCTAAACGAAAAGTGAAACCTTCCCACGTACCATATAAAAGTTTAACAAAATAGTAACAGGATGCAAGAGCTCTGAAAGGTTGCTATTAACAAAAATGCTGTAATGACTGTATCATACAAGAATGCATTCCAGACCAGCTCGATATGGAAACACTTTCCTCATCAGATCACCAAGACAATGGTGCAAGGTCCATAAATATCAACCAGCTGAGATTGGAGGGCAGAAAATGATCCAATTTGGGAGTTTAAGAAATTTAGGAAGCACCAAGGAAATTTTATTCTATCTTTGGCTTTCAAAATTCAATTAAATTACTTGCTGGAACTGGGTCTCCTCCAAGTTTTTATTTTTGTTTTTTTTTTTTTCCTAAGTTACAAATGAAAGAAGAAAAAGTTACATTGCAAGAGTTTTCTGACTAAGTTATAGCCAGAGCAAAATTATCATTACTATTGCATAAATCCACCTAAGACACAGACTTTGACTCACTTTCTGCTAATGCTATTTTACTAGTCCATGTTTTCTCATCAACTAGTCGTAACTATTAAATGAAGATCTACTGTGACAGAAAATTAGCATATTAGGGATAACATAAGGTTGAAAGGAAGATATATTGGTATAAAATTACATAGAATATTAATCCACCTAGTATTACCACTGTACTTTTCTCTCTGTTCAGTTATCCACTGAAGACTTGACATTTGTGAGAGCAGGCAAAACACACCTAACTGCATATCACTGTAGTCAAGAGACTTTCTTCATAGCCTCAACTTAAAAGCCATGCTTTCTTCATAATGATGCAAAACAGTTTCAGAATTACAACCAAATATTAACTTTTTGTCTGATGAGAGCTCAGACAAAATGAGAAACTCATTAAGACTATCCAGATACTAAATTTGGTCAATAAAACTGAGATAGAGCATTCTGTTTTACAATGCAGAGCTACAATTTTACCACAAATTATCCAAAATAACCAGATCTAACATGACAACTCTTATCTAACCTCTTCACTGTTGTGTTTTTAAATGTCTTCTTTCACTATAAACAAAGTAGTGGTAATTTTAAAAGCAAGCCTAGTCATGCTCCCCACAAGAACAAATGGTTCCTGGCACATGACCTGTCAGGGTAGTGAGGAGAAAATGCATCCCATGATGTGACCATAGAATCATAGCCTGGTCAGAGAAAGGAGGCAAGTGGATGGAACAAGAAACTATTCCCACCTGCTACCTACTACAGCTTCATCATCCTCTGCTAGCTACAGCACAATACATATTGCCACAGTGGTCTGAGTATCAGAAAGCTAAGCGAACACAGCTTTTTCCCCCCCATATCTAATGGTTAGACAGCTGAGTACCTCATCATCAAACTTGAAGAACAGCTTCTTCTACAAGAAAAATCCTCTAAATCACAGCAAGGTAAGAAGGCCAAAACAATAAGCAAAAAAATCTCACTAACAGACATCTGAATCTGTCTTAGAAAATCTGATTTTCTAACAGATATATGAATGTCTGACATCAAATAACCATTCTGAGCAACAAGTTTCCATCTTATATATCTCATGGGTTAAACAGGTTTTATGGGAAGTTCTCAACACAGCAGTCTTCATGGTTGAAATCTGTACTGAAATATGAATCACATACAGGAACTTTTCATCCATGAGCACTGAAAAAAAGTAGCTAAGATTCAGCCTTTGAGTATAGCTGTTTCGGAGACGGAAATAAGCAGTTGTTTAGTACAATAGATACAACAGTACAAGCAGAATTTTATCCAAGATGGAACTCATCCAAGACTAAGGATACGAAAATGTAGTGAAAAATCGTGTCCAGTAATTACGATTAGAGTTCATTTCACACTTCATGTTAGATGTAACACTTTCAGCTATATGGCTCAGAACAGTAAGCTCCTGTTAATATTTAATAATAATAATATGAATAAAAAGCGTCATGTCCTCCAGCATTATTATCTGCTTCACCTAAAGCACCACATCTGGATGTAGCTGGACAAGTACTGATGCCAAACCTTTCCAATGAAATTATCATGGCATACTCATTCAAGAACAGAAAGAAGCCAGTTCTCTAAAATATTTGCTGGTTAGGTAAATCTGAAGATATTCTTTGTTCACATTTATGTGTAAGTTTTTTAATATGTAGAATAGGAATAAACTAAGAGTGAGGAGATATATTTGTTACCATTTTAATTAATACTTAGATTCTTTGTTAAAGAATCGATCACGCCTTCATTAAAAAAAAATAACACTAAATCATTAGCAAACCGTTTCAGAAGCAGCAGTAAGCAGTAATTTTTTAAGTATAAAATCATTACTTAAATACAAAAACATCACCACAGTACAGAAAATAAAAACATTTGTGGCACAGGAGCACTTAAAAATTCACATCTGAAAAGCTCCTGCAGTTTGTTGCTTTGTATTTGCCAGCAATACACAAACACAACAGTATTTACATCAAAATGTTCAAAACAGGTGCATAATATAGCATTTCCGTGGCACACACACTGTTTCAAAGCAATGTATTTTTACATAATGGCATTTCCTACAGAAATCTCAAACCACCTTATGTTCTCCTATTGTCATTAACACAACACTGAATGTACAGTGAAATTCAGTAGTGTTGTGCTGAATATAACTGCAAAAAAGCACCAGCTGGCTGTACTAGAAATGGCATTCTTCCAGGTCTCAAATGTCTTATTTATATACAATGGAATCCTGCCAGCTGTTTAATATTTAGGGCTAATAAATATAATTGGCAGTACTACTGCACAAGGACAAGTAACACAAATACATACTTCCCAATAGAAAATCTGATTTGTTCTTAGGTGATTAAACTGAAGACAGATGCAGAGTTCTGAGCAATTTTGACATAGCTGTTTTTTTTTTTTTCTTTAATTCAAACAATATTTGCTTGGTTTCTAAGTGCAAAATGGAACAGAAAAAAATACTAGGCATCGTTACAGCAGCTGCTCTGAGACCACCATAGCCTTCAATCAGTGTTTTCCACAGACCATGAATAAAGATAAATTGGCAAAGGCAGTGTGCTGAAGTACAAAGACAGGACACAGAACAAGTTTCTAGGGTTCATTATTCATTTCATAGAATATCCTAGGTCACTCCAGAATACATTCAGATAGTACCAGCCAGTCCAGAAGTGATATTTATTCCTGTAAGCAATTTTTCTATTTTTCATGTGCAGGACAACTGTGCCCCTTCACAAGCACATTTAACTTCATGTTGAGTTAAAGGTAATAGTCTTCCTTTCAACTCAAGAGGGTCAGCAAATCTAAAGAGTTGGGCTCCGTTTACAAGCAGTTTCATGGATTCTGAGAAAAGTTTCAGCATCTGTGTCCTCCAACAAAACTACCTTTAACGTCACATCACTGGATGTAATCCTGCACAACTGATAGTGAAAGGCAAGTAATGCGACTGCCTTCTGTAAGACCTTGACTCCCTTGAAAACTTCTTCAGTTCCTTGGCACAACTTAGAAGCAGAACAAATCTAGAAACAAGAAAGTTTAATTTGCTTAAGTAAAGCAAAGTTAATGCTTCACATGAGAGAACAATTTAATCTAAAAACTTGACCAAGTTCTGTGACACATGAAGTCCACACTCAATTCCATAAAAGGCTTCTCAGTGTAATCACCATCATTTAGAGGTATTCGGTTTGTTTTGGTTTTACTTTGCTCATAGAGCAATGCTCTTTTTTGAAATTCTTCAGCTGCCCAGAGACACACAAACGTCTCCACGCTCCCATCTTCAGAATAATTTCTTAATAACAACTTGAAGAGTAATTTTTTTCATTCAACATTTCACACTTTTACTGGAAACTGCATTCTTTAGTATATATATTTAAACCACAAAATTCATTATCATAACTATCAGTAACAATAATAAAAAATTAAATAAGCATACAGTTACATTAGACATGAATAGCCAACTCTTCATCCTTGACTTCAAGTCAGCTGATGCAAGCAACTATACCATCGCATTACCTCGATGCTCCCTTTCATACAGATCCTCATCCAGTCTCCAGACTTACCTCTGCTACACCCGCTACATGTTTCAGCTGTAATAGCCTCAACATGAACTGCCTCCCTCACACTGTACACTAAGAACTTTCAGCCTCTTTATTCAGGCACTGAGGAAGGCTTGTCTCCAGAACCAGCCCCCTTACCCACACAGGAAGGCTTTCAGTCTGGTATATGAAAGGTCTTATGTAAGGATTACTACTCCTTACATCCTTAGCTCAGACTCAGTCCTTAGCTCCTTACATCAGCGCAGAATCAATTAATCCAACCTGTGACAACAAGGTAACAAAAATCAATCAGCTACTCTGCTGTTAAAGACTGTGAAGTACTTAATACTATGGTCTGTGTGTAGTCAATAAAACCTAACATTTTTTCCCACTCTTTTCTTAAAGGAAACATCTGAAATCCTGTCTCTGTCATTATATCTTCCTTTCAATGAGGATAAGCCACAAATGGTTATGAGATGTACCTGAAGGTCATAATATTATTTCCTCCAATCTCTTGCTCGGGAAGTACTGCAAAAATGGAAATAAATAAAAAATAGAATAGGCTTTACTTTTTAAATCTAACTATCCTATCGAGTCTTCAAAAGTACATGCCTGTTGAAATTACAGAAGAGTCATTATGCTTAAAAGGTTAAATTAAAAATACCTCTATAAAGGTTATTATTCTTTTGTCAACTGTTGGGTCAAAAGAGTGATAATAATTATTATATTTTTAATGTAATTCTATGGAAATTAATTTTCTTACCATGCAATTAGGAAAAGTGAGTTCTATGCACATATTTCCATAGTTATTTTAATTTTAAAAATGTTTAATATGGGAACTCATAGCATGACATTTCATATTTTCTAAAGATAAATTCACTTCAATTCAACAAGAAGAAAGTAATTAGACTGGGAATTCTGGAGATAGTCCAGATATCTTCTCAACCTCTGGCTAAGGTGCTCTTAATTTCTCAAGGCTCTGAAACATTATTAAACTATTACTTTTCATATGTCAAGCTAGGGATGAAAAAGGAACTCAGGCCTAATTTAACATGAGATAAATAAATAAAAGTAACTCAACCAGAACTCTAACCAAAGACTCCTGAGCAATGGAATTAGCTTATCTTCACAGTTCTATACTGTAGATGTGAGAGAGCACCATTTTCCAAAACCTGCTGATATGCAACCTGATCTAGGTGGACCTGCTTCTGCAGGGGTGTTAGACTAGATGATCCTAAAGGTCCATTCCAACCTCTACTATTCTAAATTATAAATTCTAAAAATTCTAAAATAATTCTACAATCTCTACATACTGGAAACTGAAAAAAAGTGAGCATGTCACAGAAATATGTAGTTTCACATGTAGAAAAACAATAGTTAACTGTAGTCCTATAGCTGGATAGCTTTCAGGTTCAGTCAGCTTCAGTCTTTGGTGGAAGCTGCTCATGAGGAAATAGCTCTTAAAAACTCAAAAAAAAAAAAAAAACCCAAAACCAAACCAACCAAACAAACAAAAAACCTTGAAGAGAATATGTTTTTTACATGTCATCACCTGCATACTGCACAATTATCTTTGCTGTAGACCTTGGTCACAGGTCATTGTAAGCCCAAAGAGGAGTCAAATGTCTCCTGCAAATAGGATAAATGCAATTCTAAAAGTATTGTCGTATTTTAGACAAGCCTCACAAAGAATCTCAAATTCAAATCTAATTATATAGATATATTTGTACACTTACTATGTAGGATGCTGGCACACATTAGCAGGAACACAAACTCCTGACCGATATTCCCACTAACAAAATTCCTCTGTAAGACCTTGCATGTAAACATGAGGCTTTTATTTCATTTTCTGGCTTGTTATGGTACAACGAAGCACAAGGTTGTTCAAGAGATTCAATTATCATTATTATCAATACCTTACTGCAGAGATTAAATATGGTTCAGAAAATTACTCTATAGCGAAACAGTGCTCATTAGCTGTAATATGGAAAATATTTCTATAGCTTACTTTTATTTGCTCCAGTTTAATTTCTTTGTTTTAACTACCTTCAGTATAAACACACTCAATGGTACAGCATTGCAGGTTTTGTGTTCAGGCATTCAAAAGTGCCTCATTTCTAGGTCCTATAGTTAAAAAACCTTGCAGTGCTCTGCTGTGAGAAGCTCAAAATGAAAACAACTGCACAGGAGAGAGGGTATTTTACATAAACCACAGCAGTCAACATAAATGAAAGCCTATTGGAAATGTATATCAAGAAATACGTTTCACTCATCTCTCTGCATCTGTGAAGGTGTAGAGAAAAAAAAAAAAAACAACACCAAAAATCCAGTCAGGTAAGGACTTCACTTCTTTATTTATTTTGCTGAACTGTGGCTTCAAAGGTTAAAGTTTATGCAGAACCCAAATATAAGACCCTCTATTTGCCAACATGGTAAACCTGCAGTAGTAACCATATGGTCTTCCATATTGTCCTGACAGTGACCTCAACAGTAATGAGTGAATCGCAACTCAAGAGGTGTAAGACAACTTTCACGCTACTTCACTCCCCTGGGCTGTTCCTGACCAAAAGTCAGGAACTGTGTCAAATTATTTATGCTTCTGATAAAGAAGACTCAATCCAGGAGTTTGAGATAAGACCATCTCAGACTTCCTATGTGAGCTGAGTCTTTGAAATCCCATAAATTAGAAGATAAAAATTACACCTCAATATTTATGGTTAGGAAAGCCATCATACGCAGGCAACTGACTTTCAGATCTTCAGCTTCAGTCACTTACTTCCCAATGTCCATCTGAAGGTGTTGTGAGAATGAAATTCAAAACCTATACATTTCTAATGGAGAACTTGTGCTGTCAAGATTCATCTGATTCAGATGGAATCAGAACTCTGTCTTAGAAGACAGATGGGACAGTGAAAAACTCAGCACTTGAAAACACCTGGAATGTGCTTCAAGCTACAGGAAACAGGAAAAATTCAGCATTGCTACCGATTTATAATCCAAGAAATATAACTAGTAATACACATTTACTTCTATGCAATAACGTTCCAAAAAGTATTTCACAGTTGTTTCATCTTCATGTGTCCCAGAGCCAACATCCTAATTGTCAATGTGTTGGGAAATGAGAACTACAGCTTGAACTCCATATGCCACTTACAGCTTACAACTGCAGAAAATGAGATGGAGAATGTAGGAAGCTGATAACCATAACACACAATTCCATTTTTTAAACAATAATGAACAGAATGATTACTGATGAACCTCTGTAGTGCAATATCCAAAACAAAATGAGTTCAGCAAAAAAGATAAATCAATAAACTTACACATCATCTTTGATGGAACTGAAACTGTTATTTCATACATGTAAATTAAACTGGTAAGATTAACACTTCTGTCCTGAAAACAGTAATTTGCCCCTCTAAAAATGTAATTTGTTTATCTTCATTTCATTTTGTCAGTAATTAGGGAAAAAAAGGGAAGAAACTCTATATATAAATATAGTATAAAAAATATAGGATTTATAACTAAAATATTACAACATATCTTTGAGCTCATGGAAGTATTTTACGTAGGTGACGCTTATTACACACATTATGCCCAGAAATTTTATAATTTAAGCATTAAACATTTGGGAATATTCTCTATGCTAATTTAAAATGAAATATTATCTCACGCTAAATGAAAAACTGTGTTTACTGAAACCAACACTGGACCTATTTCACTCCATAAATAAGAATATTTCCAACAGGAAAATAATTCTTTTGCTATTATAGATAAGTCAGGAATTATTTACTTCAATTGAATATAAAAATTGAATATAAAAAGTCAGTGAAATACTGAAAAATGATGTTTCACAAGTCTGAATATAATTTATCCAGATTTAACACTTCATTCATAATAAGCAAATATTTTCAAAATAAAATAGTAAAATACTTCTTACATGTCTACTTAAGCCACAGTCTTAGAAGACATTGCTTAGACTTGGAAGTATTGCTAAATATAATTGCGTGGGAGGAGAGCCCAGTAGCTAAAAATAATACAAGGTGGTTTTTTTTAAATAATGAAGTATCATTTTTCATTATAAAGGACATACTATATATCCCACACATATCTAGTTTGTAATTTCTCTTTTAATCAAAGCACTTTTGAACTTTATGAGAATTCACTTTCCCACAAAAAAATGGTGGGCTGACAAGAAAAGACAAAGCCTTCTGCTTTGAAAAAGGCTGACAAGACAGTAAAAACACAATTTAGTCAATTCATACAATCTTTCACGTGTGTAGGTTCTTGAGTTCAAGTATACAACTAATTTTGTTCTTGAGGGTATTTTTTCTTTTCTTTTTGCACTAGCAGGTAGAGAGCACTTAGAAAAAAAATCACAGTCTGTTAATATTTCCTCCTGTTGTTTAGGTGTTACATATTAGTTTTAGGAGGGACAGACAAGAAAAGCAATCAAAATAGTTTTTTAGGTTCATGTTTGACAAGGTCTTTGTAAATTTTGCAAAGAAACAGAAACATCAGCCTGCAGCTTATGTGATTAATTACACACAAGTCTCATCATCAGCCTCCTACAGCTGAAATTTGTTCACATAAAACATTCAATGATATTTATGACTTATCCTGGTTTGAAAAAAACTTTTTTTTTTTTTTTTTTTTAACAGAGAATACCTAAATGCACACAACCAATTATAAATTGTTTGTAATGTTCTATCTTGAAAGGCTTGGATACTTTTTTCCATGCAAAAAGGAAAAAAAAAAAAAGAAAAAACACACAAAAACAATAAATACATTTAAAATATTTTTTTTTAAGTTAAAATTATCAGAAGCCTAGGTGAGTGTGAAAAGAAGTGGGAACAAAAGGACATCAGGCTTATAAGACTAAGCAACAGAGAGAAGGGCAGTAAGTGACCAGAAATGTGGGAAGAAGAATACTGCTGCAATCAGGAAAGGAAGAAGTGATGATATAAAATCCAATGTAAAAGTGAGCTTGATTCAGAAGCTATTATGGACAAAGGAGTCAAGGAAAGCAAGCTGTAATTGAAAAAAACCGAAACTCTTAGACACAAAGAAAGAATGCTGGTTGAGGAAAAAGCAGGCGTTGTAAACATAAAGGTGGTTGTTTCTACTAGAATTTTTCCCAGACACTTGGAAGTGTGGGGAAGATGCAGAGACCTCAAGGTCTGGATCAGCAAGTAGAGACAATGAAGATCAGAGAGAGAGAGTGAAGCAAATTCATGGCACTTTTCAAAAACCAGGAAGGTAACTCCTAATTAAATCAGAAGACTGGGAAGGTAATAGATTATGAAGGCAATAGACACCTGTTATTTGGAGCCAAGCTGTATTATGACTATAGCAGGTTGGATACTTCACATGAAGAGCATGGCTATTAAGGTGAGAGTGACGAATTTGCAACATTCAAGACGGGATGATTTGGACAGGAGTTTTGTTTTTTTCAAGATTGTCTAACACAGTGTTCGAAGGCATAATTTAAAATTCACTTATTGCCAAGACACTTCCCTTCAGACCACTGCCTCACTATTGCAACAGTAAGCTGAAATTAATATACCACAAACAAAATACCATGCTGTAACAGTTTCTATTCAACGCTTTTCCTGTGACAAGCTGCCCAGGGACACTGTGGAATCTCCTTCCTTGGAGGTCTTCAAGACCCGCCTGGATGCATTCCTGTGTGACCTGATCTAGGTGGACTTGCTTTGGCAGGGGGGTTGGACTAGATCTAAAAAGGTCCCGTCCAATCCCTACCACTCTATCATTCTATGACCTCTAAGGATTACATGAAAAACTGATTGAATTTACACAGTAAGTGAAGTCATGGCTCTACATCACCCTAACTGCTGGTTCTACTGTGCCCTACTCCTGCTTTCTCTTCTGCTCCCTTCATTAGTGTTAAAGTGGCAATGCAAGGAGCTGATACAGGGAAAAATCTATGTGAATGACAATCTGGTAAAAATGCACTAAAAACAGACCAAAGGCAGAAAAAAACCCAAA
This sequence comes from Urocolius indicus, assembly GCA_013401255.1. Classification (NCBI taxonomy): domain Eukaryota; kingdom Metazoa; phylum Chordata; class Aves; order Coliiformes; family Coliidae; genus Urocolius; species Urocolius indicus. Next base: position 292,491 of record WBNH01005346.1, read on the forward strand.
ACCTCAAACCAACCAATCAACAAGAAGCCACAAGAATGGCTACTATGATCAATGAAGATAGGGGTTAATGTCAGTTCCGTGACTAAGGCAGGAACAAGAGATGGAGAGTAGGGAAGGCATACAGACTGGTCAGTGTTCATCTCTGGGAAGATGACAGAACAACTAATCCTGAATCCAGTATGGCTTCATCAAGGGGAAGTCATACTTGACCAACTTGACAAACATTTATTTCAATATGACCAGCCTAGTAGATGAGGGAAGAGCAGTGGATATTGTCCACCTGGACTTCAAGACTGACTCTCATAACAAGGTCACAGAGAAAGCTAATGCTAGATGAGCAGACAGTGAGGTGTACTGAAACTGCCTGAACAAACAAGTTCAGAAGGTTGGGATCAGTGGCACAGTCCATTTTGAGGCCGGTAACTAGTGGTGAACCTCAAGTGTCAATGAGTCCAGTCTGTTCAACATCTTCATTAATGAGACAAAATGATGGGACTGAGTGTAGCCTCAGCAGATTTGCTGAAGACACAAAACCGAAAGAAATGGCTAATATGTCAGAGGGTCATTCTGTCATTCAGAGAGACCTTGAAAGGCTGGAGAGATGGGCTGACAGGGACCTCATGAACACCAACAAAGGGAACTGCTTAAGTCCTGCACCCAGGGAGGAACAATGTAATCAGAAATTTTACTTTGCAAAATCAGATTCCTCTGCCCAGAAGCACATCATCAGTTTACCATGACCCTAACTTAAATAGTTAGCTTTGGTAAAAAGATATCTAGATCCACATACTTGCTTTCTAGATTACTGCCCCTTCCACGCTGATATCACTTTATACACTGCAGCAAAGAGTTTATGACAGATCTAGCACTGATGGTTTCCTGCATAATTTAGAAGGTGACCTCATTCTGATTCTCAGAAGAGCATCTGGCGCAAGCCATTTGACTGTGCAAGTGAGGTTGTCCATCTCAGCAATAGTACCAGCAAGCACAGCACAAACGAGTGTGCAGGTGAATTAAGGTTAAATTGGTAACTTGGTAGTTGCACTTTATAGCATCTGTATGCAAACAGGTTACAAAGTTGCTCCTTTATATTATGAGAGAATCGTGATCTGAACCAAGGATGATAAACAAAGAGTCTGTACAGAACACCTGTGTAAGTTCTTTTGTTCTTGCATAAAAGCACTTTCACAGACACCTTCTTCTATGACCCCTCAGACCCAATGAACTACATTTTCTGTTTCACAAGTCTTTACCTTATGGGCCCCATCTCCTTTACCAGCAGGGAAGGTACTGTCACTTCATGATAGGAACATAGTTTCTGTTAACTCTGTCAAGGTTTGAAAAGCCTTACAAATCATTTATTTAAACACTGCTAAATCAGTCATGACAGCAATTTTAGGGTGATTGCACATGTGATTCAAGGAGAGAAGAATGAAGGGAGACTGCACATAACTTCTCATTCATGACTCCAAAGAACTGCACACCCAAATATGTCCAGTCATTCTCCTAATTAAGACAATTTAGTTTTTAACACATTTCTGTGGTTATCGGCAAATAAAAAGTCCTTCATTCCCACATCACTGCTGAACCATTTGAAGATCATTTTCTCCTTAATGCAGGTCTTCTGGAAGAGTTCTTCCACTTTAGAAACCTGAAATACATTATTTTTAGGTACTCAAACTACATTTCTTTTGGTATGTACCTTCTCCTGTGCTTTCCATCTTTTAACACTCAAAATAACAAATCCCTTACAATGAACAACATAAATACTCTTGCCTGAAACTATGCTAGACAATTAACTACGCTAGTTAATGCTATATTGACAAACTTAAATATACATTTGTATAAAAAAAAAACCTCTCACAAAAACGACCTAAGATCCATGTTAGTATTCCTGCTTTACAGCCATAAAATATAGCACTAACCTTAAAGATTTACACAGAATTAAAATGGTTTTCAATGCATTAAATGACTAAGAAACTCAGATTTACACAGTAAAGAATATAGTAAGATTAGTTGTGGAAAAAGGAAGAACTCTTCAGAACGATCTACTCTACAAAGTAGGTCGCCTAAAAAAAAAAAAAAAAAGGCTCCTGACAGTGAGATAATGGCACTTATTGTAGGAGATGGGTTCAGGAAAAAATATTTTTACTTCTGCATTTATTACTTGAAAAGTAGCAGTACTAAGAAGGAAAAATTCCATTGTGCAAGGCATAATAGGAACATGTAAGAATGACTCATCTCTGCTCTGAAAAAGCTTTCAGTTTGAATGGTAGATGCTATGTTATAGCACATATTTGAGAAAGAGGGCATCATGCCTTTTTACAGAGAATTATCGCACAAGAAGAATACAACGCATCTCAAAACAGAGTTCAGTTCACACTTTATCAGACAACTGTCCTGGTTTACAGAAACTGTAATGTCCTCGTTTAAAGTAGCTATAGATCAAAAAATTGAAGTGAACATTTCTGTAACATTTGAATGCAAAGTTTGTACATACAAATGGACAGTCAGCTTTTATGTCACCATTTTCTGAAAACGGAGACCTTAGCTAAGAAGAATTAACTGGACTAATTTTGGTTAAAACCATCTTTCTGTTTGTGCTACCAGCATTCATCAACCAACACTTAGTTAACAGAAAATGCCCATTGCGAATAATCCTAGAAATTGGGTCAGAGTGTGGTTTTTTTCCTCTGATAACCTTTCAATAAAAAAGGAAAATCTGATCCTGTTTTGGGCAATCAAAACTATACAGAGATTCCAAGAATTGTCTTTGACTGCAATACCAGAAAAAAGCTGAAATAAAGTGTCAAAAGAACATTTTGTGAGAAATATTCTTTGCTTGTCTTTTTTCTTAAAAAAGAATTATAAAAATTTTCAGTGTTTTTTGTCTTCTATTGTTAAGGGAAAATATTAAACATGGCACAATGTTAAACATCTGCAGAAGAAAATTTAAATATATACAACTATACCAGTTTAAGTTAACTTGTACACTCTTTTGGTGGCTTCATTTTAGCCAGAAAGTTTCAAATAATCAGTTGAAATTCTTACTCTTTTTCTGTGGGGAAAAAAATACATTATTCAGCACTCCTGCAAAAGAAAAAATGAAAAAAATGTATTCAACTTTCTGAAAGTCAGTAACTTCTGAGCACAGTATCCTGCAATATAACGCAGCAAGTAACGTAAGAAATATTTTATTTGCCTAACAAGTTCTTATCAGACCACTCCACCACTATTCCATTTATTTTCCAATGAAGAAGAGCTGGTTTCCTTAGCACTAACTTCCTCTGGTATTCTGTTGTTTTATCTTTGCTTTGTTTCTCCTTGGTTGCTCTTTCTCTCTTTAAGGAGAGTGTAGAGCAAGCACAATCCAGCAGCCTTCAAGTGATAAGAAACATTTGCCTGTTCACACAGACAGCAAAGCCCCTTTAAGTACACTTTGCATAAACAGACCTCTAACAGCCTTGCAATTATCAGTAATTTGAATCAAGTGACCAAAGCAAAGGTTAACTTGGAGTAAACGAAAGCATAGCAACTAATTAATATGTCAAAGTAGCACTCGCTCTTCTAAAAGAGTTAATGAAGCTTAGGAAGGACTCATGTGTGTGCCTTTTGTTGGCCAGACCTGCCTGTGCAGCATGATGAAGCCAAGTGAGGTTAAATTGCATGTTACTTGCCAAGCTGTCAGGAGCACCTGGCTGCCTCTGCCAGTGTTCTCCCCGGAACCCTTCCTCAGCCCTGCACCCTGCCTCAGCCCTGCATTGAGAGCTAACCTGATGAGGCAGCTAGAAATTGCTGAGGATGGTTAGCCCTACAAGGAGTATCTACACATGGCAATCATTAAAAACTATCACTAAAAAAAAAAACAAAAACCCCAAACCAAAACCAACCAAACAAAAAAAAACCCCAACTACCAAAATAACAAAAGCTCAACTGAAACAAAAACAACTAACACCCAAAAAACATTGTATCAAATTCTCACACATCATCATCCTCAATGTCTGTGTAGCTGTTAGCATGTATAAAAAGATGCGAATACCTCCAAGCCTGTTACCACACATTGATAGTGATAGTTTCAGACACTAACAATAAATTAAGTATATCCACTACAAAGAAAAACTTTTCATGTTCTCTTCCTCAAAGGAGGTTTTATTTACACTTTGATTCCATCTGGACAGAAACCATACACAGTTCAGTCTTGTTGCCTCTGAGAAATCATGCTTCTCTTTTTGCTATTTAGGAAAGCAGCACACTGTAAAATTAAAAAAATACCTAGTAACTTCATTTTACATTAAAGTCTACACCAAAATATATTGCCACAGCAAAACAAAACCTATGTGAAATATTACATTTAGATGTGATTTGTGAAGATTAATTTTACAGGTAAAGAGTCAATTACACTTGTTTCTATGACCATTTAAAAATCCTGTTAGTTTTAGGACCATGAAATAACCTTTGAAAGATAAATTATTTACTTATTTAAGTCTGTTAATCTTCCCATTTTCGTTACATTGAAAATCCTATATAATTTTAAATGGCTGCAAAAAAGAAACAGTAATTTCACCCAAACACTGGATTCAGGCCTTTACTCCAGAAAGTAAATTATGCCTGTAAAGCTCCTAGCTACCAAATCCTTGCACAGTATCACTCTTTCCATACCAAAGTAAAAAACTCACCCTCAAGAATTAAACATATATTCTGGTAAATTAAAAAAACACACACAAAAAGAACCCCCAAACATACATTCTATCTCTTCCTACTCGACAGTAGAGCGTTCACTTCTTTCCCTCAGAAAACATCACTCAACCCAATTAGTTCACATTCAATCATTTTTGGCAGTTGATTCTTTTTCCACAGATGTCTGAATTTACATTGAGACACCATGAAACTGAACCTGCCAGGCTTCCACCTGCAAATACATTATTCAGGATAGTAGACATTCACAATACTATTTTCATGCTTTAATTACCAGAAGTATCAATTGATCTTATTAATCACCAACTGAGAAATCCACATTTGCATGATTTTTGACCCACTGATAAACCAAAGCAAAACATTCACTGGGGATCACCTCTCTTTGGGTTGCTGTGAACATATACACAGAGGAACTTGAGTGAGAAGCATGCCTACCTACAATCAAAAATATCTTAAATTCTTTTTAAGAGCCAGGACAAAGTACAGCTGATTTGAAGAGTTGTAAAACAAAAGTAATAGAATAAATTTGAATTTCTCAATCCCCCAAAACAGTCTTTTGTCAACCAAGCCGCCTGCTTGACAAAGAGATCCCTATGCATGTAATACCGGCAGCACTACCTGCTCCAAAAAGTGCATATATTTTGTCAAGAATTTCTCCAAAGAACATGTTCAAAGTAAAGCCTTTTGCATGCCATCCAAACTTAGCTGAAAAATTAGGGTATCTAGAGAGAGGAGACATTTTGCTAGCACAATATACTCCATTTAACTCCTGCTACACATCCTACATCAACCTCATCAGGCATTTAGTGAATAAGAAGCTGACTACAAGTGATTTCACACATCTTTCAGTTCTAAACAGATCTGAATGCAAATTTGACACTTTTTAGAATCACACAGACATGTAACACACTTCAGAGCACTTTAAGATTACAAACCAACAGATAAGATTCAGCTAATCACACATTACTTTCTCTGCAAAATGCAGAAATCAAGGTGGATTCATCTGGTTTCTTCAAAATACAAGGTTTGCATAATTTTGCCAAAAAATTTTTTCTTCCCTTTTCTGTCCACAGTCTCCTCTAACTCTGGAATCTATTGGCAAATTTCAAATAAATTTGAGAAGACAGATCTCAGAGGATTTATATGGGTCTTCTAAAAGTCAGTGGACAAGTAAAGGAGAGAATTACAATGCCCCTTTTGAAGGGAAAGACTACTACGTGACTTAACAGTTTCTTGGCCTTCCATCCAGTTAGTGTGCATACACATAAACACATGCACTTTTTGGAGCTAATTCCAACATAACAGGACTGTTGGTTGTCCAGTTCTGGGCCTCTCAGTTCAAGAAGAACAGGGAGCTGCTGGAAAGTGTTCAGCACAGGGCCACCAAGATGATTAGGGGAGTGGAGCATCTCCCTTATGATGAAAGGCTGAGGCTCTTTAGCTTGGAGGAGAGTCAGGGATGACCTCATCAATGTTTACAAATATGTAAAGGGTAAGTGTCAGGAAGATGGAGTCAGGCTCTTCTCAATGATGTCCAATGACAGGACAAGGGGCAACGGGTACAAGCTGGAACATAAGAGGTTCCAAAGAAACACAAGGAAGAATTTCTCACTGTGAGGGTGACGGAGCACTGGAAGGGGCTGTCCAGGTGGGTTGTCGAGTCTCCTTCTCTGGGAGACATTCAACACCCACTTGGACAAGTTCCTATGTGACCTACTCTAGCTGGTCTTGCTCTTGCAGGGGAGTTGGACTAGATGATCTTTCGAGGTCCCTTCCAACCCTTAAGATTCTGTGATTTTGTTGTCCACAGGAGTTCAGAGGGGAATGAAGGAAGAATGTGAGAAAGAGTGTATTCAGGAATCAATTTGAAACGCTACAAAAGGACTATCAATGGACACAAGACTAAAGGCACTGCTATAAAGGAGAGAAGCCACAGGACATTTGCAGGCAAGGTAGTATTAGGCTATCAATCTGGAGAAAATAAAACTAGCTTTGTTCTGCCACTAGTTGAACAAGCTACTAAATTAAATTGTTCAGATATAATTCAGTTACACTGACATAATAATCTGAATTTCATTAAATTTTAAGCCACTGTACATAAGCACAGTGCACAGCTGAGTGAAAGGGAGCTGGCATTAGCATTTTGCAACATGTGGCACAGTTTTCAAGAAAGAAAAAACTTACATAAACTTTGTGATTATGAGCAGTTTTAAGAAATTCTAAGAGGTCACAACCTATTTTTTAATTATCTTAGTCCTGCTAGTTTTTTTTTTTTTAAAGACATTTATTCAGTGTTCCAATCACTACCTTTTAAAAATTATCAGCTAACACTCTTGCCTACCTAGAAACACTATCCTTGCCCATTTCCCATGGAACATCAAATGGTAATGGCAAGCAGGAATGACTCAAGATGCTGAGTTTTCCCTGCAGGATCCTTACAGTGTAGAAGATAAATGGTAGGCTGACTACAGAACTGCAAATTCTTAACCAAGATGCCAGTAACACCTACTGATAAAGCCAACCTCTACCAGATCCTCAGAAAGACAGGAAAGTAGGAAATAACAATTTCCTTTCATTCTTCATAGAGCCACTGAAATGTCAATCAATTGTATGCTCTTTGACAAAAGGAAATCTAACTCTGCTCCACTGTGCATATGCATTATGCCACCGACTAATTAGGTGATTATACATCTTTGTTTCCCATAGGACCTTCGTGTTCCAGGAGCATGGAAAATCATGCTGAGTAAGTAAGACCTAGTGTGGATTCACATACTTCTAGAAATGTCCAGTTTAGAGGGTAACCAAAATATCTATTCCAACTGCTGGCCACAGGCCAAGATGACTCTGGATTTCACACAGTGGATATGGAACATACATTTAGATATACCTTGGGATGCAGCAGAGAACCAAGGCTGCAGGGAGAAAACACCTGAGTAGAATCAGTCTCGTGAGCTAGACACAGCAGCTCACCAGTCGTAAGGAGAGGCAGAATCCAGGATTAAGGCAAGGTGCCAGCAGACTAATTGTGACAGAGCTTTTGCTCAGGCATTCATTTGGCATTTTACTTGGTAGCCTCAGGAATGTGAAGAGTTTTGCTTCTGGGATCTTTGGCAGTTAATATGATATAAAATGATCCATGCTGGCTAGGCATTTTGCCTCTGAGTGTACAAGTTGAGTGGTGCTTATGCAATGAGTTATGAAATAAAGACACTGAACATAGTCATTCACAAGGTTTTCTTTCCTTAGTTTCCTCCCACATTAATACCAATGGACAGATTCAGAAACCACTCAGATTAAGCAAACAAACAAAAATTTTCAGTGATTTTTAGGAGCTTTGGACATGGACCCAAGAGACATTTACAAGAAAAATACCTGATCATGCAAACATATCAACACAACAGACCTCTTCGGAACAAGGATTTCTCTTAGGCCAAAAATTTATTTACATCCATATTCTGCCAAAGGCATCCACAACACTTTAGAGCTCTGTACTGGGTACTACCTACACAGGTGCAAGTTTCTGGGACAATGATAGGATTGTCATTAAAAAAATCACTACAAAAAACATTAGCTACATATAGAAGGAGAAGCTGGAAGAATAGGTAGAAGACTTACTGAACTCCTCCTATTTGAGTTTATGTGGAGTTTAAGACCCCTGCTTCTGCAGAGGAGTTGGACTAGATGATCTCTAAAGGTCTCTTCTAACCCTACCATTCTATGATTCTATGAATACAAATACGTAAAATGCATGTCATCAGGAAACACCTTTAAAAGAAAGCACATGAAGCAGCAGCTGACAAACCAGAAATTTTAAATCCTCATTGTAACAACTTTACCTAAACCACTTAGAAACAAAAGTGAATAAACAGCTCAGCTCCCATCTTGTCTTCTGCGAAATGTATACTTCACATTTTGGTCTGAAAAATCTTTCTTTACAAGCCACATTTTTTTCTTTACAAGCCATATTTTTTTCAGAGAACTTTACTCAAAATGGCATCATTTCAAGGTAGTAACTACAAGCCACATAATATCTGCATTGAGAGATTGCCAGGCCTTGAGAGATTGCCAGTCATAGCGAAATTACCGAGTCACTGACCTGAACACTATCGTGTGCCCTCTTCTTGCCTTATTCAATTTATTATGAGCAAACTCAAAACTATCAAAGAGCTCTTTCACTAGTCCAACAAGATAAAAAATGAGCTACCTTGGTTATATTAATTGAAGTGTGTTGCTTCCCCTCTTCATTAAATACTTTCACTTAAAAAGAGCCTCATATTCATCTGCATCCAAAACCATGTACAGTCAATTATACAGACAAGAAACTGAGCACTCAAGCCAGAAAAAGAAATGGCCCTGAAGACTAGAAGCATCCTTACACACAAATCCAAACATAATGTTTTCATTGTTGCTTTTACTTTTCACTGAGTAATGACATACAGCTGTATTTACGCTGCTGAGTATTTACCTTTAATGTGCCTGCAACCTGTGTAAGATAAGCAATGCATTTTTCTGTTGGAACGTTAACTTCTGGCTTTTCTGACCCGTGTGTTCAAACTGTTCTGCTTTAATATCCCCTTCATTTTATTTGCTCTGAATATTTGCACACAGTCTGCAGACCTGTTTCATGTTCGCAATGCTAGATTCCTAGCTGCACTTTGATCGTGGCCCAGTGAGTGGCAATTTTCTACCCTGGGCATGTCAGCCTAATAAAATGAGCAAACTGTTCTTAGTCTCAGAGATTTTAAAACAAAAAATCCACAGTTACCGAAGTTATCTGCTTCTTATCAAGATCCATGTTTGGCACCAGATGCATTTGATTCATTCGTCATTGTCAGTGCACTTGCACACTAATTATTTCAAATTGTTTCCTCAGGCAGAGGTCTAGGACAAATGCAAGCAAGCCAAAAATAGCAGTTATGAATAATTATGCATAATTTACCTCAAGGCCTGGGCCAGTCTATGATTAAAACTTCTTCTTGCCACCTGTGATCCAGATTAATTATGGACTTTAAATTGGTTCAAGATTAGTTTTTTAATACAATGCCAGTTTTCTGATGCTTTAAACATTTCCAATAAAATGCCAACAATGTTCCTCCTTTTTCTTTTATTTTTTTTTTTTTAACAATGCCTTTGTATTTCACAACCTGACAACTACTTTGCTAACAGGAAAAACTTAAAAGACAAGGTCAGCACAGGCAACCTAAGACTGCAGAAAAGGTTCTTGGAAAAGCACAGTTCCTCTTCCTCAACCTCCAAGTAAATTCTGATGCTCCAATACTGAAGTTGTTTCAATCCCTTGAACTTTCCCCATTACAGTTTTAATTTCTTATGGAAAAAAAACCCAAAAACTTCCATAACTGATATTTCAAAACAAACAAACAGAAAGATAAATCACATGCTCCTGCAAATTCTGAACTATTTAATTTATAAACTCACTAATTCCAATAAGATCCAAAGAGGTGAGCAATGCAGATGTAGGTTTTACAAAACTAGAAACTTATTCCCTTCTTTGCAATGAATGTATCTTCTATGTTGTTGCACTGCTTTAGCTATTAAAATTACAGGTTTAAAATAAAAACAGCTGAAAGAAAACACACCCTAAAGAATTCTGAAAGAAACATATGTTATACTAAAAAACTAAGTGTATATACCATTGATAATTCCTGAACACTACTCCAGACTAGGAACACAGTACAGATGTTTCCCTTTCAGAGACAAGAAAAAATATGTAACAGTAGGCAGAGAGCGCTATCAACACACAAATTACAAATATTGCTTACTGAGGGAAAACCATCTATGAATTCCTTCATTCAGGTATGAATCCACAAACACCAGATCTCTCAGTGATGATAAATGCTCCACTGATCACTAAACAGTGTCGACATGCAGGAACCAGTTCATCTAAATTCTGAATCTGTTTCAGCTAAGGATACACTTAGTACTTTCCTGATTCAAAACTACCAAAAAAAAGAAAAAAAAAAAAAAAAACCACAGGATTTTGTAGAAAAGGTTATATTCAGTAACAATATGTAAAATAGCATTAGAGAGCAAAAACATCTGTCTTCTGGATAGCTACCTAAAACATTAATTACAAATTGCTCTCCAATTAAAATCTGATATTCCCAAAATATGGCTGAAGTTTACATGGTCTGACTACTTCTAATGCTGTCACACAATCCTGCACCATCAACAGACTTTTGACAGCAGACAAAGGAAACTAACATGTTTTAAGTTGAAGCTTATTAAGTTTCATAGACAAGAGAAAAAAACACAAAGTTTGCAGTGCAATTCTTTTCAGTATCAGATGCTTTGGCCTTTCCACCTGAGTTAGAAAGTCAGCTACACTGGATGTCTTTGCACCTCATTACTTTGTATTAAAGTATCTGCTGCTCAACTGTATGGAGCAAACTGCGTATTTCTAACCCTCAACATACGTGAAAAAGAGTGGGAATGTTGAATGCTGGGGATTCAGGTAACTTTTTTCTACTTACATTTTCCATAAAGAGAAAATGAAGGCATAAACTCATCTTTGAGCTGTTCTCTGTCCATTAGACACACCTCCAACGTGAGGCACTGATTGCTTAATGCTTCTGAAAGCAGATTTCTTTTTATTGTGAACAACTTGAAAGCTTTAACAAAGTATTCACAACTAGAACCAATAAGTAGTATAGATACCAGAAATCAAGATTTTTCTTTTCCTAACAGCATACATGAAATTTACAACTGATGTATACGAATGAAAACTAGTGCTAAGTTGAGCATAAACAGAAGAACTAATATTAATGTTTAAAAGTCATGGAATGCAATCTCGAGTCTTCTGCATGCTAATCACTCAAACTACCAAAAATACCAAAGTACAGAGAAGCAAGCCAAGTAGTAAGACCACTTGCATTACCTCAAAGAACACAGAATAGCCTGAGTTAGGTTTTAATGAATAGCGTATTCCAATTCTGATTAGTAAATAGATCAAGTAAAGAAAAGTCTTTTTTATTATTATCACATACTATGAATTCCTGTACCTATTAACAAAAGCTAGAAATCAATCTTTTATTATAAAAAGTACCTTCTGACCATAATTCTTAGATGCCTATAAGCTTCTCTTCAAGAAGACCAATGTAGCAAGATTCAAATAGTTAAGATGGACTACTGAAAATCTAGATATTCATAAAATTTCCACTGATCTTATACATATTGCTGCAGTAGCTCTACAACTAATAAGGTGGAACTATTAGTAATCAGTCCCTTAGGGGAATGGTTTTGATGCTGGTATTCATTCTCCACTCCTGGGGTGGAGGTCTACAAGGCTGGAATATTCAGTTATGGCCTTGACTTATTTTTCCCATATCTGTAGAACTCTTTTGTATAATTTGGCAATAGATGAGCATACAGACATAAGACATATTCTGTCCTGCTACTTCCTACAGCAGTGACAAAGATATACAACTCCGCTGCTTCAGGTACTAGCTACTCTATCACATTTTTCAAGAACAGATAGGTAAAATACCTTTGTGTTGAACCCAAACACAAAAACTCAACCTATTCTCAGCCACAAGGTCTCTCCCACCGCTAGTAAAAACTCCACAGTAAGGCACAGTATTTCCTGCTCTTCTGTACTTTAAAAGTGTGTTTCTCCTAGTTCGAAAACTCTGAAAACTCTAAGCATAAAAGAAGCTGGAAGAAAAAAAAAGTTATGAGCCTTTGTGCTGGTCTTTTTAAAGCTCTTCTGTTTCTGAACCACCTGTCTCCTTTCAATTTAAGTATGTTTCTTATAGTTCTTTTAGTGCTCATTTTTAGTACCAAAATTACCTAAAAATATTTTATCCATGTTTTATTACATCCAGATATTGTTTAAGAACTAATGAAATATTACCATAAAATAGATTAATACAATAAATTATACTATGAACTCCACTACAACATCACAGTCGGTCAACTTAAATAAATTACTCTCAGTAAATATTACCAGAATAAATACATTCAGTTTTTCAGCTGCAGTGACACCAATATCGCTATATTATTTTTTTCTCCATATGCCTTCATTCTTTCTCTGGACAATGCTGCTCTTTCGCAGCTTTATTTCATGTCTCTTCAATGTTACACTCTCAAATTATTTGTCACAAAACATCTGCTTTGAGTAAATCAATATTCATAGGGGAAAAACAATACTGTCCATTACATTTGCACAAGCAAGCTACAAAAACAATGAGACAATTAAGTGTCAGGTGTTTACAACAAACTCTGAAACAAATTCAGAGATGCTGCAAACTACAGTATCAGTTACACATTGTGAAATATACATCATTCAGGGTGGGAAAAAACTGGTGGATGTTAAGAAACAAAAAGACAGACTAACCTCCCTCCCTCAACCTGCCCTCCCTCCCCCCTAAAAAAAAAAAAAAACATAACAAAATCAAACCAAACACAAAACCTGGACAGCTGGTTTATTTTATGATTGTATAAAAACCTGCAATTCAGTTTTCTAGGAAACCTTGGAAAACTCTGTACTCCAATCCTGCATCGCACTGCTGCCTCTGTTTACCATGGCCATTGACAGAAACTATCTGCAGGTTGCCTTAGGTGAGAACTAAGGAAGTTTATCTCGGCATTTGTGACCACTGTGCGTAAGCACAGAGGGCAGGAACATACTGAAGAAAATGACAAAGCTCCATCTATCACTCAAATGCAAAATTTGTCAGTGTTAGACCTTCAATTGTTTCTAAGTTTTTGTTCATTCTTAGCTGCAAGCTAGTTTTCCATTTTTCCATATCCATGATGCAGTTCCTGAGTACAGTAAATTTCTCATTTTTCTGGATATATAATCTCTTTTAATATCCTGTGCATTCTTATCACACTGCAGTAGTCCCCTGTAATATATTGTCCATAAATTTTTCAAATGATATAAACTTTTACAGCTATGGATGTGATTGAAATACAATTTTAATGATTTTGTTCCTACAAAAATATTCTACAGAGGTTCACATTTGTTTTTTACACTGGGTCATGCAAATTAAAGAAAACAAGAAAATTATTTTAGTCTCAAACTCCAAGTCATAAAAAGACATAACACCCAAGATGGTTTACTCTGATTTATAATGTACCATTACCTGACCATGAAAGGAGATGCACAAACATTTTAAGACAAGTACATATAATTAAAATGCTAAAACACAAAAATATGATGTGTCATTGTGACAGTTGATAAATGTATCAGCCATAAACATAGCATGTGTGCATGGCAAGCAGATCACATAGCACAAATGAAAACTAAAATTAACTATGGTTTTATTGAAGAACCTGAAGTGTTAATACAGTTTAAAAAATGGTCAGCAATCCTCAGTCCACCATGATAAAATGCAATTCTCTCTAAAATGATCCCACTCGCCCACTGAAAGATTTCATTTTTACTACTTTTTTCCAGATTTTTGCTGGGATAATTACATAACATTCAAGCTTCTGTAGTTGTTGAACTCCTCCTTGGGTCAATTCCAGATAAGCATATACGTACTAGTGTGACGTCTTCTGAATTTTGCAACTTATTTTTCATGTCTCCAGTTTCCAAGTACCATAGCATTCCACTCTTTGCAAAGCCCCATAGTACACTATGTAATGCAACCTAGTAATCACAATTTGTCACAGAAACTGAAATACATGGATTTTGCTGCAAGTTACACTTTTGACAGATCTTTGGAAAGGCCTAAAGATATGGCTCACACAAGTTTCTGCAACTGTAGGTCCAATATCCTACTAAACACAGTCAATGATCCCAGTGAAGCATTCTTGAACAGCAGTTTACTAGTTAATTTTCAACAATAAAAATGCCAACCTGAAGCTTTTTACTGGTATCCTATTTACAAACATCGCCACAATAAAACATTAATCTTCTGTTAATATTGTTTGACAAATTCTAAACTAAAAGGTAAAGAATTGCTCCAAATGGCATTACGGAAAATCCAAAAATCAAGTCCCAGGAGTACAGTTACACAAGTTATTGGTCTTTAAATGTCAAGACTCTACATTTTTGAGACCTAATTAATGATATAGCAAAAATCACAATTCAAAGTAATTTTACTTCATATACTATTTGTTTAACTCTTATTTGATACTCCATCAACTTGCACAAACCACCATCAGGAAACAGAAAACTACTTTTCCGTTTAATTTTTTTCTTATTCACCCGCTCATACTGAAAAAAAAACCTCAAGTTTTTGTGTGATTTTTCCTGGCAACCCCTGGCTGGCATCCTCCCATCCCAACCTGCTCCCATAGAAAACACTGAAGTGAGAGAACAAGATTTCTCTTGTTATTTACCACTAAATAACACAGACTACTAATTGCTTTTCAGAAATCTGCAATATTTCATGTGCCTACATCTGAAATAAACAGTATCACAAGACCAGAACTTCATCAAGTTAGGATTTTAGCTATTACTACACTTTCACACACTTAGATTTAGTGATTATCTGTGAAGAAAATGTGATTTAGTTAACTATATATATGATCACAGCATAAGAGCTATTCCTCTGAAATCAGTACACTAATGCTATAGTAAAAGCTACTAAAATTGAGATCAGATTTGCACCCAAATAATTTCCTATTAATATTTAAATCAACAAAGAAGAAAAAAAAAATCACTAAAGCATGAACATACACACATTCAAAATTCTTCAGACACTATGATTATAGCTGCTATTGAAATTATGCTGCAGCCCTAGAAAAAAAAGCTCATTGCAAATTACCTGTCAGTCACAAGCACAATTTGTTCTCGTCTCTTTCATATCATAATGGATTTACATTAAGACCATTGGAAGACTCAATGTTGTGATTTCCCGAAATGGTCAGTGAAACTAGTTCCAGCCATTAGTAAAATCAGAATCTAAATAAGAACAATTCTCTTGTATATTGAATCAATTCAGAGCTGTTAAGTTGATATCACATGTAAAAACAAGTCACTAGTGTACAACAGTAACAGTTTTTTCTTTTCCCTCAAAAAATATTTAGATGTATAACTAAATATTACTACTAGAAATTAGGATTTGACCAGACTTGTGATATGGAACATCGCTCATAGTCTATTAAAATTAAGTTGCCATGATCAGAAAGACTCTAAAGCCTGGAAAAAGTGTGTTCCCCCCCCCCCCGCATACCATATTCCTGTATCTCATTTGAAACTTATGTAGTCTGAAATGACCATTATTTCTAGTAAAAAAGTCCAATCATTAAAAGATTTTGTACAATTTGTGACTCCTTTACAATTCTGATTGATACGGGTTTGTTTTGGTTTTTTTTTTCTGTGACAGTAATGCAGGGACATTTATATGCAGTCAGCCATTTATATTGCAGTCAGCCCTTAAAGCAGATCTGTATAGATGAGAGGAATACCCAAAAGCTCTGAATACTACCTACAACAGTTTTCCAGTGCCTATAAGCACCAAGTAGCCAGAGATAGCGTGATAAAGAACTGACAATGAACTCAACACTGTTTTCATGTCTAAGTACCACCTATATGGCAACTTAAACTCCAAAGTTTATAAAACAAATCATGTTTATGTGGTTTCATCAATTTTCCAAGAAGCTATTTGAAACTATTCAGAAATACAGAATGAAAGCAATAAACCTAAGAGAGATAGATTTTATAATCTAGACCAAGTAAATTGGTCCAAGGTACATGGCAGAGTAACTGATCACCTAGACTTTACCTCTGCATATCTAGTAAAACTTTTACATATATAATCACCTAGTATGGCTTATTTTGTTATAAGGACTTCAGAAATGTAAATTTGAAGGAATTATCTAGTGTCAGTGAAATCAAACTACTTGCTCAAGACAGTAGTTCAGTGAGGTCAGAATGCTTGCTTCTCCTTCACATCAATAAAAAAGTAGGAAGCAGAGTTATAAGGAATAACCTTTACCTTAAAAGCAATAACAAAGCAGTCAAACTCTGGAAGACAGATATCACACTGCATGTTGTCAATACATTCCAGTACAAGATCAATGACTATCAAGTTAATTTCATATCCACTCTTGTACCATAAATCATGAGGAACTTGATATGAATACAATTTGAATTAAACTGAATACTACTTTCTTTGGGAATGGTAAACTTTTTGTTTGTGACTGTTGGTCTTTTTTAATCTCCAGTAAAATGAAAATCTGATTTCTAAGACTTGACAGCAGTTCCCTCAGATCACATTCACTGCATTTTGCTACTCTGATATACTAGCACACTGCTTAGCATTAATGTAAAAAATACTAATTTATGAAAAAATATGCACACTTCATGTTCTTTTGGGAGATTCTTTTTAAAATTAGTTTGCATATACAAATAAAACTCAAAACACGGGTATGTTTGCATGATAAAAAGACAAGATTTATATGGCAGACTGCAATGACAAAAACTCTTGATCTGTGAGATATTTTAGTGTCATATAATTCAGATAATTTAGTACATAATTTTTAACAGCATGTCGTAAGCTACAGCTAGGCTCCCAGAGTTAGGACAGTGGGATGTTATTGTTGTTTTTAAATTACTTGTACAGCTCATTTTCCAATGGGAAATTTGTAATAGGAAAGTAGAGCTAAGATGTTGGCATATGGCACCAAGCACCAAAAGGTCAGATGATCAGCAGAAAATACTTCCTAAACCTGAGTTTCTATCATGAAAATGATTCAGATACTCTATTGCCCTGTTATTGCTTTCATCAAAGTACTGAGAAGAGTAATACAGTCTCTCTAAAGTTTATCTGTATTTCCAGAGCTGCAAATTGAAATGTGGTATGTAGAGCTGCCCTTTGCCAACTGCTGACAAAAGTCACAACTTTTTGTATTGGCTGCCAGTCACAGGCATCAGCAACTTGGAGAATATCTTTTTATTTCACACTTTCACTACTAGAACAAGGGTATTTATAAACAACACAAGGACTTTATCTTCTGATACAGACCACTGTCAAAACAGAAATGAGAGGAAAAAAAAAACCAAACCCCTATCTCAAAAGAAATTCACAAATACTGGAAGCACTGTCATCTGAAACTGACGTTGAATGGTAACTGTGATACCTGAGAATAAAGCAAGATTTTGACAGCTGAGAGAGATCCTTTACCAGCTTAGCACATCAGAACAAAGAAGAAACTAAGTAATAATACACATGAACAAAATCCTCTTCTATAAAATTGGTCTCAAACTCTTGAATCCAGAGTCCTAAATTGGTAAACTATTCATACAAAAATTGACAGAAGAGCCTCTGTCATGATTTAACATGAAGCCATTTCTGGCAATGGTGAAGGGGCTGTAAAGACGGCCCCTGTAAGAAGTTGCTCCTAACAAGGGTGCTAGCGGATGGGGAGACTGTCATGGTGCTTCATTGCTGGCTGGGCAAAAATCACAACAGTCTCTTACAGATGAAGGTACTAATTAATTCAGAAACTGAAGAGCAGAAACTTGGCCTGCATTTCTGTTCTTGGGAACTAGATACAAGAAGCAGAAAAAGAGGGAAAGAGAGAACTTATGTCTCCATGATGCAATCAATCTCATTTAAGTTAAAATAATATTTTAAATGAAGGGGTAAATCATTCTCGTTTGTGTATGTACCAGTGTATCTGAAAAAGTACAAATCTGCACAGAAGGAACTTCCACAGCATCCAAACATTAGCACCACTTTTGCAAAATCCCTCGAAAAGGCAGTCTGCATGTCATTAAACTGCACACTTGCTTCCCCTGCACACTCAGTTCTCACTCTCCCCCTTCTATTTTATTGCTTCCTACATAAACATGGAGTCCTTTGCCTTTGCTCTCAGCATCCTTTCCTACTTGCAATATAAGACACATTGAATAAGCAAAAATATTTATCAAAATTTGCTGCTGGAAATCTTTACATGACAAAATATGCAAGCTGACTCAAAAAAATTATTTCCACGGAAGTTTGAATCCTTAATAAAGTGAAACATGTAGAAAGATAAATGGACAGACAAAAAAAAAAAAAAAAACCTACTTGCACCTAGAAGATCTCAATCTGACACTGAAAGATTTAAAGAACTAGACTCATACTTACTAGTTCTGTGACCTGCTGCTGAGATACAAATTCATCTTCATACCTCTAGAGTTTATGAACATTCCTAAAGGGAGATGCTGTTACTTTTGACTGACAAATGATGGGACCCATGTGGGAAGGGGAGACATGATATCTTTTAAATTAACAAGGTGTTTTATATTTCTTCTTTGCATCCACAGAAAGACTTTCTCATAAACAAACCAAGTAACAAATGTAAAAACTGCTTTAAAAACCCTCAAAATAGTGATTTTCCATGGCCAACTGAATTCAACCAATTCCTGGCAGGATAAACAGATGTAATACTTGTTACACTGCACATGCAAGCTCTGTGTCATGTTTGAACATCCACTCTTTTTACAACTGTAACTACATCATCTTTTTGTTTCTGTCAGAGTCAATTGGGGCAAAAATTTAATCTTCTTGGTGTTCCTGAAACAATCTGTGAAACTACAGCTAAAAGGGCCTGAAAATGAATTCATTAAACAAACTCATTATAAACCAAAACTGTCGAGACTTATGCAGCTCAGAGATAACAAGTATGTACTGTAAAGCTGTGAGATAGGGGTGTGGGTGTGTTTACAGAAAAAAAAAAAAAAAAAAAAAAGGCTGCACAGTATTAAACATAGGTAACTGTGGCCCATTGTGTTTTTCAACTACTTTAACAGCCATGCGTGCATGACTATAAAGCTATCTGCGGCATTTGTGTGACCTTCGTAGTAAAAAAGACCACAGTGAGCTTCTACTATATTTATTAAAGTGTGAGCAAAGAACTATTACAATCTTGCTATATTGTAAAGCTTTTGATCAGGATTCTATATTCATTCTACCCATCAAGGTATGTGCTGACCCTTGGAAAACAAAAAACGTAAAAAAAAAAAACGTAATTTGCAGAAGCAAAATCAGTGTTTTGGAATGGCACAGGAGGTCGCATAGTTGCTGTTTTTTTTAATTACCCTCTTCACTGAGCAACAGGCTTACGAACACAGAGCGGTACCAATTGTTTTTAAATCATTGGTAAACTTTTAAGAGCATTGTATCTTAACATTAAAATTCAGAGGTGATGGTAACTTTTTAATTTATCAACTAAATCAAATTTTATGTGGACAGCACAAGGGCAATTTTGATCAGGGGCAGGCATTACTCACCAGGATCCAGCACCTACTCTCTGACTACCTTCTGGTCTCCTACTCCTACCTTCCACCACACCATTCTCATCCCACAGCTACTTTACAAGTCCAGTAAAAGGATTCAGCAACTAGCCAGGGAGTAACATCCTAATCATACATGAAACCATCAACAACTTCTGATGGTATTACAGAGAGCTGCTATAGAAGAAGTCACTGCTCTGAGAGCAGCCTGTCGCTCAACTTTCACCTTTCAGGTCCCCTGGGAGAACAGACAGCTCTTTGGACAGAAAGGACTATACGGCCATACGGAGCACAGGCTGTGATGCAAACGTGGATTGTCTTCTACTGCTTTAACAAACTGCAGGAAAGAAATACTTAATCTGTAAGCCACATGGGTGTCTTTCTCAGTTTCTTGCTTGCTCTTACATAGCTACATATTTTAAAGTTTGCCTTTTACTTTCTTTCTCCCACTTCCTGGGTTTCCTCTCTTTAGCTCTTCCCTTTAATTTCATCTCTTTCTGTGCAAGAATTACTGTAGATGTCTGTTAAATTACCTACTGTTTACCCTATATCCCTGTTTCTTTCACTGCACAAAATGCCATGTAGCACCAAAAAAGAAACTAACCATTCCTACTATCAGTCCACTATGATCTTCCTTGCATTATTCTTGGTTTACACATTTTTATAGATTTGTGGTCATTGAAAAAATTCTTTAATCTAATTTTGGTTTTATGTAAATTCCACATTAAGAAATTATTCTAGGTTATTTCTAAGATTTTTCTTTTTTTTAAAAATTTTATTTTTACTGGCCCACTCTCTCCCAGGTAATATGTTTTTACTGTTTATTTTGACGTTTTGGCATTCTTACTTTATTATCATTTTAATACTGTCATTAACCACTCCATAACCTTTCCAGATGCCCAGTATACTATATACTTTGCTCACATCAGTCACTAGTGATTGCTTGTTGCACTTCTGTACTCATTCTCTCTTCACCACAAAGGCCTTTAATTTCGTACAGATTATTTCTTTCTTATTTCACCTCTGTCCTATCAATCATGCCTTTATCCCATTGAACTTCTGGCACAAATGGTGCCAAATACAACCGTTTGTATTCATTTCAGTTCCTCACATTTACAAAACACTTGTAAATTCAACATAATTTCTATGTCTACAATGGGTTCACAGGTAGGTTAACAGGAACTTTACTACACTGTGGACCCTAGAGCTCTCTCCAGCCTTTCCTTTGTACAGTTATACACTTGCTAAGATAAAAGTAATTCTGTCTCCTGGTAAGAATTAAGTTTAGGAAATTTATCAGGGTAACTCTTCTAGACATCCTTTACATTATTATTATTATTATTATTATTACTATTATTAAGGTTTTTAGATAAACCTTTTCAACTACTTCACATTGTTAAAAGCATTTGGATGGAAAGTAACTGTCAGCTACAGTAAGTGTTCAAATGTTCTTTGCTAGGAAGTAGAGATCACATAATATCATCTTGACATTTGGCATACCTAACAAAAAACGTTTGTGTCGTGTATGTNCCAGTATTTCATTCCTGTATCACTTCCTTCTATACCATCAATAGCAGAAATTGCAAAAATTCTTGCCCTTGCATAATTTTAAAATACTGTTAATAATGCAACTTTTAAGTAGGATGCAGAATCAGATTCCATTGAGAAAACACAGTGCTTGTGAGCATACATCCCTGAGGCGCTTCACAAATGAAGAATCACGTGCTTGAGATTTTCCAATGGGTTTTAATTACTAGGAATGTAAACATCAGCTTTCAAACATACACACATTTCTAAGGCTTCTAAATTCTCTCCACATACTATAGTTTTATGCAGTAAAACAGATATGTACATCCTCTGGGGGAAATCATGATTATCACTTGCCATTGCACTTCACATACTATGATTCAGAAGCCCTCCAAAATAAAGGGAGACTTGCTAGAACAATAATTCCTACACATTTGAGAACTAAGGAAGCCTGACTTCATATAATTTTTAATCTGGTGCTTGTGTGACTTTAGGTTTAGGGATACAGAGCTTGATCTAAGTGATTTTCCCATGTTGGATTTTTATAATGGCTGTCCCCCATTTAAATAGTGTGGTGCTTAATACCTATAGCTTCGATGGAGCCACTCCATCAAAGACTAAGTCCTTCTTACATGAAACATAGGAATTAAGTATGTTTGAGACCTATACTGCCCAATCCCCTCCAGTCAAATGTGGCTAAAAAGAGACAGAGAATCTTCAAAAGTGATTAAGGAAGGACAAAAAAAAAAAAATAATAAAACTTTATCAGGATTACTAAAACCTATTTCCTTAATAGATCAAGCTAAATGTGTCAAGATTCGATTCTAATATTGTAACTGTGTAACTGGCCATTTCTTTTCCAATTATGTATTAGCAGCATTTTTAGTAACACGATGTACAGGAGTATTTATCTGTATATGCATGTTCCACAGGTGTGCACCAACAGCCCTGCACTGACAACACACCTTACAGGATCTGTCAGCCTTTGACAGATGGTCATCACATCAACTCAATAATGTTTGTATCCTAAAAGAAAGCCAATGTACAAGGCAATATAAATTACATTCTTCCAGAACATAAAACTTTGAGAACACAGTTAAGTCTGCATGGTCCCTAGATGAGCACTAGAGAAGACTTCAAGATTATTCCCATCCTATAGGGGCTTCAGGAGCCGTTAGGCCTGGTACTCAACTACTCTAGCAAACTCCTTCCGCACTGTTGGTAGCATCTTGTTGTAGGCAACAAGAGGAAAATAAACAGACCAAAGCAAGGAAAATAGACAGGAAGATTGGTCAGTTCTTCCTGTAGTGGTGGAGGAGGGAAATTTAGCAGTAAAAAAGTAATCTGAATGGAATGCTATCACTTGGAGTTTAATTTTTCTCTTCCCCTCCACCTCTTTTTTGTTTTATAAAAACATTTTTATTTAAAAAAAAAAAAAGGATAAGAAATTATAAGCAGGCTGGTTCTTGTTTGTTTCCCAGGTCTTTCCTGGATGAGTGCCTTTTGCTATATGTGAACAGACAAAAAAAAGACCTTGTAAGGTTTTAATTCAAAACCTCTGCTTTATAGAAGAATGCAAAACGAAGATTTGATTCTTTAGACTTAAATCATTTTTTTTATAAGCAAGGCATAACCAAAGAGAAGACAAAACACAACAAAAAACAGAGCCCTAGTTAGTTGATGAACTTGATTTCTAAGTAAAACACATTGCAAGTGGCATTGCCAAAATATGTTTACATTTGGTCACAGCACTGCCTTGAACTCAACTAGTAAACTAGGCTAAACAAATCTCCATCACATTTTATCACTGTTTCTAATACCCCTAACATGCACCAGTTAAAATGCGTATGGTTTCAAAAAGTTCACTTCCAAATATGACAGAAACAATTAAATACATATATTTAACATGAAATAGGATGGCACACATAACTCTGCAAAAAAAAATTGTACATCAGTCCTTGCAAGAGTTCTAGAGCATATTTTCAGTTCAGATGCTTCCTTGTTCTATTGTCGATTCTTTTTGGGTTTAGAAGTACATAAACACAGATTACAAATTTAATAACAGATTGTATAATTCTTTTACACTTTCTATATGGAGACTTGCTATTCTTCAGACTTAAATACAACTTCCAGTCAATTAAAACTGTAGTTTCTTTGCGCAGTCCTCAAAATCACTACATTTCAACCCATGTAACACAAATCACAACCTTTCACTTTGTACGTCTATCAATAGTGGTTTAACCAAGTGAGTCAGCTCTATGAGTTCAATGCTGCCCTCCACCTTCTAAATCAAGACACTGCACTAGTGCCATCACAGACTGCAATTGAATTTTCAAGAGGTAACGTCAGATACTTATTAGTTTACCTAAAATCTTGAGAACACCAACAGTTAGCATTTATTTTCTATTTCCAAAGTGTTCTCCATTCTCTCAGTTTCCACTTACATTTATCAATACTTCAAAACAAAATCACAAACTTTTCAGGAACTCAGAAGCGAGGTGATCCACAATTTACCCTCTGGTTAAAGCACAAGTTGGACAAGGCATAGCCTTCAATTCAAGATGTGGCAATACTGACAGTATGTGGTTTCGTCTGCCCATCCAATCCCATACTCTGCTCTAAAGCCAATACTTCCGTTCAGTCACAAGTGTACTTTGCGAGACACCTCCAGTTAAGCTCCCAGTCTACAGGAGAACAATAATTCACGAGTTCTATGGTCCTGGCAAATTAGTCACATAACAGAGAGAAAGTTTCCATTTGGGCTGCCACATTTATTTTGTGCATTACTTCACCACCCCTTCCTGTCCTTCATCCACACAGTACTCTTCTAGTAATCTTATTAATGTTCACCCCTCTGGATGTTTTCATTACAGGAGAATGTTCTAATCTGAAAACCATTTACTTCTGAATATAGGCTGCTGAACTACAGTGCCATCAGAAGAAGAATAGCTCAGTTTCTTCTCTAAACACTTCTTCAGGCTAAAACACTACTACATAAATGCTTTACAGTTCAAATATTTATTACCAAGTTTCAGAGTAAAATTAAATTACCGTCATGGATACGTTATGTTTATTAACAAAGTGTCACAAAAATATAAGTGAAAGTTAAACAGGTAACACAAGGATATTGGGGAACATAAATGCTCAAGTTCCAGTAGCCACGGTTGCTTTGTCAGTTTACACATCCCATAAGTTTGGAAGGAATGCCTTGCAAATTATGTATCAAACTGCACTGTCAGGAAGAAAATTAGCTTCTGAAGTTATGGTTGGATTTTAATTTTGCACAAACATTAAGTGAAAAGTGGAAAAGTAAGAACTCTGTTTGTTTGAACTTCCAGTAACTATTTACACAAGAGATTCATGAAGGTGGAGTTTTGCACAGGTGAAGGTCACAAACATCATCAAGTCAAACTCTGCAATATGATGGAAGGAGTCAAGAGTCACAGGGAAGCTAGGAGTTAACCCACCCTCTCTCCCTCCTGCAGGAGCCAAAGTGTCACATCTTTCCTCTGGAACATGAAGGTTACTCCCTACTGTCACACAGGAAGGAACTCCGAAGTCTTCCACATGGAAGGCAGCAGGAGTAGTTCTACAAGCAGTTTCAATCCTGCAGATTCTGCAATTCTGCAGATTTTAATCTTGATTCCTCATTCGCCTTCACACCTGAAGCTTCTCTCTGCATAGGCTTTGATTGTTTATAGTTATTCTACCCAGAGTTCTCATCTTCATTTCAGCTGCCATTACTTCCTTAGCCCACGTTTTTTGTGCCCTACTCCCCAGAAAACATTGAGCACTCTCCTACTACTGAATCTTAAACAAAACTTCCTCTTTTGGCAGGAAGTTTAAACTTTTTTGCTATCATGGAAAAAAACTCTTAAGATTGAAAAAGGTCTTGAAAACACTCAGATGTTAGACAAACATGTCTCCCATCATAAGAAGTTTGGGATGATAATCTATTATAAGACTGGACTTCTCATTTTTAGGAGCTGTAGAGAAGGATGCCATGTTATACTGTTATCTATTCTTTCCAAGAAATCTCAACTTCTCCAGAATCCATTTAGCTTCTACTTTTCAAACCTCTGTGTGGTAAAAAGAATGCAAAATAAAATATTACGTTGCTTGTGGACTGTTTCTAGACTGGAACAGTTCATCAGTTACACTGGTAAAGCACCTACATTCTTACTACATCTCATTGTTGGATTTTTTTCTGCCATCTCAGTAGAGGCTTTGCACATGTTCATTTCGCCCAGGTAAGAAAAGCATAGCATAGTACTTAATAAGATTGCTCAATATTAAGACAAAGGACAAAAGCACATGATGTGAGGAAGCAGTGTTCAGTCTTCTAAAAAGAAAAAGGAGTGATCTCATTACAGACTGCAACAACTTGAAAGGAACTTAACACAGTTAAATTATCCTCAGTAGTGGCAGATGGTGTAAGAAGAAAAAATAGTCACAGTGTCTTGAGTGATCCAGATTAGGAATCAGGCAGAATTCAGTCTCCTGGAAGCCTGAGCAGCACTGAAACAGGCTCCCTGAAGGGGCTGTGGTAGCTCCATCCTCAGAGTCTTCCTGGACTTCACTATGCAGAACCGTATCTGTTGAGCTGACACAATGTTAGTAGTAATCCTGCAGTGCCCAGGAGAGTAGATGAACCAGGTGACCTCCTGGCAACTCTTCCAAACAATATTATATTATTCCTCTGATAATCTGCATCTCTGAAACTGAGATACATTTCAGTATCATAAAAAGACTCCAAGTGAAAAGTAGATTCTGATTTATACTGTTCTGCAGCCTAAACCATAATGAATGCTAAGATTATCAACCTCTCCCATCAAGTCATAATTTAGGAGAAACATCAGAACTTTAAACAAGTTAATTCACCACTTGTTTTTTTTTTTTAATCAATATTAATGAAGTCTAAACAGGCATTAAATATTGGTGGTCAAAACCTACCTACAATATTTTAAGATAAACAAATGCTAAAGGATACTAATTTCTACTATTCCTTAGCTTTTCTACGCAGAAAGTACTATATGTGAATGTTGACATCCAATTTAGAAACTAAGCTTCAGTTAACTGTAAACAGTAACTATTTTGTAGATTCACTTTAGGTTTATCTTTTGTTTAAAAACAAGAACATAAGAGCAATTCAATTTTTCTCCCTGGAGTCTAACTAAAATTAGTTCTCAGGCCCTTGAGGAAGGATGGTGTTGACTGCCCCTACTTGTCTAACGCAACAGCACACAAACCACAGCACTATTCCATAGGTACATGTGCTAATAGACAACTCGCAATCATTCTGCGCATCTTAATTACCCTTTGGGGCCTCTAAAAATCCAACAGCTGGAAACTAAGGTCTAGTCTGAGAGACATTGAGGAATAGCACTTAGGCAGGGAAAACGAACACACAGATGCAAGAAACAAATGTCGCTGAGTACAACTCACAGATTTCATCACCATGTTATGTATAAGATAGTATCTATACACAATGCAAAGAGCCCTTAACCCCAGCATATCCTTCATAGAGCTACGCAACCACTGATTAAAAGCAGAACATGGATTTCACCATAACAGTTTCCACTCCAAGCCAAATCAAGTACGCAGAGAACTGAAACACCGCAGAGCTGCCGTATTCCCGAGCTGGACGCAGCTTCCTAAAGAGACGTGACAACGCAAACCTCGCGGGTGCGAAAAGATGCCGGCCATTAGCCCAACGGCCGTCGCCCTGACCGAGGTGCCCGGGCGCTGCGCGGCGGGCGGGCGCGCTTAAGGAACAGCGCCACCTGCCGAGGAGCTCGCATCGCTCCCGGAGCCGGGACGCGCCGCGGGGAAAAGAGGGAAGGGAGGAAGGAAAGAAGGAACGGGGAGGCTCTCCCATAGTCGCTGGGCCGGTACCGGCGCGGCCGCGCTTCTTCTTCGGTAATACTATCGGTAATGAAGCGCAAAGCGTTATCAAAAACTGTCCTAGCCTCCTCCTGGAGTTTTTAATTCTCCCTCCCCAAGACAGCAAGCCCAGCGGAATCCCACCCCTGCCTCAAGGGCTCGGCCACGGCTGCCCGGCCGGGCTGTAAGCGGAGCGGTTCAACGGGTCCGACGGCTCGCCGTACACCTTCTCCCATGCACCTTCGGGGCGCAAAACGCCAGCTCGAACCTCCGCGGCGCTGCTGCCCGCTCGCCCGCCCTCAGCCCCGCGCGGGGAAACTCCTCGTGTCTTTCACAGCGGTCCCATGGCTGGCAAAAACAAGGGCCGTGAACGCCGCCGGGGTGCCGCTGTGAGAGGTCAGCGGTGCGCGGCACCGCCGTCGGAGCGCTAGCGACGGGCAGGCACTCAGGGACGGAGCTCCCGCCGTCGCCCAGGTGTCCCCCGTCACTCCCCACTGCTGCTCACCTGCCGTCCAGCCGCAGAACCAAGCCTGGCGTCGGCCGCAGCCCCGCCGCCGGCGCAGGTTATGGAAGAAAGGGAAAAGAAAGCCCTGGCCGTGCCGCTGGCCGCTGGGCCAGGAACCCGCGCGCCTCCGGGGCGACGCTCGCTTCGGGCACGGCAGGCAGCTCGCCACGCTGCCTCTCCTCACGTTTGCGAAAGGCTAACGGGAGGGCTTGGGAAGTCACTCTGGAGAACTGAAAGCGTGCAAAATTAGGAAATTAATTAGTGGAATCCTCTGCCTGTTTTCACAAACAACTCTTGAGAGATCGGGGCGGGGGGG
>WBNH01005346.1:320651-344023 GCA_013401255.1 Urocolius indicus
GGGGGGGTGGGGGGGGAGGGGAAGATAAGATTATATATATCTCCAGAATGAGTTACCTACTAAAACTACTTCGATCATAAAAAAAATAATCCAAAACCACAGCAAACCTATTGGGGGAAAACTTTTATACACATTTTTAACTGGAGACTGTAGATACTTTTCTTGTGGTCTTGATGTTATAAAAACAGTCTTAAAATCGACTGTAGTGTGCCTCTGTGATAAATAATGTTGCATTTCATGACAGTTACTGCACTTATTTTATCCTATTCTGGTTTATACAAATAAATTCAGCACAAAAGAAAATGAATAAAATTTTTAAGTAAGTGTTTCTTTACAAAGGGAAAAATATCTCATGGCAATCTCATGGCATTTATGCTGACAGAAATAAAATTCTGCCCATGAGGAGAATGATGTCTTTTCTAAGCTTTGAAAGTTAAAAAAGAAAATTGGAAGCTGAAGTATCTGCAATTTCAACTATAAATAAGATCTTTATTTAACTCTTGGAATAGAGGCCAAAACTTGCTCACTTTTTTTTTTTTTATTTGAAACCACAGAAAACCGATACCCAACCTTCACAGACATATTGCCAGTAAGTAAAATGACTGATGATGCTAACTAAATGTGGGGGGGAGGGTCCTGTATTTTTCATTATTAACAATGGTACAAGGACATTGCACTTAGTCTTTTTTTTTTTTTTAATATAAAAAAATATAAATGCATAATTTGAAGTAATAGACTAAAATGCTAGTTCAAAAGAAAGCCAGGGGAAAGCTTTCTCCTTCCATTAATCGTGGAATAAAACTTAGCACATTTTTTTTATTTTAA
Source organism: Urocolius indicus (assembly GCA_013401255.1). Lineage (NCBI taxonomy): Eukaryota > Metazoa > Chordata > Aves > Coliiformes > Coliidae > Urocolius > Urocolius indicus. The sequence continues at coordinate 321,477 of WBNH01005346.1, forward strand.
ATCAAGGTAAAAGCTGCACCAAAACACAGTACCATTATGATCATATGGAATTTTTCAAATGAATGCAATACAGACTACAATTATCAAAAATACCACATGTAAAGAATGCATTAAAAAACCACGTATAAATACAAGTCTCGTGTGATGTCAATTTACAAAAAAAAAAAACCACAATTTCCCTCATTTGTTTAGTCAACTCCGCCTATTTTTTGATTTAAACTTCCATTTTAAATGCACGCATAATGCAAGCAGCTTGACATAGTGCTCAAATAAAACACAAATCAAAGACAGCCTAACTACACCAAAAGTCCATTCTACCCCCGACTACTCACATACTGCTTCTGAACACATCAATAAAACTTCCATATTACGTTCAGAAAGCAGTACTAAACAATGCTGTCAGCAGTTTAATAGTATTCATATAACTAAAACAATCACCTGGCGTGTCTCATAGCTTTATATTGCTAGAAGTAACACCTACCAGAAAGGCAAGAACAGTACAGTATAATTTTTTTTTTCAAGTAAAAGCACTCACAGTCTGCAGACACTACCACTGCATTCCGATTCAATGCTCTGAGTGTGAATAAAGAGGTTTTAGCTCAAAAGAGGCACTTTTAAATGTCCCTTTGCAAAGAAAAATAATTCACTTTACAATAAGAAAATTATTTTTTTTTAATTTTAGTAGGAGAAAAAGTCTAAAAATGAGAAATAAGACATGCTTGACTACAGAAAATTTGAGCTGAAAGGAAGAACTTATGGAAGTTACAGCAGAAGTGCTCTTAATAACACCATCTCTTCCATTACTTTGAAAAAGGAGAATTCTCATTTATTCTCCTTTGAAAAAGGAGAACAAAATGAAGTAAATACTTTCAGTGCACTCCAAAAGCAAAAAATCTTAGTGAAGGGGGGTAAAAAAAAAATAGAGTATATGAACAAGAAGAACAAAAAAAAAAAAAAAAAACACTTTCTCAATCATACATTCAGTGTAAGACAAAACAAAGTCTATGATTAACAAAAACAGAATCCCAAGTGGTTCGTTTGACTTTCAAATGCCAAAATAGGGTGCTTGCATTTCAGACCTGATATACAAGTCATGAAAGGCAAGGTGACAGTAGGAAATATATGAAGTTGTAAGGAGACCAGAGCTTAGGAAAAACAGATAAATCTTGGTTTAAATGGAATGCATTGTTTTAAGAAGTAGTAGGGAAATGCCACTGCTAATGAATAGGAAAAAGAACATGTATACTATCATAATATGTCTGGTTTCATTTTGAAAAAAGTACTTATTATTTTACAAAGATACCTTTCTGTTTCAATCTTTTGTCTCATACCATTTTTTTTTTATATAATTTGTTTTACTTTGAAACTCATTTTCACAACCACCTGGTGATTTTGGTGATTCTCAACACTTCAAATACAGTATCACTTAGAAGAGAACAAGATAAGTTTGGTGTCTCAAAAAAAAAAAAAAAAAAAACCCACGAAAACAAGATGTCAATCAGTATCAAAAGAAAACTAAAATTATGTTGTTTCATAAATGTTTATATTTCTTGGCCAGTTTTAAGGGTTTTTTTGATGGCTCAGCTGTCCTAAGATTCTGCAGTGGTATGAAAAGAGACATGTAGGTAAGAGAAGCTTTCCTGAGCCCAGCTGAGGTGATGACTAAAGAATGACACCAGGAAACCCACTAGCATTAGATCTACTGAAAAAAAAAAAAATCAAAACAAACAACCTTCAATCACAGAACAGCTGCAGGAGAGCAAAACTCATTGTTTCCATCGCTCATGGAAAATACTTATAATCTTGAAAACATCTTCCATACAGAGAAACTTTCTGTTCACAGTGGCCTCAATAACTGATTCTTGAATGCAACCTGATCACAGGCAAAATGTAAATCTGCACAAGTTCTCTTCTACTTTTATCTAGTCACAATGGATATCCAAATACTTAGTCAGACTGTTTCTGCAGTCACTGTGTCCATGAGTACTGCGTTGATCTCTGGAGCACTCAACATAAGAAGGACTAGGAGCTGATGGAGTGAGTCCAGAGGAGGGTCACAAAGATGAACAGAAAGCTAGAACACTTCTACAAAGACAGGCTGATAGAGTTGGGGTTGTTCACCCTGGAGAAGGCTCTACTAGGAAGACTTTATAGCAGCCTTTGAGTACCCACAGGGGGCCCATAAGAATGCTGGAGATGGACATTTTACGAGGGCACATAGTGATAGCACAAAGGGTAATGGCTTTAAACTGAAAAAAAAAAAAAAAAAAGATACATTTAGATCAGATATTGGGAACAAGTTCTTCACACTGAGGGTGGTGAAGCACGGGAACAAACTGGTCTGAGAGGTTGTAGATTTCCCAGCCCTGGAAGTGTTCGAAGCCAAGTTGGATGGAGCTCTGAGCAACCTGGTCTAGTAGAGAGTGTCCCTGCCCATGGCAAGGTGCTTTAACTAAATGATCTATAAGATTCCTTCCAACTCAAACCATTCCGCATTCCACAAAAAAAAAAAAAAAAAAAAAAAAAAAGTCTCTACAGTGCCACATATTAGCAAAAAATTGAAGAACAAATGCAGCCAGGGAGCCTGCCTGTCATGGGTAGGCAGTCTAATATGACAAACTACTTCCAGGCTTTTGAAATACAAGAAAGGAGGCATTTCTTTCTCATTTTCATTTCAATTTTTATATTCAAACAGTTTTGGTTGAAGAAAAAACTCTCATTGATCTCCAGCTCACGCATTCTCCAGCCTTCCTAGCACAACACAAAATATTACAGTAGCAAGGAGTGTTATCCTTCTCTCTAATACTTACTAAACCGTTTCCATTACTGAGATAAGTTTGCTTTGTTCAAATGATCATGAGAGTGATCACTAAGAAAAAGCTAAGTTATTCACACTAGATTTTCAAAGCACTTCAGTGTACCTTCAGCAGCTCAAGTACATGTCCAGAAGTTTAAAGTACTGAGCACAGACAGCTCTCAAATAAGTTAGGTGCTTCTGAAGAAACTGGAGGACCTAGAAACCTGTCACAATCAAAGACAGTATCATTATTGCCCAAAAGTCTTTTAAAATTTTGCTCAGAATATACTAACTTTGGTCACATACAGGACATGTTACATTTGGAGGGTTTGTTTGTTGCTTTTATATGATTTGACTTATTTTTTACTATTACATGACAGTAATAAATGCCAGAGTATTCTTTTCTCTAGCTACAAGCAAAACTAGATAAGCAGGATCTCTCTTTTACTTTTGTACTAACTACATAAAACTGACCCAAAATTTCAAGTCCATAAATAGGAGTAATAAATATATAAGCATCAAGTCACAAGTTGGGTGACTGTAGGACCAGTATACTGTGATTATGTCACTTTTTTTTTAATTTTCCAAACTTCTCAAAGAATATAGAGCTTGAGTCAAATTAGATACCAAAAAAAATGATCCTGAAACCAGTAAAACTGCTGGCATCAATATGCAGAGCAGGACTTCGACTGTACTTATTTTGTCCTGTATGAATTATCCATCACATTTCTATTGTGTATTATTAAAGTGACTTGCTTTTTTATCCTCCCAACCCCCACATCTGTGCTGCTGTAATTTATGTGAATTGCAGTTAATGATCACTTGCGTTATGCTTAATCAGCATATCAATAATATACTCTGCACAGACTAAGTAGCTCTTCTTTCTTTCCCTTTTAATGAAACCTATAGAAATGGAACTGGTATTTGATTGGCATTACAAAAAGGTTGCCTAGGCAGGTGCTGGAGATGGTAGTACATGATATAGGCCTGTGGCTGCTGCCTGTCATGCTCAAGCATCAGCAAAGCCCACTATTATATGTTTTAATTTCATTGCCTTGCTATCTAGAGGGGCTGATGTTTTGTACTTAAGGGATCATAACAAGCTTGACCAGACCAGTGTTACTGATGCCAAGACTGTGTATGTGTGGGATGGATGGTTCAAGGAGAGATCACATTCTTGCAGAGCGATATTATTAACCATGGTCTAAAATGCTGACATTAGAGCTTTCTTATGTGAGACACAGAAATCTGCAAATAAAAATGAGTTATAAATCTTAACATAAATATTCCAGAATTTCTTGAAAGCTCTTATTAGATATGCCCAAGTCAAGGCAGACTTAAAAGAATAAAAGAACCATTGAACGCTGAAGATGACAATTAATTCGGGTTGTTTTGCCAGAAATCGATCAATATCATGAATCAGTAAGATAAAATTATTAACCTAGTAAGAGGCTTATTAAACTCTTTGGCTAAATTATTTTTTTAAATTCTGCAAGTCAGTGGCCTCAGTATACTGACATTTACGGCTTTGCATGGGAATATTGCTGCATGCTAGAGAAGAATTGGCACAACACCAATACACTCATTTGTGAATCACAGCCTCAAGTGTAGCTCTATTAGCTTTACCTTGTAAATCACCACTATGCTATTAGCAGTCTTTCAATATGATGTGACATCTTTATTGTAATGTTTTTCCACTAAAGTTTAAGTTCATATTTTAGTTAGCTCAGAGACAGATGTGGCCATATTTACCAGGTTTAATTAATTGACTATAAATAAAGGTCTGTAAAAAGAAGACATCTCTTTCACATGATGTTCGAGTTGTCATCATTTTACAGAAAAAGATAGGATAAACATTACTATTTCTACATTCATGTAGAAATGAAATGAAGAAATGTAGAATGAATGAAGAAATACATTCATTTACATTAATGTTTCAATAAGTAAGCTTAAAATTTCACAGTATTTTGAAGGCTACAGCCTTGAGACTCCTCTTACAAAAACACAGTACACAAGTTAGATCAATTTACTACCATGAGATTTTTAACTACAAATTTCACTAACTTGTAAGAACATCAGTACAATTTCATTACTTAGGCTTTGATATCCATAGCTATTACAGTAAATAGGAGCATGCACAGACACATTCCAACAAGTTGTGCTGGATTTACCTGACAAAAAGTTGCAGAATCTAATAAAATTGCTTTCAGAGATCTGGGGGCCCCTTCTTGGTGGGGTGATGTAGCACATCTGTTTTTCTTATAACCCCCAAGATACCCTGTATCATCCCTACCAACTGCTTTAGGCATCCAAGGCAAGACAGGCACAGCTGCAGGGAGCAGAGCAGCAGATCTGCACAGCTGCAAGGAGACGAACAGAGCAGGAGGGTAAAGCAGAGAAGAGTAGGGCAACTGGGAGAGAAAAAAAATGCTTTACAAAAAAAAAAAGCAAGTGAAGACAAAAGACATGATGAGCTAGAAATTGCTGGAGAGTTCTCTCTTGGACATGTTGTTTAAAGAGGTTTCTCATTGGGAAGAATCAGCAGGAACAGCCACTAGAAGGAAACATGAACCCTCTTTTCACTTCTTCCCCATGAGAATGTAAGGATTTGTTCAGAGATACAGAGAAAGATCCATGTATAAACTCAAAAAATAAACCAAGGCTTAATCCCTAAATACTGATAAACACCTGCCATAACATTTAATAGCAAGAAGGCATTACTTAAATATTAACAACTGAATCTCATAAGGCAGAGATGCGAAAGTACTGTTACTACTCATCTCTGTAAAAAATGATAAAAGGTGAGGTAACCACTTGCCCAGAGCTACAGAAGAATCAAAAAGAGAGCAGTCATGATCTTACAGCATCAAGAAAAAGTGCAGTTGGCTTGGAAGGAGGACAGTGCCTGCACATTTAGCTAGCAACACCTGGCCCTTATCAAGACTAGAGACAACAATTCCCAAGGACTTAGAAATTGCAGTATTCTCTGGCAGAGATTTACTCATCAAGTAGAGGACATAAGCAGACAGAAACACTTAAAGTTCTATGGAGTTGTCATCGTAAAGGTAGAAAAACACTGCCATCAAAGAAACAAAACAGCTTAAGAGTAGGCACAAGTGAAAGGACAGCAAGAGAAGGAGCCCCCAGTCTCCGAGTGGCTTTTTTTTTTTGCTTTATGGCAAAGCCTTCCTTCTCCAAGTGCAAGGGGAGCTCAGGGTACCAGGGCTTCAGCCTCCCAAATGTCTTTTTTCTCTTCTGTTGTTCAAGGGACAGAATCCAGTAATGCAAGATCTTGCATATCTGTGCTATGCAATGTAGAAAGAGAGTAATAGGTTGTTCCTACGCAGAGACAGACATGCAGATTCCACAGAGGCAAGAAGTTGGTTAGTGACCAAGTATCAGCACCACTGGACTTCTATGCACTGATAACTAAAATTTTAAAGAGATACTGGTGGCAAATGCTATAGAAAAATTATGGACTTAAGTTTGAAAGCACAGATGCTCTTAAGACTGTACTTCTGCTTCTCCAAACAAAAATCTGGTTTCATTATATAAGCAAAATATAAATTAAAAAACACAGCAACCTTCAAGAATAGGTAGTAGACATTTCTTTAATAACATTTTGTCTCATAAGTAACAGTACTTGAACAGTTCAGCACACGTTATCAAATAAGTACTTACATCACCAGCTTGTGTTAACACATTTTTCACTCTCCACTACTCCCAGCTGAATAAATTAGAAATACTATGAAACTGTTACATGGTATCTATTAGAAATACACATTGCCACTAAAGAAGGAAAGGTACCTAAGGAAGGCTATTGTTTTGGTTTTGTTTGATGCACGTCTTGGTTTCATTTGCTCCAGTAAGACTGAACTCTTCCTGGGGATTACATGCATTGAGATGTATGTTCTAAAGAGAAGGCACCACAGCTATGGAAGTTACATACTGCCAGCTTTGAGTAGACTATTTTTGAAGCTCTGAAGAACCAGCACAGAACTATTGCACAGTGTCCTCTGAAGAGGAAATGATGGTTAAATAACACACTGGTCTGTAGCAGCACTCTCTCATTTCACAGTCTAGTGAACTCACCCCATGTGATGGGTAGGAGATCCAGCCCAGCTCCCCTTGAATTGTTTTTGAATCCAGCAGATTAACTACAAAAGAAGACAGAAGAAAGAGGAATGAGTTTCATTTGCCTCTGTCCAGTTAACCTCGGTTACCGGTACCAAAAGATGTGTTTATTCAGGGACCTTGTGAACAGCTGATTTGTTCAGGTGGCCTGGCACTTAGCTACAAAGAAGAGAAAGACAAATGAAAAGGATTATCTTGCTTATCTTAAAACATGGTATGAACAGCAGAGAAGGGAACTTTTCAAAACAGAAAAAGTGACAAAAAACAAACAATGGATTGCTGGCCAAATTAATTACAGCAGGGAGTAGGAACAGATCACTTCTATCAGCTGCACAAACTACATCGTTTTCCCTTTGGACGCCTGAAATTTGGGTCAATGCATCTAACTACATAGGTGAGATCTGACTATTTTAATCATTATTTGATTAAAGCCCTGCATTTGGCATATATAATTTTCTCAGAATACAGGAATAAATAATGAATGCTGATTAAAGTCTTTCCTGCAGCTTTTTCTTCCTTCCGATCTAATTTGTTCTCAAATTGTCTTGCAGTAGTGAAGTGTTTTCTAAATGTCATGTGTAACACATTGTAAATAATTACTTTTGTATCTAATGTTACAAGCTGAGACAAACCTACTTTGAAAGAGGGCCATCAATTCACTGCTAATCTTACTGTTATGTTTTGTTTTTTTAGAGACATGCAGCAATTTTCAGAATAAGAAAGAAGATTTTAGTTGTAAACAGCCTGATAGACATTTTCAAGTCAATCAAACCACAGTGGTTTTATACCAATTTTAAAACATGGCAGGTATTTAAAATAAATGAAGTACAAATTACAGTATCTTCTCATTTGGTATTTACAAACATAAAAGTAAATTCTATTCCTAATCCTGGTGCTACAGTCTCCAACTGCTTAATCACACAGCATCCTAACTAACGATTACTAACATTATTATTTTTAATTAACATAAAGCAGAATAGGTGAATTGATACCACATATCATATGAAAAAAAAAAACCCTGGCCTCACTATGAATACAAATCAATAAAGCATTAGTACACAACATGGCAATGCTGTTTGCAACTGCACCAATCTGTGCACCTTCAATATTTATTATCTGCAATTTGGCCTCACTTTCTTTGTGTCATCACCTCCATTTTTCTTCCTTCAATATGGAAATCACTGACAATGAGAAAAGAAATAAACCCCATCATATGGAGGGGAATTTTAGCACTTGAGAATGATGGATCTATTAGAGGTGGCTACTGTAGCAGTCAGCAGCTTCAGCTTCTGTTTGTAAGCTTGAAGGGTTGTCACTGCTCCCAGAACCAGATGGTCTGGGTATTGGTGTTCAGAGACAATAAAATAAGAGGACCAGGAAAGAAAAAAAAAAAAAAAAAAAAAAAAAAGGAAAACTGTCAGTCTCCTGAGTTAAGCTATTTGTATTCATCATTCTTCTTTTAATTGCTCTGTAATTTTGGACACCACTTAAAGAGAGCTATGAAGTTATTTCTCCTATTGGGATGTACAGGAGGAGGCACAGTATAGAAATACACGTGTACAGTATTAGAAATGAGACCATGTTATAAACAACCACACATACACACTTTTGTCTGCATTTGTGTGCATACACATCTCTGTTGTTTTTGTGTATATATGCAGTGCTATGCTACCATGAATTAGCTGTTCTGCCATCTATGTGAGGAAAAATGTTTCCCCCTGCTGTTATACACCCCTTTGAAAGAAAACAACAGGTTTTTTTTACCTTTATCAATGAAAAGAAATCTTTAGTAATCTTACAGAAAGAACATATTCCGGTACTATATATTTCTTAGTTCTGAATTTATCACTAATAAAATTCTCAATAATTTACACAGAGAAAAATCAGTCAGTCCTTTATTGAAGACGTAGGGCCTTAAGCAGACTATCCTGAAGCAAGGTTTGCATCTGTAAAAAGGAATACTAATACAAATTCTAAAGGAAAAAATACACTTCTTGCTTTTGGGACTAAAATTCCCACAGATTATGGATCTCCTGGGGTAAGGTATATATGGTGGTTGTTCATCTGCAATACATAGTGGTGAAGGAAGTATGACTCTGAGGTAAATTACTTGGCAGTAAGTTGCCAAGGCAAATCACTCAGGAGTAAACTTAAGTAATATATTTATTCTTTAAGAACGAGCTTCTTGAAAACATGATTGCAGCCACTCAAATTTATGAATTTAGTCCAAATTAATCAGTCTTATCTGGAAAATATAAACAGTCAATAGACTCACAAACTTGTGGTTGTTTCCCTCTCCAGACTTGCCAAGTGGCCTAGCAGTTACAGCATGCCCTTGAGGTGCTGAGGATCAACGCTCAGCATCACTGTCCATATGTCTCTATGCCACCTCCATTAACAGTCAGTTCCCTACTGCCTGCCTACCTCTCAGAGCAGGTTTAACAGGTTACCAGCTAGTTCTACAGAAAGCACTCACAGAAATTATGATAGGGCCATAGGGGGAAAATAAATATCCACAGTAAGCCATGTGTGCCCCATGACAGGTGGATATCTCACCCATGGCGCAACTCGTGTTGCAACATATTGGGATCAAATCTGTGACAATAAGAACAATTTTTTCAGCCTCTCCTCCTCATCTCCTTTAAACTAGCATTGCTAAGCAAACTACTTTTCCATGTGTATGTTTCACAACATTTTAGAAATCTTTAGAAGGGAGGGTGTCTCACACTGACTGCAATAAGTTTCTAGTTCAGATGCAAGTCAGAACGTAAATATGAATGCTCCCATTACTGATAAAAAAAAATAAAACCAACACAAAAAAAAAAAACAACAACAACAACAAAAAAAAACAAAAAAAAACAAAAAAACACCAATGCTGTGTTCCAGGCCCATAACTTTACTAGTAAGCAAGTTTGTGCTAAACGTATTTATATGCTTTCATACTACACAATCTTCAACTTCCTCTATTTTCATTTGTGCAAGGAAGAACAAAGCTTGTCATCTCAAGTAACTATTTAATATCTAGCAGAATAAGGTCAGAAAATCTTAAGTTTCTTCACCTATCTAGACACATGTGGTCTTCAGTTATTACAAAGACCTTTTTCAGAGGGAAGGGAGAGGGGGGCGCCGAGGTGAGGGAACATCAAAAAATAAAAGACATGGGGAGGTGAAAAAATACCCAGAGAAAACTTAATTTTACTGACCTCCTAGATAATTATCACTTTGCATGGATGTCTTTTTCCTTTGTCTAGTTAGAATTATATTACGGGTAAGCAGAAATACAAAGCAGACTACCCAAGTACTGAAATTGTTTACAATCCATCTGAAATTCATACACACAAGACTTATTCCCTATTAAAAAAAAAAAAATGGAAAAAATGCTTTTCACCAAGAGTGTATTGATCTTTATTAATATCTACAATGCAAAATACATTTCCTTCCAAGTAGTCACCTGAAAAAGACACCTCTCTCTCCCTGAGAAAAGTTTCTGTGACACTCATTTTTCCTGTGACTTCAAGACTTGTACGTCTGTAGTGTAACAAAAGGCAATGCTTGGTTCACAAAACTCGCCAGACCAATTCATGAAGTCAGATCATCATCAGCAAGCATACATCAGGATGACTCACGTTTTCCCACATACATTTGAATTTAAATGAAAGCCAATGTTTAAGTGTACTGCAAATGCCTATAAGCCACATATTTGCCAGATAAAAGAGGTAACTGGAGAGAAGAGACTTCTAACCTCTGTCACTGTCCTACGCAAGGTGTGTACCTCTAGCTATGCAAGTATGAAAGGAGTTGTAGGATTAAAGAAAAGACAAAAATAAAAAGAGAGGTCAAGCTAATTCATGTGACAATACCTTTTTTTGTTGTTGCTGATTTAACAGCCAGGTCCTGCAGAGCAACTGGCACAGTAAACAGCATGGCTGTGCAATGTAGAATGCACTTTAGAAGCTGATTACCCACAACTCTCACGTTCTTAAACAGGGTACTGGGAAACAGAAAAAGTGTGTTACCATATTAAGTCCTCAAAATAAAGCTAATAACTGTTCTTCATTCCTATTACTGCCTTCCAGAAGAGAGTGAAGAGGCAGTTTTACAAGTCAGACCACATTACAGAGAATCGGGATCTCCAGGCTCTTTCTGAAGCTTATGCCTTTCTCACACAACTCGTTTGCTTTCCCTGTATCTCCTCCTCCTGCAAAACTGTGTATCATTCAGCTACTTCTTACAGAAATCTGATGTTGAACAGCCAGTTACTAAGGGTAACTCTTAAACCAGAGGAACAGCTTTGTTGCTATTGACAATTCTTTCTTTTTTACAGAATGCCTTGAAAAGGATCACTGGTAATGCTAAGGAGACACAAAGGAGTTCTCATAAAACAACTTTAAATCAAATGTTGTCTAAATCTCAGTGTCCTGCATTGGTTCCCATCACATAAGGAACACAATTTAAAACTCTGCTATACAAGTTGAGCAACTATCATTTCTGGCTCTGAAAAATCAGTGACTTGGTCCTTCTGGACAACAGCCTTTCTCACCATACTGTATACCATAGCTATTTCTGCTAAGTGGCAGCATACTGGCCAAACACCGATTAAGAACAGGCTCTCTTTTTAGAAGCTCTCTCCTGACTGACTCTTCTGGCCTTCTCTGTTCATAATTGCAAGAGAAAGCATTATTAGTTCCCTCAATATGCATTTCTGCCCAGGGAGGAAAAATGAATCTCTCTCTAGCAACAGGGCAGAGATGAGGATACAAAACTCCAAACTTGCCCACTCTGTTTTTTGTGGCATCAGGAAGATGACTGAAGGCTCATGTGGAGTTTGACATGCTGGCCTGCTCACACTACCAGAAACTGCTTCCAGTTTGAGTCTGATGGTAGAGGACCAGCCATGAGGCTGCTAACAGCAATTTTAACCAGGACCAATATCAGTAAAAGAAAGAGAACTATAAAACTAACAAGATACCTAAATACAGTCTGAAAGCAGTCATATTTCCAGAAACAATGTTTCAGAAACAACTGCTACAATAAACTGAACACAATATAAATACATCTCAATAAAAAAATAAACAAACAAATGTTGTGGCAGGTAGAACCACCCTGAGATCCCCTCTCACTGACTAAGAAATGAGGAAGACAGCCTGCAAAGAGGCAACCTGCAATATCTAAAGAACCACCTACAAACAACTTTACCACTGGAAAGCATTTCCAAATCATATTCTTAAAAAGAAAATACAGAGCAATAAACAGTGAGGTAGAATATATAAAACATTTGTAATTCAACTTTAAAATACTTTTTATTCAACTTTCTTCAACTTTTTCTTCAAACTTTCAAATTACAAGATTTAAAAAAAAATAAAGAACAAGAAACTATCACTGTTTTGTCTTCTCCTATTTGGCATCAAACAGTTTAGAAATATGCTAGATAGTTATTGAAAAATGCCAACAAATGGGAAAAGTTAAATTTGCTAGGCAATCAAAAAAAAAAAAAAAAAAAAAAAAAAAAGTGAATGCCCATAACTGAACTGTCATATAATCCTAAGCAGCGAAGAAAATACTTTGTGGCAGGAAGTCAGACAGAACTTGGTTTTGGGGTGGGACAGAGTGGAGTCAGTGCAAACCCTCACGTACATTTTTAGAATGGTGATGGTGGCTTTCTCCCAGCAAAGGGGACTTGCACCTGAATTTTCATACACCTATGAGTACAGATTCTCAATTCTCTGTTCCTCTAGCAAGGGCAAAAGTGAAATAAGAGTGGTACCAGATCAGCTTTCCATCTAATGTTTATTCTGAAGCTAGAAGCACCATCTACACACTGACAGGTTGGGTCTAGGCAAGGCCCAAGTTGCACTTTGGTGGATTCACCATAATTGCCAACTGGGATCAGCTATCTTCCTAACATTGCTGAAATCATGCTGAAACTTGCTAAGGTAGACCATAAATTCTTTGGGAAGGCACAAAAACTAACCAAATAAAATCCATACATAATAAGCCACTTTATGAAGCAATGCTAACTAATGCAATACTCTCTTCATGGAACAGTGTTCAACAGTGACAGTCTGGTTTTAAGCAACATACTTGAGCTCCAATTCGTTACTTGTCCATTAACAAATGTCAAGTCTTCCATGATTTTATGGTCCTGCATTTCCCCTCAAATGTGGCAGTGAATATGTTATTATTGCTTGTAAGAAAATGATGTTAGCATAAGACAGATCTTATAGGTCCTGACATACTAGCTCTGCTTTTAAAGCTTTGTCTCCCTCCAGCCTGGGACACCCTAAGAAATAAATGGACATTAAGTTCCACAGAGTAACCTCTCCTAAAAACAGTCAATACAATATATTTTGTAGCACATACCCAACTCAAGTGGCAACACGGTTTGGCCCATTTAATACAAAGCTCTTTTCCAAATGTGAGATTTCTCAGTGCGATTTCTGCTACAGCTCAAAGACAGACTACAGTCCTTCGAGAGGCACAGCACTGTGAGGTCTGCACTTTCAACCCTTTTTGCCTATGCCGTTACATTGTAAAATACAAATATGATTTTGTGCAGAACATTCCAAATTTGGCAACTGTCATGTTCAATCTGTGGTTAAATTGATGACTGAAGAACTCCACAAGGGTGGGAGCAAGAGATGAACAAACAAGGGAAAACCAAAATGAATTTTAAAAAGTTGCCTCAGTGCTGAACACAGGAATCTTCACAAAAGGCAACCAGATAGCTCAAACCTCCATTATTTTCATTAAAATCTTCAGTAAATAACTGTTGCCAAAATTAAGATATTCTGTTACAAATCTCAGATCAAAAGACAAAAGACTAACAATATGTGTCGTTACCCTATAGATCATTGCATTTAAGATTCCTGTATCAGAGAAAGAGTTTAATTTTCCTTCCAGATTTTACTCTTTTTGTCAAACACAATCAAGGGCGCCTGAGGCCAGACTTAAACACCTTAGTTTTTTCTACAGCTGAATACTGAAGCAGCCAAAGAAGGAACCTTACTGCAAGTTTCTGTGAACAGGCTGCCATGAAAGAGAGAACACAGCACAGACATAAGCAATGCAGGAATGCCTATAAATAAAATCATGGACTGTAAACTGCAAAACCAGAGTGGATCAGGGAAGCTCTATGACTGCATAGCAGCTCTGTCTTGGCTTGCTGCATACAGCATGACTTGCAGTACTGCTAGGGATCAGCAGCACTCCTATGGACCTTTCACGGTGGCTCAGACTGTGCTAGCCAACAGCCACAGCTCTACATACACCTCAGTCCAGACAGACAGGCACTCATCGCCAAGTAGAAGTTCTCCAATGGTCTTCCTCCCCTCAATAAATGTGAAGCCTGTGTGCAGAAAAGGGACAAAACTGCCCGAGGTTTCCAGAACTGACAGAACAATGACAGTCAGGTCCAAAATTAAAAGCCGCACATGAGAGGTTTCAGAGAGCAAAACTGCAGAACTATATTGTTCTTTAGCAGACAAAACAGTAACTAATTTCAAAGTAGAACAGAAAACAAGTAAACATTTTGTTGCTTGAAATCTTAAGAGAGTTAACTGTACACCAAAAGCCATTTTCCCCCCCTGCTATTGTGGAGGGACTCCAAGTGACAGCTATGGCAAGACAGTGTATGTAAAGCTTTCATCTTACCCTCTCAACAATGTATATCTAGCCTATACAGCTGTGCAGGTAGACTCAAACACTGTAACTTAGCACCTTGAAAAAGTTATTCTGGCTACTGGAAATGGAAAATGAAGGCAAGCCATTTCTGCACCAATGATCACATGAACTAGCAACTCTTTTGGTAGGAATAAGGTGACAAATCTGTACACTGTTTTTTTCTCAGAGTTCTTGTCTGCATTATGTTGATAACCGTCCATCCATTCTCATGGCTGAACACATACAAAATAGATTTTTCTTCTTTTTTATTAGTTTGAAACATGAGAGTTCTCTTCATATTGTTAAAGTGGTGTAAAGCTCAATTTTTAAGTATGCAAAAACATATGACTGGTGGGCTGGAATGCTACGTTTATCAAAGAGGTCAGTTTTATTAGGCTATTTCCTGTAAGTTGATATGTGCCAGTTCTTTTGATTAAGACAAGGATATAAAAATTAAAAATGGATTAACCTAATGGGTTCCAAATTACTGTGTCGCTTTCACTTCTTTGTATTTAAAAAAAAAAAATTCCAACTCATCCTTTTCTAGTATTTACAAGAGGCACAAACCCTTAGATACCTGAATTACTATTCAGTCAAACTCACATTCAAATCCACATCTTGCAGATCTCATTCTACTCTTACAATGTTAAATCTGACATCAATGAAGCGCCATGTTAAACATGTAAATGCAAAATGAGGGCCACTGTGTTAAAAAGGAGTTTAAATTGCAAGGCACAAGTTCACCTTTCTCAGGAAAAATAAAAAAAAAATATATCAGAAAATAAGATGAGATTCAGCTACCTAAACCCAGACACTTCACACCTTTTAACATCCCAGAAGTGAGTATCTTACAGGTTGTGTCATATTTGCCAGTCCCGCTGGGTACCCAAATTGCGAGACACAAAATAGAGCCACATGTCTATGTCTAGCCAAAACTCAACAGCGAACATTAGTAAAAATAATTTTAATAAGCTTCAAAACACTTCTCAAATGGGCTTAAGCACACCGCACAACAAAGTCTTTTTACTTCTGCATTCCTCCTCCCTTGGGAAAGAAATAATATTCAGTATTCAGTAGTTTTACAAGACTACGTACTCTGGATGTCTGATACATTTGGAGTCTACCAGAGTGCCTAAAAAAATCCCCATTGAGAAGGCTTCTAGCAACTTAAAGGGGAAAAAATAAATACATTTTTTAAAAAAGTCACTGCTCCATAGTGCCCATGTTCACTTAAGGCATACTCAGAAAAATCCCTGAACTGATTCAGCTGGCAGCACACCACAACTCAGAAAAAAAAAAAAAAAACCCTGCTTTTCAGAAATTTCTCAGGTGGGGCACACAAAAGCCAAAACTCTTGCAAGGAAATAGAGTTGTGCTGGGTTTGGTTAGGCTTTGGTTTGGGTTTATGTATCTTTTTCTAACATTTAAAGCATAAAAGTTCAGGCTTGTAAAAAAACTGAGAATCCTAAAGTACTACTGATGCCATCTAAGCCACCTACTCAAGTGTGCCCTGACAGAGTTCTTGGAAAGCTTTCCATCGCTCCTTTTGTTGAACCAAAGGCTCCAGCTTGCATGGCTTATGAAATGCTTGGGTCCTTACACGGCTACTCCACAGATAAAATAAACCTACAGAGCAAATGACTAAACATCTTGGTGCAAATTGGGGAAGTAAAATGCCAATAGCATAAGAAATCCCCTCAAATGTCATGTTGAGAAAATCAAGATGTTAAAACCAGTTTTATTTTCCAATATAGTGATGTCACCAATATGATATTTCCATTGTTTGCCAGGTTAACAGAATTTATGGACGTAATTAATGCAGAACATGTGTGCTGAGTTATCCATATGAAAAATGGAATTGCCCCTGACTTCATTTGCTGCTTTTGCAACCAAAACCCAGGCTATCATCTTTTTTCACTATTTCCATATGTGAGAAATACAAATATTTATAACAAAGGTAAATGCCTAAATGACTGTTCTATTCCCATCTACTAACAAGCCAGTTTTTCAGACCGCTATCTTCTGCTTGCTCCTATGCTTCCATAACCTTCCAAGAAGCAGCTCCAGTTTCCATTATGTTCCCCAAAATAAGTATGTTCCACACACCTCTTCTCCAGAATTATTTTCCTTGGTTAGCACAGACAACTTCAGCTTCAATTTCTTAAACACTCTGCCCAGCTTTAACCCAGCTCTCAAGATCAACACAATCAACTAACTATGGAAAAAGCAATGCCATTAAACATACAATTCTTTTTCTGTGTGTTTTCTCCTGAGCATCTCCAGGATGAAAGCATCCTCCCTCTGGCAAACAGTATTTAGTGAGAAGGAATGGGCATGCTGTCCTCCTAGTCACTGAGGATGAAAAAGCAAAGGTGATCTTTGTCTTCTTCTCTTCACAGATGAATGTTGATTTACGTGAAGACAGAGACAGAAGAAAAGACACAGGTGTGAGAGAAAGACTGTGTGGGCCAGTGGGCTGGAAATAAAAGGGGCTGGTGAGGTCTCCCTACAGTTGGGTTATCTCTAGATGGTTTGAGTGAGCACAGGTTCCATAGCTGTAACCACACATCCCAAGAAAACAGAACTCTCAACCACTGCTAGCATTTGCCTTCTGAGGTAAATAATGTGTGGAAGAAAATTTTTTGCCGGATAAGGCCCTCAGCAGCTCAAAACTTCTTTCAGTATAAATCCTTTAAGTGGGTGTTCTCTATGTCTGGTCATGAACATTAAGGCTGGGCAGACAGAACCTTTTTTTTTTCTTCTTTACAGATTAAAATGGTAAAAATGCCTCTACCCTATCTTAACTGCAGCCTCTGTTTAAATTCACCACTGGTAAATCATAGTTACAAAGCTTACTAATGTAAACAAAGCTTAGACTTTCAGGGAGGCAAGGAATTTCTTAATGTGTGTTTTCCCCAGCGTTCAGATCATTGTTAGCTCTGAATTCTAGGTTCCTAACACTCATTAATCAGAGAAAATCTGGATTTTTATCTGATTTTTCTAAGATTCAGATCCCACTTTCATCTCTGCCTACCTAACCTCTTCCTTTAATCCTTCTCTCCCCCTCAAAAAGCATTGTCTCTCAAAAAACCAACCTCTAGCATCTCAACAACTAACTCATGAAACGCAATGTCACTCATTGCTATTTGTTACTGCACAAAGTTTGTGAAAAGCCTATCATGAAACAAAAATATTTTTTGTGCTTTAGTTACTAATTTTTTAAATGGTAACACAAAAGATTTGTTACAAACCCTCTCTCAGGTGCCAATTTAAAAGTTTCAGGTTTTAATTATTGTCCTCTAATGTGAGGCTGCTATACTTTAGCAGCTTTTAAAAATTATTTTTAAAAGACCAATGCAATGAAAACCTTTCCATCCAAATATAGATACAAAAATGTTACGAGAAACCAGCTGGAAACATTTTAAAAAAGCACCATTCGCACACCTTATTACACTAAACTGCCCTGACTGAACCTTAACATTCATACTATTGTTCACTTAATTACTAGTAAGTTTCAACTACTGTTCGTTTGGTCTGCTATTCTTCTTTCATCAATATTTTTCCAGCAAATTAATGGGATTTTCCTCCATATTTTGCCACAAACAGCAGGACACAGTAGTTTAAGAAAAAAAAAAAAAAAGCCAAAAACGTGTGTCACTAACATTTCTGCTTACAGTGTGTCTGGTTTAACACCATCTACAAATTTAAGGCTTTACATGCTGATGTTTCATTCAGGCTACCCATCACTCTCACAGACTGGAACTTTTTTGTCCCTGTCCCAAGATTTCTTTCAGGCAGGATTATCTTTGTTTCTATATCTTTATTTCATTCATTCACTGCAGAAATTTAAAAGGAACCTTCAGTCCAAGCGAATGAATTTTAATCTTACATCACTTTCACACCGCAAAATAAGTACTTGAGCTAGGATTTATGAAGCACCTAAGAAACAAAGAAGCCCAAGACATTCCCGTGGGGAATGCAGTCATAACCCAGCAAATTACTACCACATTCTGTTTCCAAAATTACACCTCAGGAATTAATATCTAATTTCTGATTTATATTATTTGCTTTTAAGTTTTGATTCTTGATTAGAACAGTTTGAATATATATAAAAAAATAAAGCTACTACTCTAAAATATTTATGGAAATAGGAAGGGCTACATCACTGCAATGAAAGTTTAGCAAAACAGATCACTTAGTCATATGCATTTGTAAACAAAAAAATTCTGTCTCAATGCTTTCTTATTGCAAATCTTCCTTTTCCTCTTCATAAATATACTTTCAGTACTTTTTCCACAATGCTTTGTTAAATTGATCATATTTTTTTCTCATAAGAAAGGTTGAAAATAAAAAACACAAAATCTCTATGTCTCTCTCAAAAATACCCAACTCTTTGGAGGCTGGAATTATCTTTTAGAAAGGCACAAGGTTAGTGGGATTCCTCTACTCTGTCTCTGAAGTTTTACCTAAAATCTCTGGATAAATTCAGTCAATTTTGCATCTGAGGTTATGAACATTTCTGTGTTTCAACACCAGGACCACTGAGTAGAGCTCTGAACAAAAGTAAGGACATGATTATGTCTCCAGTTATTTATATTTTTAAAAGAAAAAACAAACAGCAGTACCTACACAAATTACAGGTATTCTGTGGAACTAACTCAAGCTCTGTGTAAAAATCTATAAATGCAATAGCTGTATTCGGTAACAGCTCTGCAGTGACCCTCACTGGTGATAAAATCCAGAGCTCTGAAAACAAGAAAACACACACCTGCATCTGTATTTCTAAACTTTCATTAAGTTGGGATTACAAGAACAAGAGCCATTACATAGGCTTCTAGAGAAAATCTTACTTTTGTTTCCGTTGGAGAACTTCTAAGTATACTAATAGCAATTAACTCCAGCAGAATACAAAAAAAAAAAAATAAATACAAGTAATTTGTACATCTTTCCAGATGTGAATGAAAAGTATAAGTTTAATAAGAATGCATTCCTGATTTGCAAAGATTTCATGTAAACAACGCTTAAACTTAGTGTGCGCATTATCTGTTTAACGCTTTTCCTTCTGGTAGTGCCTCTGAAGCCTAATTTCCTGGGGCTGAAAGTATAGAAGAGTTCTAACCCATTTCTATGATCTGACTGCTTCATCGGTTGGCAAATATTTTGTATCCAAATTAACTGCAATAAGAATTCATTGCTGTGTCCAGTTTGGACATTTTTGTATTTCAAACATCTGCTTTAAGTTTGCTTTATACAATGTAGTGATTTTTCTTTTTTAGTGCTCGGTACTGAAATCAGCTGTAAGCTACAGCAAACTTCCATGACAAACAAAAGAAAAATAAATTATTCCATGTGTTACATGTCCACTATCAAAAATGTTGACAGGAAATGAGGAATTTACCCAATTTATTTCTCCTATTGCACAGGATTTTAAAAACATCAGGGTGTGAATTTTAAAGTATGTTCATTATTTGTGTAATCATACAGCTTAGGATTAAGTGCAGAAGCTTTGAATGAGATACAGCTGTATGAAAAACAGCCCTCTAGACTCCTATGTCTTCGAGCTTTCAGAAATTAAATTTTAAAAGGCATCACATTAAGATTTCTAAACCTACTTTTAACTTCTTCTGCAGATAAACACTCAAGAGGAAGCTAGAGGCACCAGCAGGAATTGTGTCACAATACATGAGGACTTACCCTGACCTAATGATAACTGACATACAGTGTGGCAAGATTTGTAAAATGCATTTCCCCATGCAATCTCTTTTGATTCTACTAAAAAGTTCCTGGTATGGCCAGCCTTTCCCAAAATTACATGAATAAGTCAGGCAGGCATTTTGCTCCCTGTGCAAAAATTGTGTTTTTTGCAAAACCACATCAAGAGCTATCATTACTACAAAGATCAGTAAGTCTTCTTTAGCAACTGTGTTAACAAGAGCCCAGTCCAGGTAAAATGGTGCAATTAATTGCACAGCTAAACAAAATTCTGAGATTGCAATCAATGAATAAAAGGTGAAACCACATCTCCAAATCCAATAAAGACTGAAAGAGAGGCTGATTGGAACCTTCTTGCTGTAAACCAAAACAGACACTATTTGAAACAAGTACTGTAAGCAGATTTACTGTATCGATCTTTTGGTAGCTGTGTTTGCAAGAAATTAATTTTATGCTAGATTGAGAGGTTACAAGAAGTCTCCTGTCTGCACAGTCAAAATATTATTGAAGCAATTCAGGTTGTCAGTAAAAGCTTAAACAAATTTGCTGATAATCCTGTTAATGACCTAGGTCAAGTGTTAACTGTTGTGGGTTATAAAACAGGGAAATTAAGGTTGCTGGTACCCTCAGGCAGGCAATATAGTTACAGAAGAGACTAAGAAAAAAATTATTAAATTACAGAATGATATAGCTTATTTGATTTCTTAATATCATAGGAATTTTTCAAAAAGAAATTTCATCCATCTAAGAAAAAACCCACAATCTTCCCTAAGCAGAAAACATCCAACAGAATGGAAGAGCAGAACATGTGGGTTTTACGCATCTACAGGGTTCGGTTTGTGACTTCAAACTGGAAAAGTCAGATGTTAAATCTTTCTGACATTTTCCTGCCTTGCAGAAAATGGCACAGACCTTACCACTGCACATAGATAAATCTGAATTTCAGAGAATCTTCTTGAGCTCCTGTGATTACGCAGGTAAAACACATGCAGATTTACAATGAGTACAGTAGACAGTTTAAAAATAAACTCTGTGGAAACTTTTATGCTTCATCGAGAAAAAAAAATCTAAATAAAACTTCTCTGGTATTAAGTAAATTAAGAAAAAGTCAAGCACTCCAAAAAAAAAAAAAACCAAAACAAAACAAACAAAACAAAGCAAAAAAACAAATAAAAAAACCCCAAAAATGGACTGCATGTAACACCACAAAGTGAAGCAAACCAACAACTTGCATTCAGTCTCTCTTTGATTTTGTTCTTCTTTCATCCCATTCACTTCCACTGTAGTACCCATACTAACTCAGGCAGTAATCAGTTTTAATGTTAATTGCAAATGTATTTAAAAAATAGAAATAGTTATTTCAAGTCAAATAAATTTTGGAAATATTACTGATAGCTCTGAACATACTCTTGTGACATGCTTACTGCAACATTCACAACCCCCAGAAGTTAGATGAAGCTATATAAATGCACCAAAAATTAGTTCCACTCTTTGTCAAAATGATCTGAGCAATTCTGAAACGAGGGTTTCGGGAGAAAAATTGTATACATTTTTATCTATATGCCTCTATTAACAATCTCTGACTAAAGAATATATTTTTCCTTCTTAAAAAAAAAGAAAAAGAAAACTTTTCTAAGTAGCCTACAGAAATGCAGAAACATCTATCTCTAGTTTTTGGGAGGAAATGTATGGTAAAAACAGTAGGGAAGTGGTGAGAAGAGGAAAGCAATCTTCTAACATTATTCAAAGCTGCATGCTAACACTTGTTTGTCAAAAAAAAATTGTATGTCAGCAATTTGTAATGATTCAGATTTTTAACCTCATATGATCGATCTAAATACACTGTAAATAAATAAAAGGATTACTAGGCTGGGGGAAGGGGGCAGGGGAGGGGAGGAGGGAAGAAGTCCTTTAAAGTGGATCTCTTTTTTTGAAAGGAATAGCAAAATATATACTTCAAAAAAGTAATCACACAAAAGCAGGTTACTGTCCCGTAACTGCATTTATACTGCTCTTTTCACAAGATATGTTAAAACTGTTGCCCATATTGCACAAGTTGTTGAATCAGAGAATATCAAGGGTTGGAAGGGACCTCAAAAGATGGAAGCAGTATCTACTGAAAGCTGATTGGGACAAGTAGGTTTACTGTACATTCTGTATTATATCATATTTCCCCCCTCGCTTAAATCTCAGTTCCAGTGATTTTAAACAAAGATAAAGCTTTTTTCTTTTTTTTTTTTTTTAA
>WBNH01005346.1:346166-444921 GCA_013401255.1 Urocolius indicus
CGCCGCCGCCGCCGCCGCCGCCGCACCGCCCCGGGCCCTAGCGCCGCCCCGCCCACCTGCCCGCCCGCGGGGAGCGGAGTGGAGCGCGGCGGAACGGGGCATGGGAGGGCGCTCCCGAGCGCGCTCTCCGCTGGACCTGCGCCCTCGGGGGCCGCCGTCCGTGCACCGATACCCCGGGTGGGGGACAGAGTGCGGACGCAAGGGGCGAAGAGCGGAACCTACCCCTGAACATCACCATCATGTGCGACACGGAGCAGGGTCTCTGCAATAAGGGATGACATAAGTCACATATCTTGAAAGCCTCGGTTGAGTGTTTTAGCCGGCTACATAATCCAATCGTGGCCATTTACCGGTCTTTCCTCGGCTGAATACAATTGCAAAGTAGCGGTAAAGCCGTCAGAGTTTCAGAGTGCAACTGTAGCAGGCTGGCTAGAAATATGCGAATTATATCGCTCGTCCCTTTGCTGGGCACAGTGACTCAAACCTAGCCTGCCTCATACGGAAAAATAACTCCCACCCCAAAGAGCAGACTTTCTTTGACCTCACTTAAGCAAAGCAGAGCCTTAGTGGTGGTAGGGGCTTCCTCCCAGATACCGTTCTCTGTAGGGATGTGCAGCTTTACTCTAGAAGTTACTGTGTAAAACGCATGTTTTAAAAGTATTCTCTACATGTGTGCACCTTAACTCCATCCTCTCAGCCCATCACAGGCCCCAGAGTACCTGTCAGAGCAGAGGACAGAGCAGTAGGCACGCAGTACTGCTTTTCTACTGCTCCTGGGGGGGAAACACTGTAGAGCAGCACTTCCCAGGCTTCCACTTCTGTGGATCGATTCTTCAGAATATGGACATCTTTCTTCCCAAGTGACTCATCTCAGGTTTCCAGAGCCACCCAGTGTGGTTCTGTGGAAACAGAAAAAATTTTGAATGATACTGAGGTCAAATAAATGTTTTACTCCAAACCAAAGCTATGCATCCATGTAATACGAAGCCTTGCTCTGAATGCATATGCTGTCTGCATAGACAGCAAGAAACAGGCTGGGAGGAAAGCAGCCTTGGGCAACAGACGTGGAACTACAGTGCAAAACAAAAATCTTTGACACCACAGGAACTGTTTCACAAACCCATATGTTAAACACTCAAACAACCTTCCTTTTCTTGAAAACAAAAGAATTGTCCTGTGTGTCCTCAGGGTCACCGGTATTGTCAGGACAGCTGAGAACTGCTGCCAGCAGCATCCAAGCTCCAAGTTTATCAACAGCAATGCTGCCTGTGAGGCAACACCGCAACACAGCACCACCAGCTCACCTCAGCAGTGACATACCTTGCTGGTCCCTCAGCAGCACAAGAGGAGGTTCTAGCCTATTTGCAAGTCAGGGCTTATGACAGTGCCTCACACAATCCTGACGTACCTCAAACTATCTATTTAAGCTCTGACAGTTTACACTGCGCTATAGTGACCTCATTAATGTTTACAAAATATGGAAAGGCGAGGTGTCAGGAGGATGGAGTCAGGCTGTTCTCAGTGATGGCCAATGATGGGACAAGGGGCAATGGGTATGAGATGGAACATAAGATAGGTTCCAAAAAAACACAAGAAAGAATTTTTTCACTGTGAGGATGATGGAGCACTGGAATGGGCTGTAGAGATGTGTTGTTGAGTCTCCTTCTCTGGAGACATTAAAAACCCACTTGGACAAGTTCCTGTGTGACCTACTCTAGGTGGCCCTGCTCTGGCAGGGGTGTTGGACTAGATATTCTTTCAAGGTCCCTTCCAAACCTTAAGATTCTGTGATTCTGCAAAGGAGCTGGAAACATACGTAAAGCCAAAATAAAGGAGATACAAGGCCATGGGAAGTCAGTCTCGGATATTTGTTTCAAGGGAGTACAGCTGAGGACATGAGCATTACTTTCCTTCTCCTTTCCTGTTTCCAGGTTTGATTACTCATTCAGATTAAGGAATCATCAGATCTAATGGCATCTATGGTTTCAGATTTTTAGCCCTTTCTCTCACTTACGCTTGTATCTACCATCTACCCAACCTGCTTTGCCTCTGGTCAAACTTCTGAAAGGAGAGAGATGGCCAGAGCTCTTGAGCAGGCATCTCCTGGGGGCAAAAAGAAGAGTGGGGTGGTTTGATTGTATCATTAATCCTCCCTTGTCTTTCTCTAGGCTCATTTCATTATATCTTTTCATTTATTTGACAAAGATGCTTTTCCACAGGAAAAACTCCAGAAATATACATTATTTTCCTCAAAATATTACTCTCCCTATAATAAAATCTGGTTTTGGTTTGTTTCAGGGTTGGTGTTTTGTTTTTTTTGTTTTGAGGTTTGTTTGGTTTTTTTTTTTGCAGAGCTTTTTTCTTTTCTAGAATACACAGCTGTATTCCTTGAGTTCTTTTGTATAGCAAAGGCAAGCTTGCTATTTAAAACACTACTGAATTCTAAGGACTACTAGTTTTGGTCTCTGTGGAGCCACATCTTTCTTTCATGACTTAAGTAAAATATATTTTTGAGGTTGAAGAAAAAGGTCAAAGTAAGATAACAAATCTCAGAGGGAAAAACAAAACAAAAGAAAAATACCAAATCTTCTTTTTCTGGTTAGAGACAAAAAATATTTCCAAAGAAGCAANCTGTGAGGATGATGGAGCACTGGAATGGGCTGTAGAGATGTGTTGTTGAGTCTCCTTCTCTGGAGACATTAAAAACCCACTTGGACAAGTTCCTGTGTGACCTACTCTAGGTGGCCCTGCTCTGGCAGGGGTGTTGGACTAGATATTCTTTCAAGGTCCCTTCCAAACCTTAAGATTCTGTGATTCTGCAAAGGAGCTGGAAACATACGTAAAGCCAAAATAAAGGAGATACAAGGCCATGGGAAGTCAGTCTCGGATATTTGTTTCAAGGGAGTACAGCTGAGGACATGAGCATTACTTTCCTTCTCCTTTCCTGTTTCCAGGTTTGATTACTCATTCAGATTAAGGAATCATCAGATCTAATGGCATCTATGGTTTCAGATTTTTAGCCCTTTCTCTCACTTACGCTTGTATCTACCATCTACCCAACCTGCTTTGCCTCTGGTCAAACTTCTGAAAGGAGAGAGATGGCCAGAGCTCTTGAGCAGGCATCTCCTGGGGGCAAAAAGAAGAGTGGGGTGGTTTGATTGTATCATTAATCCTCCCTTGTCTTTCTCTAGGCTCATTTCATTATATCTTTTCATTTATTTGACAAAGATGCTTTTCCACAGGAAAAACTCCAGAAATATACATTATTTTCCTCAAAATATTACTCTCCCTATAATAAAATCTGGTTTTGGTTTGTTTCAGGGTTGGTGTTTTGTTTTTTTTGTTTTGAGGTTTGTTTGGTTTTTTTTTTTGCAGAGCTTTTTTCTTTTCTAGAATACACAGCTGTATTCCTTGAGTTCTTTTGTATAGCAAAGGCAAGCTTGCTATTTAAAACACTACTGAATTCTAAGGACTACTAGTTTTGGTCTCTGTGGAGCCACATCTTTCTTTCATGACTTAAGTAAAATATATTTTTGAGGTTGAAGAAAAAGGTCAAAGTAAGATAACAAATCTCAGAGGGAAAAACAAAACAAAAGAAAAATACCAAATCTTCTTTTTCTGGTTAGAGACAAAAAATATTTCCAAAGAAGCAAAGAAAGGAATTTTTGGTTTTCAGTCTTAGAGTTGTGTATATAAAACATCTGCACCTTCCAGCTGCAGCACCTGATTCTACTCTTAGTCCCCCTCTGAGAGTGTGACGTTGGGCAGACATCATAGTCTTACCACAAAATAGTTATTTGCTCTTCAGCAACCAGGAAAAGAAAAAAAGGAGAGGCAACTATATTCAACTGCCAAACTTTGTTTTTCTCTTCCTGGGAAGAGCCACAGCATTCAGCATTTCCTTTCCCATGCTACTGCTTTGTAGAGGATCTTTTACAAGATATAAAGAGTAGAGGTGGGAGAATCAATTCCTTAAAGTCCATGAGAAATTAATATTCTCCAGTCATTTTCTGACTGGTAGGACCCAGCACTTTGCCAAAGGCTGGGGCACCGCCCTCTCCTTCCATCAGTGCACACAGTCCTCCTGACTCTGAGACATATATTAACATTGTCATGTGTCTGGTGGTCACAAAACTCATACTGCACGTCTTAATCTCTCAAGGAGGAAAAGAGTTCCTGCAAGGGATTGGCCTGAGCTGAACCACAGCATCCCCCCGCATTACCCTGCCCTGTACCATGCTCCAAAGCTTGAATTCACCATCCCTCCAGTTTAAGCATGATACCACTTCAGCATGGTAGCTACTTTTGAACTGCTCCCCAGCCTACACCTGTAGGTCCAGGTTTGTTCTCACAGCTTACCCACAAAGGCCATATCTGAGAGAAACTGCTTCTGTCTTCTGTTGTGATTTTCTACAGATACAAATTTATGATGTCATTTTCTACAAGTCCAAGCTAAGAAAAAAAAGAACAAAAAAAAAGAAGATGTGTCAGGCAAGACTGATGGAAAAGAGCTGGTAGGAAAACATCATGGAAAAGATAATACATGCTGTATGTGACTGTGCTTGAAGTATTAATGTCACTATTAACTCCACTGGTTGGGTATAAGGAAACAAAGGGTAGATATTAGAAATATCTATGCAACTTTTTCCAAGATAACAATGTGGTTATAAGGTAAAGATTTGCTTGAAAGTTAAAGAAGATAGATGAAGGGGAGAAACAAATTAAGTTCTATGCAGTAAACAACAGATTGTGACTTCCCAAGTCTGCCTCATAGCGGTGTGTGTACATATGCACACACACGCATACACATGTGTATTGGGTTAGTCTCATCATCCGTGCCTCAAGGTGTTGTTTTCATTCCTCTTTTCTCCTTGTGAGGCTTGGAAATGCACCTCTCAGAAACAAATGAAAGATTAGATTTCAATATCGTGTTGTGGACAGCTGTTAGTTTCAAGTCAAGAGGAAAGATGAATAACGCAGCCAAACACTACAGCTGAGCTCTTCAGAATTTTTTCTCCAGGTTGGAGAAATATTACTTTAAATAAATATTTTGAGACTACTCATAGCAAACACACTCTGAATTTGTAAATAACCACTAGAGAACTCATTCAGGAAGAAAAGAATATTAAACAGCACAATCCATATAATGCAAATTCTTGGTATCAAACCTTTACAATGGCTGCCTCTCAAGGTAAAAATAAATAGCAGAAACATTTGGAAAATTTTGGAATAAAGAGTCAGTTTTAGAAAACTGCAGGTTCTGGGAGAAATTCTCAGCAGGAAGGAAAGATTAAATTCATTACAAATTTCTCACTATTTTTTTTTCACTGACATGTAACATGGAATGCATTGTGTTAGTTTTGTGCAAATTGTATATTTACTTTATTAAGAGTAATTTTGTGTGAGCTAAAGGGCACCTTTGAAGAAAGAAAATAATCTCTAGTGGCATTTCTATATCACCACAGTTCACATGGTAATATCTTTGCCCTAGCATCCATAAAATCATTCTAGAGAAACACATAACCATGATTTATGATTTTCTGCCAACCCTGGACCTTAATTTCTTTAATATATTGAAGATCAAAATCCTTACTAAACACAAATTTTATCTCTTACATTTTTCTTTTGTAAACAAGGAAGTGACACATTCTGTGATTGCATAATGGAAAAAAGAAATCATAACACATGGGCAGAATGCTCCAGATCTCACGTTTGCATACTAAATAGGAAAACAACTTTCTGCCTAATGAAAAAATGTTACAGATTATTAGGAACAGCCACAGAAGTAATCAATCAATTTATCCAATGGACTAGACCATAGTCTGCTTCCAAGAAGGCTTTTTAGTGTTTGCAGCTCTTGAGTTCCATTCTTTAATTAATTGAATGACATGAAACTTCTAATCCTAGAGTTTTAAAGATAAAATATTTTCCTTAAAAACAAACAAAAAGGATTAATGATAGGTTCACTACTCATAAAGAAAAGTGTCTGGACAATCCCCCATTTATTCATGGAGGAGGCAATGTGCACAGCAGAACAATGCTCCCCATCGGTAGATGCCTTGCCTGCGACTAGATGGGATTGTTTGGAGGCGTGAGAACATTTCCTCCTCAATTTCTAGCGCTTATTTATGAAGGTTCTTGTTTGTGATGTTGATATCCACCCCCCCCCCACCCCTGGCTTCACAGAGATCTGGACTGACAGAAAGTTTGCACATAAATCATACTAGGGGCAGCTTTTCAAAGTCGCTAAGTGATCATTTAGGCCTTTAAATAAGTGCCGTTTCATATTAATTCTGTAACTGTGGAGCTCAAAATATCTTAAAAGGAAGTGTTGCTGCTCAAATTCATCATAAGGCAGCAGCCCTCCATGAGCCAGTCTTGGAAATGGTGACCAAGGAGGAAAGAAACCTCCTATGAGCAACCAAGTAAGTAGATTTATTTATTTTAAGTATTTGTTGGAAGATATTTTATAGCATAACCCCAAGGTCTACTAATGTACAATGTTACCCTGAAAACGTAAGCAGATGAGAAAATGCATGATGCGGAGGAATAAAAGACAGGATGCAATAAAAACAAATGACAAATGAAGTGTGAAAAGTTACTCTGAGTAAGTCAGTTGTTTAAAGCTAAGCTATAGTTCTTTCTAATCAGTACTTACACAATAACTATGTGAAAATCCAGAGAAATGGATTAACTAGACAGCCTAAGAAATTCAGCTTTGAGCACCAACATTGCTGCAACTGTAATTATGAAGTGACTGCACACCAATTCCATAATGAAAAAAAAGCATGACTTATTATGGAGATGGAATACGGTGGAAAAGCATGCAAAATGCAAATGCAGTTTAGCTGCAAATTTTCTCCATAAAGGCTGAATCATTTGTTAAGCATGCAATAAAAAGGTGACACTCCAAGCACTTAGACTGAATTGACCTATCTGTAAACAAAAATCTATAGAAGCCATAAAAGAAAACCTTCACTAGCATTACTGCTAGTTTTCAGGGAAAAAAAGCAACATTTATGTGAAGGAGAGAGTTTACCAAAGCTTGTCAAATATCAGTTTGGACGGAGCATTTCCAGTAGAAACCTATGAATCCTGTAAAATCAGACTGTATTATGGAGATATTGGCAGACCTCCAGTGAGTTGCATAATGGCAAGTTTGATTAGTTTTCTTTTTACTTGCAGATCAAAACAAATGTTCAAAAAAAAGTTACTTAAAAAAATACCAAGAAAAGGAATTATTTATTCTCATGTATTTCAACTTTCTTTCTTTCTTTCTTTCTTTCTTTCTTTCTTTCTTTCTTTCTTTCTTTCTTTCTTTCTTTCTTTCTTTCTTTCTTTCTTTCTTTCTTCCTTTCTTCCTTTCTTCCTTTCTTCCTTTCTTTCCTTTCTTTCCTTTCTTTCCTTTCTTTCCTTTCTTTCTTTCTTTTCAAGAAGACACTGTCAGGCATTTGGGCAATAAATAGGCAGACATATTTTAAAATAAATACTGTAGTACTTCTAATACTGGGGATCAGGATCCAATTTAGGGAATGCACTTGGAGAGTGCACAGACATATTTCTGTGATCTATCTGAGCCGGATTGGAAATATTCTCTTGTCTTTGCAGCACCAAGCTTGCACATTGACAGCAAAATAGGTCGTCTATTTTTGCCAGCTAAAAATCTAACTGCAGAAATACTTATTGACAACTGCAAGTTTAAATAGTAAAATGCAAATAATGTGAAGAGTCAGTGTTCACAACATGTGAGAACTCCCTAACAGTTGAATTTCCTCTACGAACTTTTTGCATTTGAGTATTGATTACATATCTTACTGCATACGTATAGCTATTGCAAAGAATAACTGCGAACCCATATATAAATTTGATCCTTTGTGTGCATTTGCTGTTTTTTTCTCAAATCCTCTCACCTCCTCTTCTGTTGTCAAGATGTAAATGGGGTTTTCTCCTCTCTACCCTCCATGGGCACCACAAGTTTTAGCGATGGTGCAAGGAAGTATCTGTGGATTGAATAAAATTGGTGCAAGCCTATAAAGCAGCATTATCCTAGAAGTCTCAACTTCTCATCTATCACAAAAGTATGAAATCATTTCACACCTTTGCTCAGAATTCCAGGATACATGCTTGATTGTATGGTGTAGGTATAATTACTACTTCTCAATGCTCCCACAAGACTTAAAAAGTTAGATCTCAAAAGGTAGAAACATTTTTCAAAAGAGTTGTTTCCCTAATGACTGAAGAGAGACAAGGAGTTAATATTTGCTTCAAAAATTGCTTAGTTCAGATTTTAGTGGAGGGATTAATTAATTTGGAATCTGCGAACAACATCATATATGATGATTAAAAGCTACACAAATTCAGAAAAAAAACCATGTTAGGGTACACAGGTCTTTCAGAAGTAAATTTATATGCCCAGTTTTTATCCAAGCTTCTAAGCCTCCAATCCAAACACAGCAAGAGTAAGAGCATAAAAGTCAAGAGACCTCCTTTATTCTAGTCCTCCAAACCAGACTTGCCCTCAGGAGCTATATTTTTTGGCAGTTATATTTGGGTGCAAAACAAATGGTCAGCAGTCTCACCTGCATTACTGAATACCTTCAGCTTCTACCACAGTGTATGAAACATCACCATCCTCTTGGACTCATCATCTCAGCTGCATCTGGGCATGCTGGGAAGCTCTTATGTCTTTCACCATTTTCTTGATAATTATAATGAATTAATCACTTTGCTGGAACAAATGAGGTAGCTTTTTATTAATTCTCTATGGCCACTTGGGTGATGAAGAATTGCAGTCTCTGCAAAGTACTATGTTAACATTATCTAAATATTAATATTTTTAATACTATTGTTATTGTTGTTATACACCATGTGCAACAAATTATGCATCATGAATGTTCTCCCAGCCCAATACAAAATCCAAGACCCATAGCAGCACAGTCCATCAACTGCATAATATCATAAGCAATTCTTATCCATGCTGATATGCTTTCCTCCATGATCCTGATGCCAGCTACAGCTCTGTAGCTTTGAAGTGAACGATGAAACTCCTGAACCTTTGTAATTCAGAAGGCCCACCAGATAGGACTGTAAATGCAAACATTTCATATTCTGTAAATACACAATGCAAACATTTCATATTCTGTACATAGCTGAAGATATGGTATCTATGTCAGGAAAATGGATTGCAAAGATTTCTCTTTTTTTCTTGAGCATGAGAAAACTTGTATTTCCCTCTGCAAGATCAGATTTGGTTTATCTGGACCTTTTTTTCAATCTTTAAAACACCTTTACTCATCAGTGTTATTTTTTATGATACAGATAGTCCGAGACTTAATGGGACTGTTAGCTTAAACATATGTGTAAAGAGCTTCTGTCATTTTTTTCAGCTGCTACCAAAACAGGGAAGAATTAGTATGGTACTTTTATGGTACCAGAAATGGAGAAAGCCTTTGCTTGTTTCCAAGTTATTTGTATTACCAGCCCAAAGAAAAGTTGCTAGGAAAAGGTATAACAACATTGGAATTAGTAATCTCTCTGAAAGAGATGAAAGAAAGAAACCACCCAGTATTCACTCATTTCACTCAGATGCTTCTGTGTCAGCTTTGGAACTGG
The DNA here is from genome assembly GCA_013401255.1 of Urocolius indicus. Lineage (NCBI taxonomy): Eukaryota > Metazoa > Chordata > Aves > Coliiformes > Coliidae > Urocolius > Urocolius indicus. Next base: position 355,779 of record WBNH01005346.1, read on the forward strand.
GAAGTAAAAGCAAGGTGAATAGCAAGAAGTTACAATTAAATAATTTGAATAATATGATTGGGGAAATTTATTACAAACAGTTGCAGGGTTTTCCTAAGTGAACGTGGCATTCTATCTAAAAAGGCAGCTGTAGAAAACATACACAGAAAATGGATCGGAATTAAAAAAAAAAAAACCAAAACTTGGAAAAGTTGGGGGCAATTACTACAAAATAGTCCACATTCAATTTCTAAGCTGAACTGACACTAACATCATGCCAAGCTGCAAAACTAAAAATCCCAAAACTCCTAGAATCGGAGAGATTTTTTTTTTTTTTTTTTTTTTTAAAAGGACGCTCATAAAAAATGACATAAAGTGGTAGCCTTACATAAAATGAATGAAGGAGACATTCTGCAAGAGGGTCTGTGAAAAAAAATCAGTGGACTTGCCAGATCTGCAGAGGGAAAGGTTTTGTCAAAACCACAATATATGCCAACAGTGTACTCTACTGGTTTTATTTATATGCTTCCTCTGATGCAACTTTGTTTTAAATAATAGTTTGCTTTAAGGCAGCAGTTGAGTGACTTATTACCGTTGTCTAGAAAAAAAACAAAAAAAACCCCCAAAAAAAAATCCCCCCAAACTGCAGCATATACAGAAGTAAGAGCTGCTGAGATGAATCATGGAAAGTGGAAGAAGAACTGTAACCTCTCTCTCTGCTTATGAAATAAGAACCATGCAAACGCCTGTAGAAAAATGCAAAAGCTTGAGATCTGGAGGGGACAACATTCATTCAAAGGCAGAAGATAGGGTTGGATCAATTGTAGTACAGATCTTGATTGTTGACTTCTTGGTGGGGAAGTGTTGTTTGTTTTATATAAAATTGCAAATTATAATATTATGAATTTGTAAAGAATTTGCTGTTCTGTAAATTTCAGATCAATATATGCTGGGATGCTTGCCCTTTGGCTTTGCTTAAGAAAACTGTGAAAGATTATAATGAATTCTGGAGTAATCAAGGCAACATCTTCCATTATTTTATATAGTATCAAATGTTCCATCTAGAATTAAATAACCAAGTGATGTTGATTTTGCTAAGATTTTTCTGCACTAGATTTGTCAGATAAGCAAATATATTTATATTCCAGTCGCCTGTGTTTTCTTATTACATTTTAGACCTTTTGCAGAAGAGATAAGTAGGTTTATTGAAGGCTTTAGAAGCTTAAGCTTATGGCCTCCAAGCTTTTACAAGAGAAAACAAAAAGTTGCATACTAAAATATTAGGAAGGATACTTCATTTTTAAAGGATGTTATTATTTGTACTGAAGTTGTAATGTATCTACACCACACCTACTTAGAGAACAGAGCCAAACACTACTCTCGGTTACAGCAGTTTAAATCCTTGGAGGCCTTTATTACTAGGAAAATGGAGTAAGATTTCAGTAAAATCAATTTTTAAAAGCACTAGGAGTTTGCTGTTGACCTCAATTACAGCAATCTCTACAGCTTTGCAAACACATGCTCTCTCTCTTAAATCTGACTGATGCCATTGATGAATTGTGCCGTAGAATTTACTGTTTCGATCCCTTAACACACAGAAGCCACTGCTTATGTTTCTGGAAATGAAGTAACCTGTGAAAGGAAAGAATATTTCAGGCAAGTGAACAGCCTTTCAAAACTGGTTGCAGAAATGCACATACAGAAATGCAGGCATCTTGCTCTTCTGTCTCATATCTCAACCCCTTTAGCATTAGATTAACCCACAGCAGCACCGGAGATTTGAGAGAACGGTACAGTCTTAAAAGCAGCACTGTACTACATTGTCATCATCTCCATACCCTCACAAACTATTAATCAAGCAAACAAAAAAAAAAAAAAACCCAAACAATCCCAAACTACAAAATAAGCTGTTTCTTTCTGATGGAACTGGAAATTAAATGACCATCTTGCTAAGCAATATTGTCTTCATTTACTAATTTTTTTAATACTCAACTTTCAAGTGTGTACCTGTTATTTTTCTTGCTTTATATGCAGTAGTTCAGTGCTTTGAAGTTTTAATTGTGGATTTTAAAATTGTTATTATTACCATACAATGGGATCCTTGCCCATGATTATAGCATCTAATATACCTCATTAATACAAGCAAAAACTGTTTCGCACCTTCAAACTTTCCTCATTCTGTGCATACTCAAGAGGCTGTTTTTAACTGATACAGACTGAAATAAACCTGGGATTCACAGCTTTCTAATGAGGTAATATTAGTTCCACTTTCTCTTTTGTTTCCATCTTTTTCTTCCATAAAGGATTTTTCTTTGTGGAACCCCATCTGCCTCATACCACAAAAGTAAACAGCAATAGGTAAATCTCTTACTCAGTATACACATATCAATAACGCATATCCAAACTTCCAAAGTCTTTTTATTTTTTTACCACATCTCTGTTTGCCATCAAATCATCATGTGCACTCTGACCCTGCACACTTGACACATTTTAATAGATAGAAGGAACAAAACTATCAGTTCTCCCTAGCACCATCTGGGGTTTTTTTACAGTTGCTTTCTTCCTAGCTGCTAAAGCTCGATTCAGCCTTTTTTCCTTTTTTTTTTTTTTTTTTTTTTTTTTCCCCCCCACAGTATCTCCTTGAGCTCCTTCCCTTGGCTTCAGGTTTCTTCACAACATCACCTTTCGAGCCTTTAGCTTTGTCATGTATTCCAGGCAGTGCTTCTGTAAAGCTCAGGAGAGAGGTTTCTTTTCCCTTGCTATTCTTATTCTGCTTTGAGTGCACTGCAATTACAACACGATATGAACTATCCTCCACTGTTATAGATGTGTTCAATTTTCTCACTGTTAGAAGAAGTCTTTTCCCATCACTTTGGCCTGACAAACATGACATTCACACATTGATTGTATATATCTGTTTTACACAGCATAGCTAATGACTTATCCTGACTTGAATTTTAGATCAGATTTTTCTACTGCTGAGTATTCCATTCCATCAATAATTGCAGAACAATTATCTCATTTGTGATTTTTTTCCCCAAATGCTAAATAAATCCATGAATCTTATGGTATGTGATACATTAAATGTAAGGTCTTAAACTAATACTTTATTTTAGAGACTTTTCTGACTGTGTCTATTAGCCTGTAGGCACAGCAGGCTTCAGCAGGGCTGTATATTCTCAAACTGGAATACAGTTCACCTAATGCATTGCCAACCACCGAGTGTTCTATGAAAGTAGTTATGTGGTTCTGTGACAATACATGTTACTACATTTGAGGCTTAATCTTACAAGCCAATATGAGTGGCTCACCTGATTCTTCCATCACTTGCGTTAATACAAAATGCTATATAAATAACATTGTTTTCTAGCAGCAAAGACCAACCATAACACAGAAGATTTTTCTTTTGTCTCCTGGGGATCACAAACATCCTCTCTTTTGCCAAACACTACTTTGGGCAATGAATCATGGGTGCCATTTACTGTATCACATAGCTCTTCATTTTGGACTTTCCATCGCAAGTGTGTATATCAAGCCTCACTTGAACTCAGTTGTCCATTTCTGCGTTTTTGAAATTAATTTTATATAGGCTCTGAAGTGAAAAAGAAAACAGTAATACTGCTGATCTGATTTCAGATATCAAAGAAAGATGGGATGGAAAGTTCTTTTTCCTGACCTGTAGAATCCTCTGCTTTCCACCTGCTGAAAAACTAGCCTAATTTCTTCCCAATACAAAATACTGGGAAGCCCTGAACACTAAGAGATGCAAAGCTGACTTTGACCTATATGTCTCCTTTCTAGACAAGATCCTTCTTAGCCCGAACAGATGATCTGATTTAGGAAATCAATATGTGCAAATAAATGTGTTGATAAAAAGCAAGATCTCTTCTTTTTGAGTCTGTTTTGAAAAACTCTAACTAAAGAACATCTAGTGGAAGTATTTACAAAGAAATGTAGTATTTAAAGGTTTTCCTAAAGAAGCATATGATATTAAATTTGAGCCATGTGATGTTAAATTGGAGGCCAGGAATATGACCTTGATGTTCCAAACTCAAGAGACAAGTTGATGGCTTTGTCTCTCAGTTTCTATATTTCAAAAATCTTGTGATTTTGCTTAATATCTCTTTCAGTGCATTCAAATTTATGTGCATTCAAATTAATGCAGATTAATAGTTAAAATAATTAAATCCTCACTACTCCCTAGTACTCCTAAAATTTGTAATAAGAATCTACTGAGTCTAGTAAAACTAAGTTCACCTTCCTCTTTTTACAAACAGAAAAGGAATAAAACTGAGTTATCTATGCATTTTGTTTTTCCATATTTGAACAAAAATGACCCCAGTGAAAGACTAGGACAACTGTAATTCACTGGACATTTTTCTGCTTTGTGGTTAATAGAAAAATGTGTACAATGACAATGTGACAGGAGGTTTTCTTTGTGTAACATAAAATGGAGGAGTAAAGAGATATGACTGAAACAAATAAGCGATATTGTCTCTCAAAATACATTGTGTGAAATGTAATGTTTTGTAGTTGAAGCTAACCATTTGGATAGAGAAAACAAAAATTATTCTCCAAAACCACATTGTGGGTCTAACAACATCAGAAGTAAGGAAGTGGTTACAAATCCACTACAGAAGTTAGAGCCATGTTGGAACGACAGATGCTTAAAATAGGTCCCCTGTGAAATATGACTATATTTATCTGCAGCAGAGTTTTTAGAGAGATACCCACATCTATGTTTTGTTTCTGTGTATCACTCAGTTTTATTGTAGATCAATCATGAAATACTCTTCATGCATATATTCCTGCCTGTGCTTTAGATATAGATTTTTCCATTATTATTTCCCAGTTCCTTCTTGTGTTACCTTTATGTAATCCTAGATCTTTTTGCTATGCTCCCAGGAGTTAAATTGATGCCTTTCATAACATTGTAGTCATTTCACCACATCTACCCTTCAACACAACCCTACATGTACAAACGTGAATATAAGCCATATATTCAATTACCTTATCCTTTATTTTGTGTTATAACAGTGCCTAGATATACTAGCCAAGAACAACATCCTTCAGAGCTGTGATCTATGAGAATACAGTCCTCAGCCATAAAATCCTTGCTATCAATTCAATAAGTATGCAAGGTTCAGACACAGAAGTAAAGAGAAACAAAACCAGAGACATTTGTTTGTTGTTAGTGTGCAGATAGAAACTGTATTCAAAATAATCCATTGCCTGCTTCTTTTGGTCGAAACCATTACTAGGCATTTCATGCTTACTGAGAACAATCCTAAGCAGTTAAAACAGTAGTTAATCTCAGAATCTCAAGTTAGGAACATTTCCGAGGAAGAAAGAAAAACGCTACCATAGACAATACTAAATAGGAAAGTTACTATTTTAATAATGTCTCAAAACAAAGACATTAAGACAAAAGCTTTGATAGCTATTTATATCAGTGTTCTGCTAGGTGCTCCATTTAAGCAAGGGAAGACTTGGGGAGATGTTACTACTCAGTAGGTAGTAAATATCACCTTTCAGGTGATGATTACCAATCAAAGAATAAAGCTTTGAAATTTTGGTTGGAAACAACATTACTTGTAGCTAAGCTATCACTACTCTAAGAGAAGCAATGTGGGGAAAAAACAGCTTGAAGTACCAAAGATTTTTACTGCTTACTATGAACTTGTGCGTTGCACTAGCAAATAAAATGTTCAGCTATTGGCAGAATTGCAAGTACTTGCAGAAGCAGATTTGCAAGAAAGATTAAATATGGAACTGGCTGTTCCTGTGCTGTTATTCAATTCAGTCTATTGCTTTTTTTTTTTTTTTAGATATTCTTCAATCTTTTCTGAAAATCATGGGCTTTCATCCAATATGTTGTTTAAAGATCACATTTTGGGAGCCTGGTTCTCCGCATAATCTCACTAGTTTTGCAAGACTGCTGTGTAAGGTTGCCCAAAACAGATAATGCCATGTAGGTTGCTGTGCTGAGCACCTCAGCAGCATGAAAAGCCTGTTAATTCTTTCAACAGCCACGAGGAGGCTGAGAAGAGTGCACAGACAAAATAACACTTGCTACAAGTGCCAGCACAAGCTTACACACGTGTCCAGCTTCAACAGGTCCAAATGAGCAATCCTTTAAGTACACTACACAAGCGCCAAGTTTGCTTATCCAATACAGCACCCAACTGCCTTAGGAAAAACAATACAATAATTAAGCTACTATTCTATTAATAGTTAAACACTACAAAATAGAGATCTACGCTGCAGCACAGTGTGCATTTATGTTACTGTAGGATTTAAGGCACAGTTACTAGGGAAATAGCAAAAAGGATTTAGAGAAGTTTTGTAACACAGTAGAATTGTTCTGAGAAAGAAAAGAGTTCTCATTGAAAAGAAAGTACAGAAGAAACTTGCTCAGAGAAAAGAAGCCTCAAGAAAGGAGAAGAGAAATGAAATAATAAACTGAAACAAGAGCTATGGGATTCTTCTCTATCAGTGCTCCTGCATTTTCCCTGTTCACTTTTTTGTGGGTAACTTCAGCAGTCATTCCTACATAAGAAGCTATAACAAAAATAGCCAATTGAATAAACCTGGGGCAAACTTTCTGTCATACAGAAGAGATCTGTCCTGGAAAAATGAACAAGTGCACTTTTAATAGAGAAATAAGGGAAGTCAGGGACAGTTCATGGCAGTAGCAATAAAAGGTAGAATTTCAAACAGTCATTACAACTCAAATCTATCAGAAAGTAGTTGGCTAACTCCTAGGAGACAGCTCTTGTCTGTTGACACCCATTTTTCAGTGAACTGAACATCTGCATCTCCATGTAATTTACACTAGTGACTACTAGTCAATACTGCAAAGGTAATATCCAAATAAATCTGTACTGGGAGGCTCTGAGGCCATTTATTTGGTTCTCTGCCCTCCAGACTAATCAACTGGTCTGACTGTAAAAGTACCATAGGGTACAACTGAGCCTGACCCTGTGCTTCTCTGCAGACTACTGAGAACTAGGGACATGCTAAAGGTTGTCCTCCAACCCCAAGTACATGAGATGCTCCACAAGAACACACTACTGAGCTTCAAATTATCTGGACATCTGAGCTTAGCCCATTTTCTTCTTGAGCACATCAGTTCTTAATATCAAATTCTTAATTTGATTTCTGCTCTTTCATGAATGGCATACGTATTTGCTAAGAAAAGAGTGCACCTAAAAGTAAACAACTCTAACACGACATGTTGTGGGTCTGTGGAGTTGCCAAATCTCTGTTTCAGACTACTGCTTCTGCACTGCTTCAAAACTATTTCAATGGGCAACTTGAGAAAACAAGGACAACCATCTACAGACTATCTTAGACTATACAGATTTGCTGAATGACTGCCATATCAATTCAATATCTCAAGTGTTTATCTTGAGAAGATGAAAATCAGATGAAACTCCTGAGGTTTTAGGCAGGTGGAACAGTTTTTCTCACAAGTATTAGGTACAATGAGTTTGAATATGCACTCCTGAAATAAAACAAAGGCATTCAATTAATTTTGGAAAGTCAGTATCAATTTTTAACATTCCCCTGAGATACCATAAATAATGCTTTGTAAGCTTATTAATTTAATAGCACTGATATTTATTCTGTTTCATCATGTGTTTCCTGGGCTTTTATTCATTTCGATTTGTTTTTTCTTCCTCAAATATTATTTTAAATAGCTTTTGTTTTTATTACTGCATAATAAGTGTACCCTTTTGTTCTTATTCAAGGAAGCTCAGCAAAAGCACAACAAATAATAAAGCTGATAAAAGGATACGTGAAATGCATACCAAAATCTAGGAATTTTTTTTTTTTTCCCTGAAATCAGCACCATTTAACTTCAAGCCAAGACACGTATCTCATCAGGCAGCATCTTACCAAACTGCTGGGCAAAGCAGAATGAGAGCCCAGTAAGTAATAGAATTCTGTTTTTGTCCTCATCAACCCCTGCTGTCTCTAAGTGTGCAATACAGTAGTGTGTTATTTAGACATCCAGCTCAGAGAGAGAAGAGGGCCACTTTATGGCTTTCAACTTTTCTGGGTGAGCTAGAATTAAAATTACTTGTTAACAAGAAAACATAATGCATAATGATCATGGTAGAGTTTGAAATAAATTATGATGTTTATGTTCATAAATTATGATGTTTATGTTCATGCACCTATACTTTGGAGAGTGAATGTGACTGAACAAGGCAATTATCTTTAATTAGGGGGGAGGCCTATGGTCATTCCATTAATTATGTCCATCACAGCTAGTTAACAATATTGATTAACAAGATAAGAAGCAGAATAAGCCATTAATCTCTGAATAGATTTTATAGATTTTATAGATTTTGTAGTGAGTTCCTATAAGGTATTTCAAAAGCAAAATAACAGAATTGGAGGTAATATAATTCCATCAAAGCTAGATTTCAAAAAGGCTATTCTGAAAAACATTCCTGAATCAATTTGCCTTTGTTAATATGGAATAATTATTGAGCTAAATAAACATACAAGAGCATTCCATAAGCGTGCCTGATATACACAGGGAAAACACTCTTTGATCCTTGAAGCAATGGGATTCCGGGCTCAAACTTTGCAGGGTTGAAGACAGAGACAAATTAAAATCTGATTGACTGCAGGTGATTAAAAAGAATGCATATTTGCCACAAGAGTGTTGAAATAACATGGAAATGGTCGTCTAGGAATGGCTCAGTGTAATCCCTGGTTTAACTCAGAAACAGTCAGTGAAATCAAATTATGAATTATTTTGTCTTTGAGATATTATGAAAGAGAAATACAGACATACATATGTTCCCTCTCTCTTACTCATATACACATACACATACTTGCTTCTCCTCATATTTTGCAAGAGACAAGTTCACAATCTGTGAGAGGCTCTACTGTTTTCAAAATAAAAGTCAAGGTTTCTCCGCTTCTTTCTTTCCATTTTCTAAATATATATTCTTTCACAACTGATACCCAAGTTTGGTGAGCATGTGCCTGATTGTTAGCATGTCAGACATACATATTGAAAACAGCAGGAGGAAGAAGAAAGATGAGAGGGAAGACCTTTACTTCTTTGTTCAGATTTTGGAAAGCTTCTTTAGGAAGAAAGGAGTTCAAAGATACACTGACATAGATACATGGACCTGATGCAATGATGAAAGCACCCAAATCTTCTCTGTGTATTTTGGTTAAGGAAGTTTTCAAGTATTTTCTGGTTTATATTCAAGAAATACATATACTAAGCTTATCTGATTTAGAAACATGCCCTGTCACCTGGCAGAATCGTTCCTGTGTCTTAATATTGGTTTTTTAAAATATTAAAATGTTTTGAGCCAAACAACTATCCCACAATTAATAGCAGCAAACTTATTCTGATCCTGTTATAAAACACAAGTTCTTGGTCATGTTCAAAATCATCTTTTCACATTCACTACTTCAAAAAGAAATTCAAGGCACACATTTTTAGGATATGAAGCAATCACTGATTGTTAAAAATATTTTGTTTATTCTTTTAATGCAGACATTTAAGAAGCATTTAATTCCACTGTTCACAACTAAAATATAGCTATGGTTGGGTTAATAATAACTACTGTTCTCATTTAGCAAAGAATTAGACTCTCTCAGAACACCTGCTTCAGACTAGAGATAAAACAGAACAAATGCTAATAGTGGAAAAAAAACCCAAAACCCTCTCTAGTGGAAATACACAAATGGGGTTGTGGGTTTGGTGGGTTTTTTTTTGGTTTTGTTTTGTTTTGTTTTTTTCTAGTGAGTTTGTTTTGGTAGGCAGAATGAATCTTTAGGAAAGTTTACTCTAGCAAATAGGTGTTCTACATGTAAATGTAAAGTAACAAGTCATGTGACCAAGAAAGAGTTGTGAAACCTTAAGACAACGTAAGCTTGTAACACATATTATATGGACTGTCAGAACTTCGAGAAAAAAATCAGAATTTACTTTTGTCAAACAGTGATACTGTTTTGTTCCAGAAAATGCTGCAAGTTAAGATTTAGCAGTATGTTTGCCAACACAATAATTCCTTACTTATAGATGTAAACAGACAGACAAAAAACCCCTCAAACCAAAAAACCAGTAAAATATGTTCTATTTTAAAGACGTTGGAGAACATACTTGTAAGCACCTTAACAACAAAATGACATTAAAGAGTGGTGCTTTTGACAACAATGCTGAAAAGTTTGCAGATGCCTCTGACTCAGGCATCTCAGAAAGTTCTAGAAGAGACACTCACTAGAGATGCTGTAACATAAAGATAACTAAAAAAATGAGAATGTACTTAAATTGAACAACACTACTACTAACCTAACAATGTGGATATTTTGACATCCAGCTGTATGTGAATAAATTTTTTTCTACATGAAACATGAATCATCACATACTTTTGGCTTTGCCATAAAACCACAAAATGGAAAAAATGCAGATGCTTTCAAGACTATAGGAAGCTTAAAAGATACCACTCTAGAGTTACTTTAGTGGAATGTTTCCTGTTGATATCAAAAGGCTATATCTGAGATCAGATCTTCATTTACTCAAAAGCTTACATTCATACTAAAACGCAATTTCACCAATGAAGAAATATAATCAGAGAAAATATGATTTCTGCAGTGACTCTTGTGTGCATCAGATGAGACTATAGAGGACACCATGAGGATTGAGGGTACAGATGAGAAAAGGAAAACATTGCCAGAACATTGGGAACTTTTGGAATAATTCTAGGAGTTAATTGTAAAACATAATTAAACCATGTTATTTCATATGAGTCTTAATGATTTCAACATTACAAAGCACAAAGCAAAACTTTTCTTGTTTTTTGCTAAACACAGAAAACACAATTTCTAACTAGATTACTTGAATGCCACAAGATATAAACTACAGTATAACCACAATGCTCTTAAATTCACAGTAGATCTCACATTCTTTGAGTTTCCCAGGGCTGAATACTCCAGTGCTGAATATTCCAGTGCTGATTTGTGTGGTTGAGATCTTTAATATGTCTCCCTTTCTATTTGCTTGTTTCTCCCCCTTTGCAATCCTTTTGTAAGAATCTTTTTGTACTAAAATGCTACAATCTTGTATCTAGCCAGTCTTCCATGTTTCTGTCACAGAAAGAAGCTTTGAATAGGATCAAGTGTGATTACATCAGGCTTTTTATTATTATCACTCTTTATATTTATTAAGGGACAGCAGACTTTGTAAGATACTTGACGTTTTTTTAAACAGAGGTGGTACATTATATCTATGTATATAGCATAGGCAATTCTATTTCTGCACACATTGCATCTGTCCTGCAAAAAGTCAGATTTGTAGAAATGAGTGGAATTTCCCCCTTTAACAAGGACCACAATTTTGAATTAAAATCTATGGCTCAGTAGGTATTTCTGTATCCAAAATAGTAATTAAAAAAAAGAATATTTGTGCCTTCAGTTCTATTTATAGATATAACAGAATCCACAAACTGTGAAGGAAGTTTATAATCTTTTTAGTGCAAGTGCACAAGACAATGCGTTCCCATACCAGAAGTCTCTCACTCTGTGAAAATGTAGCTCTAAGATCCAAAGAGGAATTAGAAGCAAACAAAAAAAATAACATATTAAATAAATTCTGTAGCATGTCAGCCCCACTACCTGTCTCATGACACTTTTTCATAGAGTAAGTAATAAGCACCTGCTTATCTGCCATTGACAGGCTCTTCAGTTCCCATTTATCAGGTCCTCTGTTTCTTTTGCCTCTACTTCATGCTACTGCAATGTCCCTCCTCTGCTTCTTAGGGACTGTGGCATTTCACAATTAACATAGGCATGTGATAAACTACAATCTCCACTGTTCTGCACTTACTCTTCTAATCTGTTTCTTAACAGAATAGCAGTACTCCACTGTACTAACCTCTGTACGCTGAAGCAGAGTTTATTGTATTTGCTTCTGACTGCTGGCATATTGATTGGCTCTTTACTTCCCCATTTCATTTGATTGCATAGAAAAACTTTGTCAGGTGTAGAAGTTGGTATCCCTAAGTAAATGACATAGCTGGATAGCCACAGTTCAAAGCCAGTCACTTGTTGCAGTGCCCACCTCCTCAATAGGGTCTGAAGTGAAAAGGTGGCTACATGGAGAAAGAACTAAATTACCTTCATTAACATGGAAGTTAATATTGTCAGCTTGCAAAGCAATACAGCTCCTCTTCAATAGGCCCCGGACTATGCTGGTACTACCTGAAGTAGCAGGACCATAACAGAAATGTCTTTGGAAACTACAATGCACTGGGCCATCAAGATTCCCAGCTTCTTTGTAGTACCATAAAAAGCAGGAGGTGCTTGACAAGCTATATAAATACTGACACATCTTTCAAGGATGTGACTGTAAGGAACAAGCCAATCAAGGCTGATCCATGTACTTAAATATGAACCTGGAGTGCTGGCCCAGGGCTTTCCCAAGGCTGTACATGGTCTAAGAAGCACAGAAACAGGTCTCCTAATTCTTTGTTCTAGATCTCCCCAAAGGAAAATAAGGGATTCTAGTATTCTGAAATATAGTCATAAAGTTGGGCATCCTTTACCTAAAAACTGACTGCAAATGTATTGATGTATTGATATGCTGCTTCATGTTTAATGAAGTCAGGGCCTACAACTGCTTTTGCCAGTGCATCTGAGCCAATTGTCGTTGGCAGCAAATCAAGCAATCACATTTGTATTTTAAAACACAGACATTGTTTGTGGGACATAATGATTAGGTTTAGTAGAGATTCAAATGATTTATTCTCCTAGCTCTTTCAAGTAGGCAAAAGCTCAAGTGTACCAAGAGTCTAAGTGTCCCATGTTTTGTTTTTGTCACTGTTCATCAGTAACGTGACAGAACCCAAGAAAATGTCAAGAATGAAAGAAGATTCTGATCTGACTTCTTTATGCCATACTGAGAAGGAAGAGAAGTGTTAAGGATCTTTCTGTCCCAAAATACTCTTAACCCAAATGACATCGAGAAGGAAGACTGTGAAGGATCAAAGTGTCAGCTTACTCTGAGGCAGAGAAGTCAAACACCTTTCACATGTCATGATTTCTCATTTCTTTAAAATATATGTACAAGATTTCCTCATCTACTCTGGGCAATTGTAAGACTTTCTTCCTCACAAAACCATGGTGAAACCAATAGCTTCTGCTGATATGTCATCTTCATCACTCCACCTCAGTCTTCCAGTTCCAATTCTTCTTACATTTCATTCTGAGTAACCATTTCAGAGCTTTTCTAAGACTGTGTGCAGTATTGCCAACATCATAAGTCTTCATTCACACTTCTAAAAGTTCTACATTCTCCTTAGGTATTTGTAAATCTCATAAATAAAAGCAGGAGCTTGCAACATCTGTCTCTGGGTTTTTTGCACTCTGGAAATATGTAGATGAGTTTTCAGATTTTTTTCCAGTATGAAATTTTCTATTATAATTTTTCTTCAACAATTTAAATAAAAATTACCAAAAAAAAAACCCAACCTTGGAATTCAAGAGGAAAATATGATAAGCAGTGAATTTCAATCATCTGTGTAAGTCAGTCAAAAGAATGTTAGCCATGTGAGATGCAAATGATGTTTCTTCAACAGTACCATTTTCTTTATGAATGAAAATGAATCCATTTGAAAGGTTATCAGAATGTTATTTAATTAGGATTATCGAAACCATAGGCCAATACTATCATATACAAGCCATATAGTTTAGAAGAATTATGATCTAACAGCACTGATGAAGGGTTCAAAAGGCAGCAAGTGTAAGTCACACAGAGCTGGTCAGTAACTGTGATTTCACAGTACAAAAACTTTTGCCAGCATCAAGACAGAAGACGACTTTGGGCAGAAGCTTTTACTGTGATGGACCTTCCCACAATAGCAATGCTTATTATTTTGTAATAGTCAATTTAAAATAACCTTCACTTATATAGTAGTATCTTTGATGAAGATCTGCAAGGGCTTTTTAGGAACTTAAGAGTAATTGAAATAAAAATGGATTCTACATGCTCAGTTGGATCCAGGTAACAGTAAACCCTGAAACACAGCTGATAGGGACTTGGTAGGCATGATTTAAATACATTTTGTAATACTGTAGAATCATTCTGAACATAACTGAAGCCTAACTAAAAAAGTTAAGGAGAAGCTTGTTTGGAGAAAAGGAGAAGAAAAAAAAAAAAAGAAATTAAATAATAGACTAGAACAAAAACAGGAGTGGGACGGTGACTAACAGTCACAGTGACTAATCTACTGAGAAACTGTACAAGTGAAAGGATTCTTATAAAAATGCTTCAAAACTGCTCTTAAGCAGTCAATACCTCCAATACTCCTGAATGCTAAGTTTGAATTGCTGTCTTCTCTGTTTAGTGTCTCCTGTTGTCTGCAGAGAGTTACACGTGGACAATTCTTGCTGTCCTAAGCAAAATTGCTCCATATTTGATACGATTTATATCCACAGATTAAATTTATGAACTTGAGTTATCATATCCACAAATAAATATCTAATTCCTCCTGGGATTTTATGGAAACTTCAGCATGTGATCTTTTCAAACCACTGAATATTTTCAAATCCTGTTCCTATTGCCTCATTATTTCTGTAAGAAATAGTGTTTTCCAGCACTGATTCCATATCCTGTGCCAGATTTAACAGTGAAGACAGAATACAGTAAGTTTATATTAGAACTGACTTCAAGCAGGTAGATTCAAATATATAAAGAAAACAAACAGCTAAAGCAGGTAAGAGAATGAAAACTGTTCTAATTCCACTTTCAGAGATAAAATCTTTGTGTATGTGTGTGAGTACAAAACTTGTCATTTGCTCTTCATTAGTACTAAAAGAACATGAAATCTTAAATTGCAATTACATACAAAAATTACAACCAATGTGAGATTCTGGATGATGTCTTAGCTTCATAAATAAGAAATAAAAATGTTTTTCAGAAAGGAAGATTCAATACATACCGAGTGGCATGTCTTTGTTTTTATATTTACATTTCCCTCCTTCTGCTTTCATAAAAAAGTACTAATCTTGTGATATAGGCATAACATGCATTCCAATAGCATTCTGTCCTAAGTAATCTTAAGTCATGGTAAATATTGACATTCAACACCATCTTGCACGTCTCTGCTGGAGGACAGTTAGCAATTGACATAACTGTGATATTGAAAAAAGTGAACTGTAAAACTAAATACATGTTGAATTTGAAGACAAAAAGATGTAAAAGTTCTGTCCAATTAAGAAAAATTGATTCATCTCCATGGTCATGGAGAATGGCTATGCTTTTTTCTCTTATATTTTTATCCTTTTCTCTCAATGAATCAAAGGGAAACTTATTTGAGGTAGTTTGACTTGGACTTTAATAATATTTCAGAAGTTCAGCCTTCCTGTCTGTTTACTCCACGAAGGAAATGTTTTCCACTTAAGCAGCAGATTAATCTAATTAAATTAATTTAATCCACTCTATATCCCTAAGGTGGAAAACAGCTACATTTTTGTTTATTTATGCGTTATTTTTCTTAGAGTCTGAAATTATTGGCAAAAAATTGTAGTGGAATTAATTTTGAAGATGCATCTGATTTATGTTACTCCTTGTAACAAAACCATCCTCTTTTCATAGTTAAGGCTGCGTCCCCAATACCTTCCATCTGCAAGGCAAAGTAACTAATTTTTTTCCTTTTTAAGGAATGTTGTTTCCAGAATTCTCTCACTGTCATGAAAACTTCTTTTTTGAGGGCTCTTGCAAGCTTCTGGATGTTTTTGCCCATCTAAAGTCTCTTAACATACTATAACTAAATACTGGTAAGGATTTTCTGTTCCTTTTAGAAAAGAAGCAAAATATGTGCTATATAACACTCTGAAACTGAGTTAACATTATGCCATTTTTAAATACTACTGCTCTGTTTATTGACATGGGTAAATGTGGCTCATTTGAATGTCCCACTGCTTTTCCTCATATTGTTTAGATAATGCTCCTACCTCCTCAATTTCCTTTTTTTTTCGTCACATATTGCCTGTAGAAAAGTGTGATGCCAATTTAGATGTTAGATTACTCTCAAATCCTTGCAAAAAATCAAAACATAGTGTTAAACTTGTAGAGCTGTTCTTTTAAAATTTTCTAGCTAAGACCACTGCTTAAACTAAAAAGACAAAACCTCTGTCAGTTTGTGTGTTTCTAGGTGTGGGTCTCACAGAAAGTGCTATCCTTAGGTTTCAATTAATTCAGAATTAACTGAATAAATTAACAAGGTTTGAATTCTCTTGCGTCAATTCCAATTCAAAGTAATTTCACCAAGTACAATTGTTTTAATCCTCCTAAAATTTTCTCCAATAATCAACACAGAAATGGACATTCTTTTTGTATTTCAATGTATTAACCATGAAGTACTTCTACATAATGGAAATTTTTAGACTCCGTCATTGAATATGATGTTTTGTGTGTTAAAACAGTGCATGGTAAACTTGTTTATGGTAAAACAGATTGGTGGAATCCGATTTGAATTAATGGCTCTAGACATAGCTTGGAAACTCAAGAGCTATGCTTTACTGACTGTCAGTATTTATCTAATTTTATCATTCACTTACAACTGTTTTCACTTTGGGTATATCGCGTATCTTAAATTTCAGCTATAAACAATAGAGTTACAGTGACATTATAATTCATATGTAAAATATTTGCATTTTTCCATAAATATGTTTCAAATTTCATCTTCTGCATTTCAGTCTGGAGGGTATCTGTATTCTCTAGATCTAATTTTAAATAGAAAATGTGCATATTTTCACTTTTATACAGCAAAACTGTTTGCCCATACCTGCATTCATGCTCAGATCTGTTGAAATAATTTGTCAAATTACATCAAACTCATTATTTGTATTTTGTTTTTAAAGGAATAAAACTGCTTTAAAATATATTTTTAAAAGATATTTTTAATAAAGTGAGATTCTTATTTTTGAAGCCACTAAATTATTTTACAGTAGGCTTTATTTGATAAAAAAAACAATTTTACTTGCATTTAAATATTACATACTTCTGCCATTTCCCACGGGAAAATCCACCTTTGTTTGAAAATACTGTGGTTAGCTCCACTTCCACTAGCCAGCTTTGCTTTCAACATAAACACTGACCACTGTGTATTCACTTCAGATACTCTGAAATGGAAAGTAATAACAAGAGTATACATTCAAATCCCATTGGGGTTAATGAGTTTATAGCATCACGAAAGTTAAAAAAAAACTTTAGTTTGAAGAAATGACTGCATTATCTTCTGGCTTTTGAAAATGTGAAATTTGATGTTAATGATTTGGTTACTAACAGCTATGATTTCACATCTGTTAATTATCAGACAGTCATTGCTTTTAGAATAATAGTAACTAAAATACTGAAAAAGCATATTGCTTTAAGTTGTCATATTTCTTTTGAATAGTTAGTAATCACTACAAACAATCATTCTTTCAACTATAAATTAACAGTTACATCATGGAAATTAGGTTGCCTTCTTTCATCCAAAAGATCCTGTATAATTCTGAGAATTTAAAAAAGATATATTTTTCCTTTTTCTTTTTTTTTTTTAATGTAGACAAATATACTTCATTCAATCATTTGCTGATTCATAGATGTACCTCAGATACACTATTCTGTATCACTGCTAATCTGTTATACATTTGGCAAAGATTTTCTCTTATCAGCTCACCTGTCCAATTGCCAAAGATAGAAGCAAAGGGAATTTCTTTAATTTCACTGGAGCATAACTCCAGCGTCTGTTGGAAAGAGCCACAGCAGCAGTTTCCGATGTGTGAACATTAAACAAAGCTGCCAAAGACATTTTGTGCTGTTGACAACAAATAAATTAGGAACAAGAATCCAGAGGTGTGAATCATTATGGATTGTACCTTAGCAATATTTTTCCTGTTAGAAATTGAATATTAATACTATATATTTTGCAGTTTTAATCAAAATCTCTGAAAAGCTCCTCTCAGCTAGAAAAGTCAAAGAAACGGGAATGTATATGGAAGAGATACTACAGACCCATCAGTCCTTTTTGGCTCAGTCTGAAGGAGCTCCAAAGAACCTAAGATCAAGTGATTAGTCACTCACAAGAAATTTGCAAGATCGTGGCTTTCTTGATATACAACACTTACTCAAAGCTCTTTCTTAAATACATTTGCAACTTCAGAATTTCTACAGAGAAGTAAAAAGAGTATCCTAAATTGCTCTATTTAAAAAAAAATAGTGTAGGTGAATGTGGCTAGCTTAATTTCATGTCATGAGCTCTTCTACTTATTTCATATGCTTTGTTACTGTTAAACAACAAATCTGTGTTACCTGAGTGAAAAAGTGCAAAAAAAAATCAGTGGTGAACAGATTCCCTCATTCACTAAGCTTACAAGGGAAAATGATTTCCCTGGGATAGTAATCTGCCAAATTTCTCCACTTCGAGTACCAAAGGAAGGGAAGAAGCCGAGTGGTGGTGAATTGATATAGGGGCAAGAGTACTGAGATACCAGTGAGACGACCCTGAGGCCTCATCCTTTCTAGTAATCAGATTAACAGCTTTGGATCAGAAACTCTGCAGAGATGATGCGTCTGCCAGAGCTACTTTTCAGGAAGTAATTTTGTTAGCATTTCTTTCTCTCTCAGCAATAAAGTAAGATAAGGGGAAGGACCCAATACAAAGAATCAGCTTCGTCTTTTACAGTCTCAGGACTACGCCTAATCAGTACTGTCAACCTTAAGAACACACAAGTATTGAGGCTGGCTTAAATTGAAACACACTACATGAAAGTCCAAGACAAGAATTTTGTTTTTCTCCACTTCAGCTTGATTTTACACTGACAAGTCTTTCTCTGAAGACAGAAGTTTGTTTAAATAAAAGTTGATATTTTTTCTTCTCAACAAGTAGAGTCAGAAATATGGCCTTTAAAAGGAAGAAGAAAGTCCCTACTAAGTGCATGTCAAAGGAATGGCAACAGATATAATTCTTGTGTAGTAGTCTTTCTAAATTTCTTTGGATATTCCAGAGGGTGGGATATCATATCTGATATTGTGATAGTTTTAGAAAGCTACCTTCATACTTTATAGTTCAATTTGATCTTAGAAGCAGTAAATTCTTCATTCTGTTTTAGTCTGCTGAGCAATATTTTCAAAATGGAGAAAGGTAAACATGAGGGACATGTCACAACTTTCTTATTGTCATATTTAAATTAGAGAAGATCTTCATGCTTGTTTATGGGGTTTACCAAACAATAATTTTGGTTTACATATGCCTACCACTTATTTCTGAACATCTCGGCTAGCATCATCTTTCCTTTGACCATGAGCCCTGTTCAGGATGATATTCACTCTAGCTAAAATACAGTTAGAGGTAGTGATAGTACTACATACTACTACAGTCAGCAATTCAGTTACAAGAAGCAGCTACCCTCTGCCTAAACTGTGCTTCAGCATAACTTTTCCACTGACTACAAAGCAGGGATGTTGGGCATGATACTGCCTGACAGAAGAGGTAATGCTCCTGTGTATCCTTGGAAATTTCCTTTCATCACAGTGACCTACAGCTCAGACTTTTTTTCTTCTAAACCAAGTTTTTCAGTTACTCTCTAGTGTTTAAATCAAGCCCATACAAAAGCAGTAAGTACTGCAATAACAACAGACCCTTCTGGATGAGAATAGCAGTTAGGTAAGCAAAGACTATTTTAAATAGAAAGAAGAGCACAGAACAGACTCGTTGCTACAGGAGCTTTGGTGCTGTAGAGTCAGCACTTTTTCTGTTACACACAGTCTTCAACATTGTATTTCTATTTACTTAAGAAGAGGGTTTGAAGATGATATCTAAATTATTTCCAGATTTTAAAAAGATCTATAAAACCTATTTCTGTTGTCCTTTCCTACCATATCCCATCACCGAAGTGATGACCCAAAGTGCACAGATCATAAAAAAAGGTTACACCAGGTATGTTAAGGCAGTCATAGGGTCACAGTTATTCCTAGGTGCTAGTTCCCTGGTACCCAAAAACTTCTTTACATGGTGTCACAGTAAAACAACCTTGAAGTGACCCAAGTTTATAATTGTACCATTTCAAGAGTGCTTTACGTTCACAGAACTAACCAGTGTAAAAGAGAGGGTGTAGTGCAAATAGAGAACTGAAGACTCAGAGTTCTTCTTTGTAATGATTTTACGTTTCTTGTTCCTTCTATTTTTTAAATACAGCACATATTATTATAGATAGTTATATCTGCATATTACAAGCATTACTGGGCAAAGTGCTTTTCTTTGTCAAAGTCATTGGCAAAACTTACATTATCTTCAGAGCAAACAAGCTGAGATCAGATCACTGTGTACACTGTGAAAGAAGCATGCTGTAAAAAAGGGAAGATGGAAACCATATTAATATAAAACATGTGCTCTAAAGAAAAATAAAAAAGCACAACTCAAATATTCATACGAATATAATGAAATCTGACTTTTTTTCAAAGGCCATATTAAAAATTTTACACATCCATCCACAGCACTAAAATTTGGTGAAATACTTAGTCTCAGATGTAATCCATACAGTCATGAACTCTCTAAGGCTTATTGTCATGTTAGTGAAACACATACATAGCCCAGAACCTCACAGCGTCTTTCTGCACTTGACAATTGACTACAAGAATGTTATTAGCAAATACCATGACATAAGGTTCATGTGATCCTAACTAATTATTCTAGGAAGATTTTACAGTTCCTGATACTGCTGACCCAGGGGAAGACATCTTGCAGCATCAGAATGTAGTTTTTCCATCTCTATGGTCTTTTTATTTAAGGTATAAATTACAACTTTCAGGAATACTTGAATTACAGATACTAAAGATGACTTTACAGTTATCTCATTGGTTTGAAAATAATGCTTCGCTCAGAAGTTTTACAGCCCATTAAGACAGGATGTTTTTCCTTGTAATATCCCCTCTTGTGCAATACTAATTTAATTGTAACACTGTGATTTGAACACCATGCATACAATTAGTTTATATCAAGAATGAAAGCTCTTTCACTCAAGGTCAAATTATACAAAGTCTATGATGCAGGATGAGCTGACAATTCCAGATCAAGTAAAACTAGTCAAAGCTCTATTGTTTCCAATTTTTTTCCCTTAATTTTAGGAAAAGTTTCTTTTGTGTCCATCTAGAAATTTAATAATGTTTTTTTAAGTTCAGTTTTCTTCCATTAATGTTATTCCTCCACACATACTGAAATTCAGTTTTAGCAAATTATCGACATCTATCTACATTGATAATTAGAAAATATAATGAGGCACTATTTTAGAGTTTCATCAAAGAGCTGTATGTTAGTTCACAAAAATTAAGCAGGACCAAGTAACTTGTTACCATGTAACTAACATGACATAAAGCATACTAAGAGAATATTGAGTGGTGTTTTGATTTGGTTTTTTCAAATGTCCACTACAACAAAAGTACAGGTAAACCCATGCCTACGGTGACAACAGACCTGTGGCTTATTTGTCAGCTAGTAACTCATTTGGAAGAATACAGACAGATTTCCATGAAAGCTTCTCATTTCTTATTTTAAAAAAATCACTCAATTCATAAATCACCACAATGGTTCTAGAAAACAGTCATTTGTGTATGTAACAGGTTTTAATAATTTCCAGTTATGGTGAATAAAAATAGAGAGAGGATTTTTTCAGTTCATTCTCAAAGTTCAGTTGGCTGAAGGAGACTAGCTAGAAATTATTGACTGGAGGACATCTGAGAAAAGTTGATGTATATATATCACTCTGAGCTCACTGAGACAGAGGCTTTCCTACACTTACAGATGTACTTTAAACCATACAGTAATCCTAACTATTATTACTTAGTTCAAGGTATTATTGTTTAAATGAAGTAGTTCTTTCATTCAAATAAATCAGTTTCAAGATTCCTTCATCTCATTTCTGCTACAGCAAATTCATCTGTGTCTATGCATTGCTATCTACATTTTGAAAACTCTATCAATTGTCCATATAAGTACTACGTCTACAGTCATTGACAGTCTTATTTAGATGTATTTTAAGGACTCACTTGCAACATGTGAAACTGAAATTTTGTTTTGTGGCAATTTTCAATGATTGTTAAATTTCCATACATATTAAATTCAGACTTCAGTCTGCAAATGAAAGCAATCTGGGATTAAACAGCATAGAATGCAGGTATTTGTCAGTGAAATCACTAAATGCTGAAACTGCTTAGTACCTCTTGGAATAAAAATATAATTTTTGTACTACTTTTGCTGACATAAGAAGTCATTCATTTGATGGTACTCTTTCTTATGCTACCTTGTGAACAAAGGTTCTAGAATTGTTGTTTCATATATTTGGGAAAAGTTTTGAATGAGTAACATTAAACCAGTTGAAGCATCCTCTCATGCTTGTTCTCTCCTGCAGGGCTAACACAGTTCCCTCTGCAGCAAATTGGATCATCAAGTGCATCTGTGTGGGAAAAATTCTTTCATTTATTTGTTTTAAAGGAGGAAGAGGTGGAAACTGGAGGAAAGCATAAGTGAACATTATCAGTAAATAAATGCTACCAGAAAAATGTCTTTAGTTTGGTTTCAGAATATTGCCAGCTTTATAAATGAATATTTAAATATGACACAGTTACAGGTGCAAGCTTTGTTCTAACCACTTTAGAACCCCAGCCAAAACCTTATCTGTCTAAGAAGCAGAAGAGTTTAAATTGAGTATTCCCTACACAAAAACAGATAATGTTTTCCACATTTACTTATAAAATCAATTTCCAATGTATTAGGAGCTTCTCAGCTTCTGTTTCACCTTCCTGACCTTTGAAAAAAATCCTGAATTCCTGTAGCTGAATAATTATATGAGGATCACAGGAAGAGACTGAAATAGTGAATTAAAACAACATTACTGTGCCAAAACTGAGGTCTGTAATGATACTCTATATTTATTTCTGTAAATAACAACTCTGATAGTTTCTTTTTTCAAGTATCTTTTTAAGAACTAATTTCAAATTATTGTTAAATTGCCTCATACTTTTATAAAGATAGATGCTTAGCAACTTCCAGTGATAAAATGAGTCGGAAAAACAATAAAATAAATGAGACAATTAATATTAGCCATGTTTCAAGATTATTTTCTCTTCCTATTTAATTTTCACTTTCTTGCAACTGCCTCAAATGAAATGTGACTATACTATAACATATATATAATGGTATATTAGTTAACTGTTTGTACTATTGCTCCAGTAAAAGTCAGAGCATACAACAGAAATATTCAATGCAATGATGATTAAGATTTCAAGTAAACCAGATAGATCCAGGACAAAAAGCTTAAAGATTTTGCCTTTCAAACCAAGAGGAACATATTGATACATGCATGATTTTGTTTTATTTTCATTATGGAAACCGTTATTGAGCATCTACTAGACATAGAAATAGCATTTACAAATTATAATATTTAGCAGTAATTATGTGCAAGTTATGTGCAAGTTATGTGAAGTATAGTGGATTTTGCAACAGGAAAACATTTGCCCATTGGCTCAGGTGCAAAGAAAAATAATACAAAAATAGCCTTGCTCTTCTGTGATGCACACCATACATAAATCATCACATAAGTGTATAAGAGTGATCTGTAAAGGTCCAACACATGCTTTATTTTGGTGGCTGTAGCATCTGTGGGTTACCATTGCAACCAGATTCCCAAATGGGATTGAGTCTCTATAAAATGCATATTCATAATATGAAGCACAAGCTGAACTACTCACTAAATCTAAATGAGTTAGCTTTTATAAAACTTTGTGAAGTGTGTACTTGGAGGTACCAAAGTTAAAGCAGAAGAAATGAAAAGGACCCTCCTAATAACCAGAAGACCTCTTTTTCTGCACAGGGTTCTCACCATTGTGTGCACCTACTAATTGCACAACGTTTCCCACTGACTTAACACTCTCTGAAGTGAATCCCAGCATGTTGCAGTGTTGCCTGAGGGCACTGCATCATCTTATTCTCTTGTTTGAGATTCATCATTGGTCATGCAGGCTATTTGCAAGTCCATGAATTTAAGATTCCATTTAAAGATACAATATCTTTTTTCTTCTATCCTTTTCCAGTGTGATGTTTCCTTCACACTTTGGAAAGGCAAAGGATAAGTCTTATTTCACCTTACCCCATGGAGGAAACAAAGTATACACATTACCCACAGCAACAGCGAAGTATCATATTTAATTAATCACAAAGTTACAGGTCCTGTTCTGTTCTATAGATGATGCATCCAGTGTAGAGTCTGTTCTACCTATATCAAAGAGAAGTAATGCAAATATGTTTTAGGAAATATCATACTTTAGTCATATGTATGCTTTTCCACATTTGCTTCCTTTCACATATGTGTGGGTTGCACTCTCTAAAAGCTCTTGAGTGTACTTACCCAGTCAGTCAACGAGAATGGTAAAATGGGATTTATCTGATTAACCACAAGTATGCATTGTTATTTGAATTCAGAATATTCATGATCAATCAGCTCAGTAATTGGTATCTGGGAAAAGCTGTTAATCAAAAAATATTTGAAGAGATGAACTTAAGGAAATTGTGATCTCTTTGGAGTTATTCTATAAGTAGAAAAATGGGACTAAAATCATTTGATATATGACTCCCGTCAGATTATTCGCTCTGCTCCACTGAGCACTCATAAGCACATTCAACTATTAAATTAGCACTGCTAAGCTGTGCTATTTGTGCTGGCTATTTTTATACACAGCAGGCAATAATCATTGTTTAATGAGAGACTAGGCTTTAGCACCAGGTGTGATTTTGTTGTTAGATCTATTTGTCTACTTTCCATATTTTTCATCCAAATCAGTTTTCATCCCCACCAGTATCACCTATTTCTGTCCTGAGGGTTGCACATTGAATGCCGATTCCAAGCTCAGCATGGTGCACTGTACTTGATTTGCACTGATTGTCATAAAAATGTAACACACAGTGTTCTGTGAAGATGTGCAATGAAAGTGTGATTTCTGTTATGTTCCTTGCATTAAAGATCACTTCCAATTTGCAGCCACTTGTTATACTTCATCTATTTTTTTGCAAAGAAAAACAAAATTCTGTTGAAAAATTTGTTTCTCAAAAATCCACTTTTAATATTGAAAATGTATTCACAGTGCCTACGTTCAGAACTCTGCACAAGTAAATAGTTTTCCTATACTAATGACATGTGTTCAGCATATAAAGAGCTTAATTACATGCAATATATGTCTGACTTTCTGCTTTGCTTTTCAGCTGTTCAGCCAGAAAGAATGTTGTAAAATCTTAAGAACAAAAATCAAGGAGGAAAAAACCATAACTTCTGTACCCTTTACAAGCGAAAACTCAATTTTGAGAGTGTTGCAGAGGGACATAAACTCCTGCTACAGGCATTCTGGGACAAAAGAAAAATCAACAAACAAAACTACATATAACTGTGTTTACCAGATTTTTTTTTTTTTAATTAATGAGCTTAAGTACAACCAGACCAAGAAAAAACATGCATTCTTTCTCCCAAGGAAAGCAGCTCTAGTTACTTTCATGTGAGATTTTTAGTCCAACCTGAAGCAAATACAGAGCATAGCTTTAAGTATTCACTGTTATAAAACCCCATTACCAAAGATAATTATAAAGCCATTTGGGAAGATCATTTCACCTGTAGATTGCAACTTTCACACTAGAATAGCAAGTCTGTAAAATTAACGTCAGCTTTAACTGTGTAAAACAGATTTTAAAAACTATTTCTGAATTGAAAATCTCAGTCAGGAAGCTAAAGACTAAAGCAGTCAAGGATGTGAGAGTATCTTCACACTTATATAACTTCTCTTGGTTTTTGAGGCCACTAGAGGATAACTTGGACTGTAAACAGGGAACTTCAAATATACTGAAAATGGAATTCCAAAGCATGTGTATGACTTGAATGTTTGAAATCAATACTCTAAAAAATCAAATATAGTTAAAACTGGCAGCTTCTCTATCTCAACTTCCATCTGCAAGATGAGGATGGTATTACTTGACTATTGCAAAGCAATAGCTTGCACAGTATTCACATTTTTATATATCCTGTGATATTCACAAATATCATCGAAATGCTACAGAAACCAGAATTAGTATTTTCTATATTCCATAGACCATTCAATTTTTGGTTTTTTGGTTTGTTTTTGTTTGGTTTTTTTAATGCCATTTGTCTTTTATAGAATTGAAAATTCAGTAATTCTCCTAGCCTCTTGCAATCAATTTGAGAGTATTGACAACTTTAGAAATGTGAGAAAACTTACAAATAGCTCTGTGGTAATTATTTTATCCAAAAGTGCATAGTACAAAACATGATCATGGTTTGCTAAGTAGTGTTAACAAAATGTGATGGTATAGAAGCCCAAAGTTCTGATTGTTACTCCCTGGTAAAAATCTAGTCTCATTCTGCTCTAGGCGTCATGGAAACTAGATTGCCTCTGTTTCAATTAACATCAGAATGAACCTGAATACATATTTTTCCCAGTTTACAAATGTAAAACAAGAAAAAGTACTATACCAGTACTACATCAGGAAACTTTATCAATTTGCTTTGACAATATAGTTTGGTGTGTTGAGTTTCTATGGAGCCATTTCTGGCAGTGAAGGAGGGGTTGCAAGGGTGGCCCCTGTAAGAAGCTGCTTGAAATTTCGTCTGAGCTTGAGCTAGACCCATAACGGGCTGAGTGAACTAGACATGTCCACTATTGCTAAGAAAAAGAAATCAGAATAGAGATTTTCAGGTGGTAGTAGTGGTATTGGAGCAGAATGTGGCTGGAATTGTGTTGCCATGGAGGACACTCACGCTGCAGGAGATTGTGAGGAGCTGCAGCTCTTAGAAAGGACTCACATGAGAGAGATTTGTTAAGGACTGTGTCCTGTGTGGACGACCCTGTGTTGGAGGAGGGAAAGAGTGTGAGGAATCCTTCTCCCCTCAGGAGGAAGAAGAAGCAGAGACCATCTATAAGGGATTGACCACGAAACCCATTCCCTGCTCCACTGCACAGCTTGGGAGGTCTGAGGTAGAGATATTGGGAGCAGGGACCAGAGCCTGGGAAGAGGGGAGGGACGGGGGAAGGAGATCTCAAAGAGTTGTTTGTTTTTTTTGTAGTCATTCTGTTCTGGTTTTACTTCCTGTCTGTTCTGTTTCTAGTTGTTATGTATTAAGCTGATCTTGTTTTCTTTCCTAAGTAGTTGAGTCTGCGTAACCCAGGGCCATAACTGATGATCAAGCCCTCCCTGTCCTTATCCCGATCCACAGGACTCTTGGTTATCTTTTCTCCACCACATCCCACTGTGGGAGTATGGAGGAGTGAGCAAGCAGCTACATGGAGAGTGATGTGAAATTAGTAATTACCATCCATGTGGCTCTTAAAACTCATATCGAGTTGTGCAGAAATGTTTTTGACAGTCAGTTAAATTACTACTTTTGTGCAACCAAAACTTTACAGCATTCAGAAACAACAAGTAGAAACAAGATCTCCGGACAAAAAGAGTAAAGTAATCATATGATTGAAAAATATTTCTGACACTGCAGCATACATGTTCGTATTCTATCCCACACAAATTTTTAAAGGTTGTTTTCAACTGCTAATCCTTCAATTCTGTATTTTGAATGTTCTGTAGGGGTACTGATATATTTTATACATTTTGGACCACGTGGGGGAAAAAATCCTACCTTTTGCTTTTCCCCAGAAGCACAAATCATTCAAATTTTTGTGCTACACTAACAGCACACATTCATTCACCTACGTAGATAACTGGCACCATTACAAAAAAGGAAAATGATCCAACAGTGCCTGCACACCCTACTGTACATGGCACCTTGAGATCAGTCTGTTGTCTAGCTGAAAGGTACAGGTAAAATAACATTTATTAAGGAAATGGACATATTTATTTTCTAGATATTGATGTCCATTCTGTGCAGCCCATAGAAATATATGAATATAGCCCCTTTTGATAAATGGTAGTTTAATGCATAAAGAATTGTTCTCTATCCAACTTCTACCTGCTCATCTGAATTGTACCTGTGGCTTATTGACAATACCTTCATACTGCTGTGCATAAATCACCCAGATGCAAGTGAAGAAACATGGTTGTGTCAAAAATAATGCATCCCTTCAGCAACATATTATGGATCTCCACCTATCTGTGAAAATTAAAACAAACAGAAAAAATAAATCCTCAGTTTTAATTGTGTGTTCTTTCAGGTCAGCACAAAGAAATGATTAGTCAGAAGCAACTTATCACCTGGCTTGTTCGATTTATGAGGCATATCATTTGTTTCTTTTTTTGACCAGAGAGATGTTGGAATCTCCATTCTTATATGTACTTGAGGCTCAGACAGACAAAGCCACCACTGAGTTAATCTACCGCTGGTAACAGTCCTGCATTGAGCATATAACTGGACGTTTATAAATCCCTTCCAGTGGACACTTCTGTGATTCTACATTATGAAATCAGTCTCATATGTGAATTGGAAGTTAACACCATTTTTTAAAATTCTCTTTTCTAGTGCAATTCCTGTCTAAGCATTCTTGTCTATATCAAGATATCTCTGTGCTTGTCAAGGCCACCGCTGCACAAACATTAAGATACTCCCAATCTTCCTTTCACTGACTGCTTGATCCTGGCCTGACTCAGACACAAGCACTTCTCTCAGAAATTAAGCAGATTTGCCATGTTAGACCTCTAATGATGATCATTGCTTAAATTCAACTGACATCTCAGTGTTGCTTCTCTATTATTAACATAGCCATAGTATCAAGCATGCAGAGCTGGATATTTGTGCATCCTTTATTCACAGCTGCAATAGTAGCTGCTGTATAAAGTCCCAACAAAAAGATGGCCCATTGGTGTTCTATCCCATAAATTTCTCAGGTATGAGATACCGTAAGGAAAAAAAGAATATGATTGCATCATGTATTTTTGACAAAAGTTATTTACTGAACTGCCATCGGTAGCAGCATTACAAAAGCTGAGGGAAAGACAGAAAATTACATAAGTTTAAGGAATTTTCTATTTTTTTAAAAAAAGACAAACTCAGCAGAGGGAGAAGTGGATCGTAACACAAGTGAGTGAATACAGAGTATCCAGACTGGTCTGACTTTTAGAAGCTCAGAGTATTTAAAGTGTGGCAGTCACATTGATTTCCTATGTCTACTGTACTGTATTTCTCCTGCACTGACAAACAGGAGACATGACTGATTCATGAGAGCCACCATTTGCATGCTAAGTTTATTGGCTTTCTCTGCTACAGCTTCTGTCAGTAATGCTAGGCAAAGATCTTTTCACAATGTATTTTCTCTATTGTGTTTGCCATGTGAAAGATTAAATATAGCAATTATATATACACATACATTTACTTTCTCTGTCTTTAGTACATTCTCATTTTAATGTTTTAGCTATGAATATTGGGGAAATCAGTGTCCTGAATTTTAAGAAGAATAACATAACTTTGTCTGTGCTGATGCACCTTCTTCTGTCAACATTCCTCTTCCTGGTAATGGAGATACAGTTCTTGATTTTCTCTTCCTGTGCTAAAACTTCAGTTTTCCTCATGGGAGTTAATCTCTAAATAGACTCTTCCTTTCTTCCCTTTTTTTTCTTATTCCAGTGGGACATATTACATCACTTGTGATATAATACCATCCAGGCAGTTTCTAGTGAAGCTTTTATACTCTCCAGTATAAAAGGTGGAGGGTAACATCAAGTGAGGCTTGCAAAGTGCTTCAAAATTAAAAGCTGCAGGGGAAAATTCTCTAATCATGTA
The DNA here is from genome assembly GCA_013401255.1 of Urocolius indicus. Classification (NCBI taxonomy): domain Eukaryota; kingdom Metazoa; phylum Chordata; class Aves; order Coliiformes; family Coliidae; genus Urocolius; species Urocolius indicus. Next base: position 385,560 of record WBNH01005346.1, read on the forward strand.
ACTACATGTGTAGCCTACTGTAGATGTTGTATGTTACAACATCTTTCTAAGGTAAACTACTGGTATTGTCTTGGATTGTCTCCATATCAAATGCAAGTCACCACTGAAGGAGATTGGACTCAAATCACAAGATTTGTTAATATGTCTAAGGCAATATGAACTACATAGACACATAGTACAATTTGTACATTGTTAATAGCCTGAAAACAGTTAAGTACAAGGTTTGCTCAATTTTTTGTGGCGGAATTTCATTTTTTTAACTACTGGTTTTATTAACATCCCAGCAAATTAAACTAATTAGTTGATAATCTGCTGCTACTGTCTGTCATTTGAAGTATCTAGGGTACTACAAAGAGCTAATAAAGATTAAAATGCTTTCATAGAACAAACTGTTCCAAGTGAAAATAACTGTGAATTAAATAATCAAATGCTCTACCTCATTAAGTTCTTCATAGAATTAATTTTGTAACTTAAAAACTTCTTTCTAAAGAGATATAAAAGCAGTGCAATAAAAATGGTATGTTACACATATGATTATAAAAATGGTATCTAGCTGCCTAAACGTGTGCATCTTATGCTGGTTTTGATCCTCTAATGTGTTTAAGACATGCATATTAGGAGAGCAAACATGACTGAGGTCCTCCACCCTTCTTGCAGCAGCACTTGAAGTCCAGATGTAATTGTGTACTATTCCTAAGGCAATGCCAAACCACTGTGATTTGCCAGTTGAATCCCTCCCTAAAAATCCAATTACTTTTAAAAGTGTGTATATATATATATATATAGATATAGATATAGATATAGATATAGATATAGATATATATTTCAGTAATGTTACAATTTGGAACTAAAGACAATAGCCTACAAATATAATTAAAATTTCAAAATTTCAAAATTTTAATCTATTTCAGAAAACTACTGAAACATCTCCGTATTTCTCCATGGAACAGAAGTTCCACATTTAGCTGTCCCTGTCACTATATTGTTGTACTGGCTAATATCCTGTCCAGGGTTACTGGAGCACAGACTGGAGGATGATTCCTTTCTCTATCATCAAATCATCATTTTTTAAATCACCTTCCTTACAAACTGCTGAAAACTCTTGAATCCTCATATTTCACTCATCTGACATATTACAGAAAGAGTGATGTTGATGAAAAAACATGATTACATATTCATGGATTTGTAGCATGAGCCGCAAAAAAAATTAATAAGTTTTTTGAAAAGTACACTAATTTCTGTGATTTCTTTGTCCATTGTGCATGACTTTCTTTTTGGCCAATATTAAGATTTTTTTAGCAATTGTGATAAGCTATCATCACTTGATGACATTTGTGGGTTTATTCAACCAGCTTAACTCAGTCCGACTGCTAAAAAAGTTGTAGACAAGAAGTAATTTCAAAGTTGGTTTTAAAGATGGATGCAGACACATAACAGGAATGTCAATCCCTGTATTCATCATAGCACTTAATAAAATATAATTAATTGAATAAAAATATTAAACATCTTAATCTGAAAAATTACTGATCCCCAAATAAAGGTCAACTAACACTAACTATTTAAACTTTAGGTGTCCAGTTTTCCCCTGAGTAAGGTGGTGACTTTGGATGACATAAAACCAACACAGCAGTATTGAAGTCCCTCTATTATAAAAAGTATCAGATTAGAATCATCCTATTTATCCAGAAGTATGAAAAGCAAACTTTTAGTTTATTAATTTCAGTTTAAGAAGTCTTTGACTGCTCCCATGAAGAAACAACTAGTCCCAGAGATGGCAGTAAAACTGAAACTCTGAAACCATTTACATTTTACAGAAATTTACTATTACCATTGCATAAAATAAACATCCTGCCTCTATAAAGTACAAGTTTATTCAAGATCATGGAAAACTCATCTTAGAGACTGATATATTGAAGCACTCTTTATATTCATTTGGTGTCGTTTTTAAGATATTTTTAAGATTTTAGTAGTGCTGTAATAATTAATTGTTAGTTGCTAACTAGATAGCCTATGAACAGAGCCAAGCTTAAGTTTCCTGCCAGAAAGAATGCAAGGAATACATTGTATACAAATTTCTTGTGCTTAACAATCCTTAAGGTCTCAAAAAAGATACAGGATTTCCAGGCTATGTGGATCACCACCTTGAACAGTAAGTGAAAACTTCATTATTATATTTGATTCTTCATGTTTTAGATTAATACGGAGTAAAAGCTTGTTAAATCTTTCACATTCTTTAGGTTTTCAGTAAGTGGAAAATTCTCACTGGCATTTCACTAGTGAAGTATACTTAAAGTCAGCTGGCATAAATTAAGGATGTGGCATGTAAAAATTTGACTCAAATACATCACGAGATTTAAATTCAGGGAAAGTTCTGTAATAGTCCTTTCTATATTTTTAATCAATTTATTCCAAGCCATTTTTTCCTCTCAATTCCTATCTTGCAGCTTAATTAAAAAGGATTAAGTTTTCATTAGTTTTTGAAAATATATACACAGAGGGATTCTGTCCAAACAAATAAAGTCTTGTTGCTTTCTTCATTCTTTGTAAAAAATCCATAAAGATCCACATCAATTTTCCAGTAAATAAAATTGTCACAATAACATCTTTATGCTTCTCATTTTGAGCACGTAAGTTCACAAATAGTAGTTTTTGTTACCAGAAACACTCAGTTTATATCCAAAACAAATCTATGCAGTTTGATTTACTTCTTAAGCAAGGCCTAATTAGCAAAAATAGCAGAAAATAGGGACAGAGATGAGTAAATAGTCTCATCCATATCATGAATATAAAAAAAAAACCCAAGCCACAAACAGCAAACCACTCAGAAATCATGTGTGCTTGCAACATAGTACAATGTTTAGAAGTCAGTATACAACTTTTAAATGGCAGAGATGTTTATAGCTAAATGTTGACATGTTGCCTAACAGCAGCAACAAAATTATGAAGATAATGAAGAAAAGTAGATGCAGCCATTAGTTTTTTTTTCTATATATGCCAGGAAAACTTGTCTATTTCTCGTGAGGAATGAGAGTCATAGGCTAAGTCTACAGCAGTCAGAAGCATGACCACAGCAAATATGTCCTTACCCAGGATATCTTGAAGACAACTAGATCACGTATTAGCAAGAGGAAAAAACACCACTTAAATACATGGTCTAATTATTCTGAGTCTTGGAAATCAACCTTCTTATTTATATCCAGACTGACTAACTGAATCAAAGCAGGGTTTAAGTGTTTTCCCTGTCCCATCAAAATCAGCAGGGCAACTTTAAATTAGAATTCTGTTCTGAACTAGAAATAGCTTTTCAGTGCTAAACACTAAAATATTCTGGGCAGATTGCTTGGCTCTAAATGTTGTCTCTTTGCCTGTGGGAAGGTCTACTCAGATGGAGAACAGTGTACAGGCATCAGTGCCTGGAGGAAAATGATGCCAAAGTAAGTAAATGGGCAGAGCCCTGAGCTCACCTTGATTGTGATTCTTTGTCCCTACTTCTATGGAGGGAAGGAGAACCACATTGCAGCTTCACATCATCTGTCTCAGCAAACACAGCAGATCCTAACAGGTCAGAATTAGCCCTTGTAGCAAGGGAGATACAATACTCTCTTTGCAGGTTGTCAATTAAATTGTCTTGTGTGATGATCATAGTTCTTCATAATAAATGGTTTTTATTGTTTTCAAACCTGAATTTAAATACTGTATCCACTAGAAAATATCAACACACCTTTATAGCAGAATAGAAGCTTACTTGTCAGCTGAAACAGAGACTGCACTTGTACCCGTTCAAGTGAATTTCACCAACAATTTGGTATCGTACAGCTTGTAAACTACTTAAGCCTAAAATGGTGTATATATAAATATATATATAGAATCATAGAATCATAGAATGGTAAGGTTGGAAGGGACCTTTAGAGATCTAGTCCAACCTCCCAGCAGAAGCAGGTCCACCTATATCAGGTCATATAGGAACCTGTCCAGACGGGTCTTGAAGACCTCCGAGAAAGGAGACTCCACACCCTCCCTGGGCAGCCTGTGCCACTGCTCCTTCACAGTAAAATATTTTTTTTTATATTTAAGTGGAACTTTTTGTGTTCCATCTTCATCCAATTACTCCTTGTCCTGTCGCTAGATACCATCGAAAAAAGGGATGTTCCAACCTCTTGACATTCACCATTTAGATATTTGTAAATATTAATGAGATCCCCCCTCAGTCTCCTCTATATTATGTACATATAAAGCTACACTGCCTTGTCTCCTAGGTAGATGATGCAAGAGTGCCAATACTGAAGATTTGGGAATCCCTATTATTCTGTGATGGAAAATTATGTCTCACTCGTTTGATTTTCCAGGTAGGTGACTATATCAAGGGAAAACTTACTTACTCTACTTTCTCTCAGATCTCTCCCAAATTACAAAATCAAAACCAGTCTTCTTGAAAAGGAGGACAGTTTCAGCTCACCTAATCTGTTTTTGTCTGGAATCAGATATTCTTTCTCAATGAGTTTTTACCTCATTCAGCATGAGACCTTTCATATAACTAGGAACTAAAATCTTGACACTAAATGGCTAGAACACACGTCTGGAAACAGAAAGTGCCCCTGTTTACATTAGCATACTTGAACTGCCAGCAGATTTTTTTAATTAATACTGTCACATTGCCAGACATTCCTGAAATTTAGCAGAAAACATTGATTCACCAATCCCATGTGAAAATTGTCCCTGGAAAACACAATGCATAATAATAGTGCTGAAAGAAAAATGCTAAAATACACAGGGGTCTGGAGGAATTCTCAGCACTGATCAATGATAGCTAGCAGAAAATAAACCAGAGATAGTATAAACTGTTTAGCATATTAAGCTCAAAATGAGATTACTTTGGTGATCTGGTAAATTTAGAGCATCCTAAAGCAGAAAGAGCATGCAAATAAATTCTTGCATGTTAAGCATTGAACTAGCCTTTCTAGTTTATCAAGATGGAAAAACAATCTTTCCATCTCAGAAGTCCTAAGATACATGAAAGTTAGTGGCCAATTACCCTCCCCCTTCACCGCACTCCACCCTACTTCCTGCCTCTCCCAACCCTCTCCCTCCAAAAACAAAGCAGCAAAAAGCAAACAACTCTCTCTTCAATCAACATTTTGACAAGGAAAACCAGTACAAGGATGAGAGGCCCTAACAAGCATGGAATGACAGAAGTGTATGAAAGACCATAGTATGTTCTGATAGCCAGGGCATTTTTCTCAAATAATGTTGAGAAAATAAAACATCCAGTAAATACATTAATCAGAGCATGCTTAAATGACTTGGGATTTGGAAGGCAGTTACTTAAATTAACTGTTTATATAGTTGAGTTAAAAATACATTAAGAAGAGGGTGCAGAACAACTCACTAGATGTCTTTGATAATAGTCCAGCAGGTACCACACAAATTGTTTTGGTGGTACTGGCAAAACTAAATAAACCCTGAGGAGAATTATGATTGGAAAAAGCAAACCTTGTTGTGTAAAATAAACATGCATGTCAAAACTGAGTACCAAGTCCACCCAGATTCCTGACAGAAGTCTATAGCAATGAATTGGCAGCCTTACAGTTTATACTGCTCTACCTCATGTGTTACTTTAAAGGAAATTTTCTTTAGCTAATGCTGAGACCTTGAGGCAGGAAGGTCTCCATCTTACTGACATTCAGCTGCAGAAAAAGTGGCAGCTCATCCATTGTATATCTCATCCCATTCTATATTCCACCATCAAGGTCTAGGTAGTAAAATAGATTATGATTCACTTTTGCAAGTGTCTATGTTTTTTTTCTTGTAGCTCATTTAGACTACAAAAACACCAACAGGAGAAAAAAAACTTTGAATACAGAGTCCAAAATTATAATTTTAATATATACTAGAAATACAAAAAACCCACTCCCATTGAGACGAAGTTATAAATATATATCGGGGGTTGGACTAGATGATCCCTAAAGGTCACTTCCAATCCCTACCACTCTATGATCCTATGATATAAGCCAGCCTCAAGTAACTAATCCCTACCAAGCCACCAGGACAACTGCTGAGGGTAAGGAAGGAAATAACACATTCTTGCTTTCAGCCTTACCACAGACTTACAATTTTTGAGTCCTGTCCTGATGCAAATTTTCAAAAACCTTTTCCTGACATGTTAGCTTTGTGCTATTCAGGTACTAATTACAGACTTAGTAGGTTTTTGAAATGATAGTTTCCTTTATAAATTCAAGTAAATGCTAAGGATTTTGTAATATTTGCTGGTACTCCTGAATGAAAGCAAGTCTCAGATATAGAAATAAAACAGACATTTGTGACAGGTTGCATGAGCCAAGGCTGTGAGGTAAGCACAATATTTCCACTAGCTTCAGTAGAACTAGATTTAGCCAAATCAGAGAAAAAGGGGGGTAAAAAAATAAAAATCACACAGTCAGGCAAGTTGCCTTCTCATCTCCTGCTGTGCAGGCAGATACAGATTAGTGAGACAAACAGCACCCTTTCTAATACAGTTATTATGTCTGGTAGGTGACTCTCTCCCTCTCTCTTCTAAGCCATACTACTAATGCCAGTAGAAATTATTGAGTAAATCACATTTGCTGAGACTTGCTTAGATGTTGATAGTATTGAAAAGGAAATTTTTAAAAGATATGCATGTAGCCCTTAATGGTTGTGAGTGATTTTTCTGAATCCAAAATACATATGGTTTACATCTGGGATGTGGTTTATCTGTGTCTGGAAATCAAAATTAAAAAGACAATCTAAGAGCATTCAACAAACTTTGATCACACTAAAAGTACAATATGTTCAATAGAGTTATTTTTTTCCTAGTTAGTGTTATTGACTTCTTTACCAAGGAAACTGTCTCTGTTGGAAGAATTTGATTTACATTCAGAAAGTTCTGATTAGATATATATCTCATGCTCTTGACTAAGTTACAATTTCTTAAAACATTTGATAGAAGATGTGACAAGATTAATCCTGGATATTGAACAACTGTGCAAATTGCTGCATAACGATTACATTAATCGTTGAATCATCAGGCATTAATTCTACCAGCTACTCAAGAGGCCAATATTTCTTCTTCGTATTTAGAGAAAAACAGTAGGAGTTGCCAAGCTTATTAGCAAGTCAAAAACCAAATTGGGACCAGAATTTGAGGACCATGACGTCCAATCATCTGGAAATTTCCGTGGGATTCAATAATAACAATTATAAAAAAACTACATCCCGTAGTCCTAAAAAGGAAATAGAGTATCAAACACATTTGTCTTCACTGCTTCATCTACATGAGGACTTTGGAAGTTTCCCAAAGATGCCTTTGTAACTTTTTGTAAGTGGGGTGCTTTGCTACTTTTTTTTTTTTTTAGTCCACACTGAAGGACTAAAGGACTCTAGCTTAATGTAGTCTTTAAACATATTATTATGTTTTACAGAAGGAAACTTTCCCAACAAATGCAGAAGATTTGTGTTTTAAAGAAGTTACCATTTGCCGTTATGCCTCTCCCCTAATCTTTGGTTTTTATAATAGAAATATTGTGTGAAGGGAAAAGACAGTCTTTTAAACTACAGACATTCATTCTTTCCTTTTCTGTCTTCTTGGTGTCTTTAAGTTCTTGCATGAGCACAGTATAAATTTTAGTACTGAATGAAATAACAGCAGTTTATATGCTTAAACAGTACAAAGCCAATCAGGACTCTTCTGGAAGGCAGAACAATTTTTTCACTCAAGACTTCTTTTTGATCCACATGGATAATTCTCCAAGTGTTATGTTAAGAAACCATTATGCTGAGAGGCCCAGCATTAAGAATCCTGAGCTTAAATTGTCACTTCATGTAGCAGATTTATGCCTTATGACAGTAATTGCTCACACCAAAGGAGCAAGCTAGTGCACCAGCCAAGAATATAGGGAGACCATAGAGTTATTGCTGGCAGATTAAGTTAGGGATCTGATAACGTCTGGGATTTAAAACTAGAAATGAATTTTCCTTTAATTTTTTTTTTAGAAGCATACTATACACAAACAGGCACTAGTTTGTGTAAAGGAACACAGATGCTGTCATTTCTGTTCAGCTTTGTTTTGAAGTAACTTGGATCACAATAAGCATGGTGTATTTGTTCCTCCGTTCTTGACTTTAGACTGCTTTAAATGAACTACTTAAATTTTAATTTAAGCTCTTCTGTGTTTCTTGAGTTCATGTGCTTAAAGAAAAGAAAAAAACCCAAAGTGAATATAAAAGCAAGGCAAAATAAAACATCTGTGAGAAGGAAAATAAATCTTGTGCCTGGGAATTACTGGACTGGGATCTCTGTAAAAGGCAAAGACCAACTCTGTGCACCCAGGAATTCAATTAAGAAATTTTAATATACACTATTAAGCAGAGAAAAATAGAAAGGCTTCCTAGTTGCAAAGCTACATATTAAACAAAACAAATAAAATTTGGTCCTATTTCTGTGTTCCGTCTGCTTCCCTATCCCGTTTTAGATTTTAAAAGCTTTTCATAGCACTACAATATATCTTCCCTCAGAAGACTGAATAAGCAAAAAATAAAATTACTCCATAAAGTATACTTTATCTGATATGTTTCCATGTTTTGCTCTGCCAGTAAATACCAGCATGATCTGAATGGTAACAGCAAGTTTATGGACAATGAGTAATAGCATGACATAGCTAATTAATGCTATTTCAATCCAAACTGTTTAAACAATCAAGCCTAATTGTGCTAAACAGTGTGATGGTTTTGTATGGACAGCAGTGGATGAGTGAATCTAATGGAGATTTAAAGTTAAAGACCAACTAATTTATGCTTTACAGGTATAACAGACTCATCCCAGCACTTTCATTACTTGCATTTCCTGTTGGTTCTACTGTCTTTCCTCAAAAAGAAAAACAGTATGGTGTACCATGCTTTTTTTTTGGACAGTGTTTCTGTCATCAATTTTAAAACAATAAACCCATGTCTTCTACTATATTCAGCTGATCTGCTGAATGTGTACAGATGCTTCCTGGATATTTATGCTTCTGTTATGCAGGTTCTTGAACTTGGTTAGGCATTTCCTAACCACCATAAAGCTCCACATTCTGGTTAGCCTCTGTAACCTGAACAGAGCTTTGAGTGTGCTATAGCATCCCTCTAAATTTCTTGAAATAAAAAGAAACAAAATAACTAAAATTTCCTATAACAAATCCAGTATATTTTTCTGTACTTCAAAGCAAACAGACAATCCTATTGTACTTCTAATTCTCCTTGATAGTGGGGGAAAATGGAAAGGAGAGACAGAACAAGGACACAGCTGAAAGGCATACAGCAGTCAAAAGCAGTTTGTCTATGTTCTCCTCATCCCTTTTGCGAATTCCTACTGTTATTCTTCCTCCCTGCCAAACTACTCAAGCTTCATGACTACAGGAGCCGGTCACAAGTGTGCATCTTCAAACGTTACCATTTCACTTCTAGTTCAGATTTGAAATCACTTAATGATGTGTGATGGCCCTATCCCAACTCTCTGCTTAGTTACGAGGGCTTATTTACCAGATTCTTGTCAGGTCGAGCTTGGCTTCTCCTTCACAAAGCAAGTATTTGGCACCTAAATACGAAGGCCAAAAAAAACGAATACCTAGTTTTATATTAGGAAAGCAGTTTTTAGTCAGTCTAAATTTCAGCTCAGAAAGAGACATATCTATGTAATTTTATACCATATGTCAGTCTGCAGCATTACTATTAAGAGATATACTGCTAAAGTACACAAAACTCCTACAAAATGTTTTTATTGCCCTAAGAGCTTTATTTAATATTTAAAGAGACTTATTACCTTTCTCTACATTATTTTTAGACAGTCAGTTTCAGCACAAGTCTAGTTATCTGTACATTTAATCTTCATTATATCAAGATAAAGCTGGTAGTAATTGTCATTCCAATTAAACTACATTATAGGGTTCTGCAGGATTTCTCTTCCGCAATATTCAGGTTGGCCAGCAATTTATCTCACCCATAGTTGGGTTCTTCCTCATAATGAGGTTTATAAGTATCCTACCTTACATTTACATTCCTAATGAGATTCCTACACCTCTGCTGGGGTCTATAATGACTAATGTAATAGCTCAAGCGGTTTACTGGATTATAAAATGTTAGAATTTACTTTTATATTATGGCCAAGTGTAACAGTGCTTTACAGTCCAAATATATTGCAGACACATGGCTTTAAAGTGTTTCACAATTAAATGCACTTAACTTGCCCATGGTAGAAAAACACTGTTATAAATGTTGATTGCACCAGCAGATTTCCCTCAAGAGAACCACAAAAAGCTTCTCACCCCACATATGCCTGGCCTTTCTCTCTACCCCATTTGGTTCTCTATTTCTTCCGTTTGCTGCTTCCACTACATGTATCCCAAAACTTATCCCCTCACATCTCCCACAATAAAATTGGATTTCCTGTGATCTAGCAGTTTGTGGCAAAACTTGAAATGGCAGGCAGTGAGAGAAAAACAAGGCAAGAACTGAAGGCACACTCTGTGTGGCAATGGCGAGTTGGCAACAGGAGGACTGGATCCTTGTCCTGGTTTAGGCCCATCAGGGAACAAAAGACCACGATTAGCCTCAAGTACCAAAGACTTGAGGATTGCTAAAGGGCAGGGAGAGATTAATTGCCGCTTAAGGTGCAGGACAAAACAGACCAGGCTACTCGGCTTGGGGAAGAAAACAGAAAATAATTTAATACCAACTAAAGCATAAAACCCCAAAACAGAACCAAAACAANAGACTGCACTGACATGCATTTGTCCCAAAAGTTGCAGCTCCTCTCTGCCTCTCGTGTGGGTCTGCTCTGCGGCGCACAGGCTCTCCAGCATGTCCTGTGCCATGGCCACCCCCCCCCACAGTCTCTCACCCGTCTGGACGCACTCATATGGAGCTGCTGCTGGCTCTCAGTTGTGCCGTTGCCATCCATAGGTTGCAGGGTTACCACCTGTGTTCTGACCACGGCTTGCAGAGGAGTCTCTGGTCTGGTGCTCCTCCTTCCTTCCTCCTTCTCCGACTGTGGGGTCCGCATGGTCGCCTTCATCTTGTACCACTCTTACACCTCCTGCCAAGCACTTCAAATTCCCGTCCCTAAATAGTGATCGCAGAGGCGCCAGACTGGCCCAGCCGGGCCAGGGGGTGGGTCTGAACCCAGGAGCCGGGGGAGAGTCCAAAAACTTTTACCGGGTCTTCACTGCAACCCGCTTCCCCTGTTACCAAGCAAAAGCAACTCCTTGCTAAACCATGACAGTCCTGTTTCCCCTCTATCCTTTCTCTTCCTCCTGCCCCATGGGCAAGCTGAAGGAAAGCCGGAAGAAGAGGCCACAGCAACTGCTACTTGTTCTGCAGATGGAGCAGATCCTCTGTTTGCCCTTGTGTGGATGAGACAGCGAGGGATGCTGCCTTGCCTGCAAGGTTCTTGCTGCTGGGAAGTTGCTTGCCTCAACAATGAGGAAAAGTGTCCTAAACTGCAGCAGTGAAGGAAGTTACAATTCTCTCTGCTGGTACTTGGGAAACAAGGATGGATTTTATTTTGATGCCGTTGAAGACGGTCATCTGTAAAGGTACGTAGTGAAGAAAACCCCAGGGTGGCTGCTATAGATGAGGGAAGAGAAGCTTCAAGCAGTCCAGAGTACTTCATGAGCACAGATGACAAGGTTAGATGCAGATAAAAAATAAATCTTGAAAAGAAAAAGATGAACGAGTCTAAAGGTGGGTCTGTCCCTGCTACTGCCTTTCAACACACCAGAGACTGTGTTTCAGGATGTTGGTGAGGAAAGTACTACTTAGTTGTTCAGCCCAGGTGCCTAAAAATAAATGTACTGTGTTTGCTGTCCAAGAGGGTTTTTGTTTGCTCGTGTTGGAGACAGACATTTGAAATGCAAAGGTATGATTACTATTCTGACTACTTTACAAGTAAATGGACTAAACCATGGGGCTGGATTCTGCATGATATGCACTGTTCAGTTACTTGAGAGCATGAAAGAGATTGGAAATTCTGATCTGTTAACATTTCAGCGCTCACTCAGTCAAGAACAAGTGGTTTCAAAGCACTGGAGATTCAGACTTCCATAATTAACTGATTATTCAATCATTATGCAAGAAGCATGTTTTAACACTCCATTTCTTAACTCTAGCAAAATACTGTTAAATTACCTGACATTTACTACAGGGTAAAGATACTGAATAGAGATCAGAATACTAGAGAAACCATTGAAATCTTACTGAACAAGCCGCAATTCTTATCCACAGGTTGTACAATTGAGGAGAGTTTTCTTATAGTAAACATGAAACAAGATTAGAACAGGAGATGCACTGACTAGTTTTGCAGTCTGGGATCTTTTGAGTTGCTGATATCATTTGTAAGTATGTTCTGACGTATCCAATAGATATATACCTATTAGGAAAGCCGTCATCATCTCATGTTATAATTTGTCACCTCTAAGAAATTAATGTACATCATTTGTTTCTGTTTACATGCAATATTATAATAGCACAACAGCTTTAGCAAATGTGGCATATTTTCTGAAATCCAGCCAGGGGCTGGATGCTTTCTTTGATATGAAGCATCAATACTTCAGAAGATTAAAAGTGACAAATATTTTTCTCATGATAAAACTGATTTTTGCAAATTGAGTTTCATTAAAGTGATCTAATAATCTTTGCTACTTTTTGCATTTCCCCTCAACAGTGAAAAAGGACAACTGAGTGCCTTATGTACCCAAGATAGGTTACAGTTGGTTAATAGCAAACCTAGGTGCAAAAAAATGTTTTTAAATATGTTAGAAAAAAAAAAAAGTCAAATACACCCATCTGCTTCACTGATTTCACTTCCCAGCTTCCTGTAATGTAAAAGTTTTTGGATGCTTATCCCTCAAAGTTAATTGTGCAACTATGTATTAAGACAAGTTCTCTGTGAGAGCTTGCTGTGGAAACTAAACATGGAAGATGAACTTCCCTGATGCAGAGAGAGAATCCTAGAGTTTCTATAGCTTGTATGGTGTAAAATTTGTTACTTCTGCTCTTTGCAAATTTTCTCTCATGTTGTCACTTCAGCTCTCTTTCTCTTTTCTTGAGAAGTTTCAAAACTGTTTTAGAGCTTGGAATATGACAAAAGGTACATATGAGAATGAGCTTTCTGCCAAAATTCATGGGATGTCACTCACATAAACTAGTAATTACTAAATTTTTAAAAATGATTTATGTGTTTATTCTTGAGAAAACAGTGTGCTACAGCTGATCTGTCTGCATGTCTGAAGCAGGTATGCAAATAACTAACCCTGGCTAAAAATAGCTGGTTTTGTCCTATAAGTACTGCCTTCTCATTGCACACTAGACATTAATCTGAATTTTAGCTGCTTTGATGACAATACATTTGCACAGTGTGCTACGTGTCATTGATTTTTGGGTGTTGGATGAAGTACACATCAGTTTTCCTACAGCTATTCCCCAAATGATTGATCCAGGCACCATTTTTTACCAGATCACTGAGTGTTAATTCATTTTTATGGGCACAGCAGGTAGTAATATATGCTACAAGGAACCTACATTCAGTAGTGTACAAAGCACATCCTTTTCATCCATACATGTTGATGCCAATCAAATGAATTTTTGTATAAAACCTTTGCCAATTGTCTTTCAGTAAATCAGCATGCTGTCTCAACATTATGCTTTTCCTATTGCTTCTTTTGTAGTTTTGCCATGAGAATTTAGAAAATATAACACCACAACTACCAACACCACAGGCAAGCCTTCTTTTACACATAGTACAGATTTCTGTACTGAAAAATCTCTCGATAGATTTATTTTATGACAGAAGCCAAGTAACACATTTAGCAAAGCAGAGATGGTAAAAAAAAATTATTGCCCTGTATGGCATTGAACAGAAGCTACCCAAAGAAGGAATAAACTAGAATGGTCCCATTTACCTATGTCTGGGGAAGTAAAAAGGAGAAATAAAAAATCAATTCAATATTAGACAGAAATTAAATATGGAGGACACAATGGCCCATAGAAATTGACTGAACTCTTTCTCTGGCTATTACTGAAATGGCAATAAAAAATGGAGTCTGAAATAGGTAACCTTGTTTGGAACAAATCAAAATACAACAAAGATGTTATTTTAAACAATAGTTTCTATCAACATGAAAATGTCATCATCCCCATAAGAGTAGGCAAATCAAATGCATTTAGTAATGTGTTTGTTATTCTCTCAATTCTTATTAAAAAAACCCTCAAACAATAGTTTCCATGAATAGAATATTAGCATCCCAAGAAAAAGCACAGTAACACACAGAAACAGGTCCTATCCAGCTATTGTCTTAATTTCTTTCTGATTTCAGGTGATAAAAAAGAAAAATTTCTGGTGGCAAAAAGAAGAAGAATAGGTATGGAATGGAAGAAATTGTCATCTTTGTGACTCCACATGCCAAATAAAGTGAAGCTACCACGACTAAAGGAAAAAAATCAACTTGATATTTTTTCAGGAATACGACCTTTGGAGTCATAATCAGAATTAAGAAGAAGTTGAAGAAAGGATTTCCATAGAAATGCTTGCTGTTACAATCTGAGAGAAAGGCAAGCTGAAATAGTACAGTGGGATTTAGCAAGTGATGCAGTGCACGCACTATTAATAGCTGATCATGGGTTGTTAAGGATGTGATTAAAGGACAGCCAATTTACTAAGGACTCAAGATGTTAATGGTGAAAAAAAGAGAAGTGACAACACCCTCCCTTCCTCCTCTCTCTCTTTGTATTGTGAGAAGTGTATGCTTTCCACACATCTATGAACACAAAATTACAGACTTTCCTTGTGAATTCAAATGAGCACACCACCTGAGAAGAGACATGAAAAAATTTAGTTAAAAAAAAAAAATAAGGGAGTAGGAAGTGGGGGTATTGTAATGAAGTGATTAAAAGAGGTTTTTAAAGCATTTTAGAAATAAAAATCATCTTAAAGTTTAAATTAATGGCCACTGAACATTTTGTGATATTTTTGGAGATTGATAAACTGTAAGAGATACAAACACTCACTTTGTCCAAACACAGTGAAGGCTGACCAGGCTTTATCTATGGCATTTAATACTTCATACACTTGAAAAAATTTGAGTTAGGGCACATTTTAATAGGATTTTTTACTCAATAGTATAGTTTAATGATGTCTACGTCATCATGAGACCAATGACCTTTTCTAAAGGGCAAAAATGGAAGCAGAGTCTTTCTAATGCAAGATTGTGAATGCTCCTTCTTGTATACTACAAGCCATATCTGACAGTCCTCACTCTACCTACGGAACATTGGGATTAACATGAACAATATCAAGGCACTCTTTTTACTCACAACTGGTTTTTTGAGTGTTTTTAAAATTGTTTTCTTTTATTCAAAGTATGACTTGTTGCTTCTTACTTCAA
This sequence comes from Urocolius indicus, assembly GCA_013401255.1. Classification (NCBI taxonomy): domain Eukaryota; kingdom Metazoa; phylum Chordata; class Aves; order Coliiformes; family Coliidae; genus Urocolius; species Urocolius indicus. The sequence goes on from WBNH01005346.1 coordinate 400,988, forward strand.
TTTGCATTATAAATTTGGGGAGAAGTGGAGGGACCAGGAAAAGGAAAGATGCATTTTTTAAATGAATAATATAATGAAATCTTTGTGTTTCTGAGCATCAAAACCAATAGCAACCACGCTACTGTCTGACTCAAACCAGAAACCAGCCAGTCTTTAGGGTTAAGGATCTCTATCAGGAACAAAGAGCGAGATGTGAATTGTACACAATACAAATAGTAGAGGTAGATAGGCTGCAAATAGGGTAATAGCTTTACTTAAGGAAGGGTCAAATGGCCTAGAAGTTGCTGCATTTATTTTTTCCTCCCCAGAAATACAAGGAAGCTTTTGGACTACAGGGCTGTCATGGATTTAAGACCTTTGCCTTGCAAAACTACTCCTTTTAGGAACTATCTCTGGCATAAGAGCATTCCAAGATAAACCATGAGACTCAATGATATATCTGTCTAACCTAGAAGTAGACATCAAGCTAACAAACTCAGTCTTCACGTGTGAGCAAACTGAAATATTCTTGCATGTTTAAAACAATGAAGATGAATTTGATAAATGGAACAGAGTGGAGATAAAGCTTTATCATGAGTAAAAGCAGCCTTTACTTTTACACGTACTGAGAAGGAAGTATGAAAGTCACTCCTTGTTTGTACTTGTTTCTATGGAGTCTAAAGGAACAATAAAATAAGTGGAACCTGCATTCTTTACATCTATGTGCATTTTTGAGATACGTAATTATTAGATTTAACCTGTGTAAAATTCAAATAAATAGTTGCCCTGGAAACAACTGGATGCAACTTGAGAGAATATTCAGCCATTGGAGCTAATTATGGTGACCGCAAAGAGCTTTCTGTGAACAGATGCGTTACAGCTCTTGCATCTCTGACACTTAAGGAAAAAATATTAGTAATCATAAGATGACCTAAGGTCTAATCCTGCAAACATACATGTAGCTGACTCCATAACTTCCCTGGGGACTTTATTCTCAGCTGTCCTATTAAAAACCCATAAGCCACCTAAAGGGGTCAGAGAGCATCAGGGTTCTCCTTTAACTGGTGTCATAAAATAAGCAGCTGAATCTATGAAGGATGGCCATCTAGAAAATAGTCTCTCTGGTGTTTTAAAAATAAACCAGTCACCACTGCAAATTATTTCTTAAGTAACACCATTAGCTATGTTTTTTCCCAGACTTTGTTTGCCTCTGAATTCAGTTGAACATAGCAGACAGTTCACATAACAGATTGCAATGTCACAGGAGTCTGGGTCTGCTCTTTAAGACTAGTGGACACTAAAACAAGAAGTAATTAATTATAGTATGTAGAGGAAGGGCTGTGTAAGGCTTTTGTAAGGAATATATTTGAAGTGACAAACAATGTTATCTGAAGAAACTTTTTAAAGTTTGTACGTGATACTCTGACCAAAATGTATGATCAAATTACCTAGTGGAGTGTAGCAGCATCCTGAATGGAGCTCAGGTATCCACCATAAAGATCAACAAGACCTTCAGAGAAGCTGATCCATTCCCAGTGATCGATCTGATGAAACACTTTTATATGGACCAAAGAAAGGCTTGAGTGGGAGGAATTAAAAGAATACGAAAAGTGTTCTTGGAATCTACTTTGGTCCTGTAATCTAATCAAATCCTAAATAAGTCCTCTAATCAAATTCTAAATATTGTATGCCAATCAGTACCCTCAGAGCTACAAGCTTAGTGTTACTTTAATTATGAAAACATAATTCCTGAATCCTTAAGTGAAGTCCAAGGATGGGGACAGAGCCATTTCTACCACCACATGGTAATACAGTCACACAGTCATGGATATTTAGCACCTTTCATTCCATGTCCTGAGGATAATCCCACCATGAGGAGGTAAAGAAGCAATTTCTTTTGGACAAAGGTCAAGAATATCTAGAGAAGAGCCAAGAAAATTAATTTGATGTTAAGAGCATTAAAATATATACAGTAATGTAAGAGTTCATTTCCACACTACAATAAATGCAACTCAAGCGATCTTACATCTGCTCTTCTTGAGTGTATTGCTCTCAAAAGGAAACAATTCAGCCTTCTCCTCAATGTATTTTTTTTAAATACAAGCGTGTGATTTTGACAAAAGCTTTTACCTATATACACTTTGAATATTCGTTTCAGTGAAGTAATAGTCAAGATTTGAGGGAAATTGAGCTCAACCTATTTTCTATGCAAGCTAGAATTTTGTTTATATATACTGAATGAAATATCTTGTTCAATTCTGTTGTGTACTGTGGATAATTATTTACCTAATGTTACTTTCCCCAACAGAGTCTGTTAAACTATCCAGTATAGAAGCTTTTGAATTTGATAATTGGTCCTCAATCAAGTACTATATTAAAATAAATTTATTAAAAAATCAAAATTAGAGGAAAAAAGTTTCTTGAAGATGAGCTGTTGTTAATAGCAGAAAATTTGTTTTGATTAGCTTGGATTAGCTTGTTATTTTGAATTTAACATAATAGAAATCTTCTTCTGAACTGTCATTGCTGAAGAATCATTATTTAGCTTTTTTACTCTCTTTACATTGTAATTAAGTCTACTCTGAAAGAGAAGAAACTAATAAACTTATTTTCTATTACTATATTTGTAAACTGAAAATCTGCATTTTTGTTAATCTGAAATAAAAAGCTAAATCTTGTACTAGTTAAATAAATTTCAACATTAACTTAGTTTTGACTTAATGTCCCTAAGTCTTAATAGATAAATCAAGGATCTACAACAAGAGAGACTGGCACTGTCTATAATTTGACTTTTCAATGACCTATTTAATTGATGTAAACTAAATTGGTAGGAAGAAAACCACAGTGTTCACCAAAAATCACCTTTTTCCATGGTTAGTCTTTCACCTAAAACGCCCAGATCCTACTGTTTCACCTAATTCTGTGGTTGTTAATTAGAATTTATGGGCTTAAATCTTCTAATTTCACATGTACATTTTTAAAAGTTGATGACAAAAGCTGAAGATCATTTATACCACTACTCTGCTTAAAAGCAGTCACAAAACTGTCATACATGACCTGCCACACAGCAATACATGTCCTGACCAGGCCTTTCTCATGTCATGACCATCTCAGCAGCTTCAGATGTACATGGGACTGTTTGGGCTTTGTAAGGCAGCATATGTCTAAGTCGTGGAGATTACTGCATGCTGTCTTGGAAAACTGAAAGCTCTAAAGCAGCCAAGTCTGGGAAAATGAATTCCTCCCTTAAATATTTCAGTATTAAATACCTGAAATTGTAAACTAATAGAATAGGCAAATTACATTTCTTTACTACCCTACCTCTGAAGCAATCAACTCAGAGAAATGGACATGAAACTTCAAAGCTGACTTTAAACAGCCAGCTAGTTACCATGGAGAACTGCCTGCCCAAGTTTGAGCTACTTTTCCTGCATAAGTTTTACTTCAGGATTTTGTCTTAATCTGATGGTGGTTCAGCTGAGTAGTTTGGGGGTTTTTGTTGGTTTTTTGGGGGGAGGAGAAGGGAAGGGTTTTGAAGTGGGCTTATCTAAAGAGTCACTGTTATAACATATAATATTACTAAATTTATCCATAGTATTCTGGGGGGTTTGAGAGCTATTGCATATCCTGAATATATATCCTGAATATTAAAATACACAATATTTCCATACGTGTTTACTTCTCTCTCAGCTAATACTAAATGAACCAAAAAAAAAAATATTGAAAGGCACAGTTACTAATTGTATATATCAGAAAGAGTGCATCTCACTTGAATTACAAATTCTCAGTCTCTCACTCATAACTATGTGGACTTATAATATATCAGCTGCCCCAAAGCTGTACATGGAAGAATAATAATAAGGCATTACAAAGGCCTGGTCCTTTTTAGCAGCATCTTATTAGAAGAATAATATTTAAATCCCCAAGTCTTATATCACCTGATGGGTAAGATTCACCTCACTTAGATTAGGTGAAGCTCAGTACCTGAAATTCAAACTATAAACTAGCCTCTACAACATCATAATTTCTATAGATTAATATGAAAGCAGCATATTAAGTTGAACCAATTGTTTAAAACTAACTCGACAGTTGCTTTATATCACTGACATTTCATCCTCCTATGCTTAAACACTCTTCTTGCAAGAACATTTTGGTCTTCAATTCAGGTCTTCATGATAGGAGCAACAGAAACTAATGTGACATCTCATCTGAAAGATTTGTTATGGAAGTTATTTTATTTACATTTGTAAAGCTAAAATCCAGTGAAATATTTGGTTATTTCATTATTTCGTTACCCTGTTCTATAAGGTGTTTTCTATAGAGCAGATATCAAACTGGCACCATAAATGTTTCTTTCATGGGAAGAAACACTCAGTAACTCAACCACCAGAGCACGCTAATATGGGACTAAGGAAATGCTTCAAACAGTTTCTCTTATTTGAAAAGAATTTTTGACATTGAAGTTTTAGTATTAAATTCAGTGTAACATTTCCTCAATTATTTAATAGATTCAAAGGCTTTCCTTCAAAAATGTAAACTGAACACTTGAATTTTTTTCTTCCTATCAATCACAGGTAAAATAATTGTACAGCTTCTACCACAGTATAACATTTATATTTGCATTATGCTAGTTATCATCTACTAAAATCTCTGCTATGAAAGTATTAGGGTACAATTATGATAGTTATCTTTATGCTATAACCCAGACATGCACTTAAGCAGATGTTCAATTTCATGCTTATTAGTAGTCTCATTGAAGCAATGATACTGAATTCTATTATCTGTCTACTTCTTTTTCTTATTCTTTTTAGCTCCTCTATTTTACTATGCAGGGAAAAGTAAGGATATTTCTGAAATATATTTTCAAAGAGATGCCTTTCACTATGCCATGCTGTTTATGCTGTAAATTTAAGCATTGTTTTCTTCATGAGACTATAGCTTACTGTATATACTGATTTTTTTCCTGCAGCATTCCATGTAATACCACATTGCAAACTGGTACAATATCAGATTTGCATTCATTTTAATGCATTCGTCTGAAGAATGCATGCAGCACCAAAGGTTATATCATGAAAGATATGTATATTATCCTAGTTACAGATAATGGACAAAACCATTGTTCCAGGTGAAAATAGTTTACTTCTGATGTTAGAAGCTACTTCCCTCCTGACAGAAGAACAAATTTCTGCTTTTTCAGATTATGTCTCAAAAGAAGAGAATAAATGTTGCACTGCTATAAGCTAACAGCACCCACGGATACTCTCCAAATGGCTCCACAGAGAGACTAAGCTTCCTGCAGGAGCATCTGGATCACTGTCGAAAGGCCATCTGTGTTTCACTGTGAAGAGGATTATAAAACTGTTTGCCAGATAGAACCTTATATAATTTTTTTCCCCCTGCCTTCAAAAGCTAATTTGTAAGAGCCATATCTGGAAAATGAGTCTATAATAATAAGACCTGGAATTTAGGCATTTCTCAGTTATTTAAACAAGTGTGCATAAACAAACTTTGAGCACTGTTCTTAACATTTTGTGTCTTCATAGAATCATAGAATGGTAGGGGTTGGAAGTGACATCTAAAGATCATCTAGCCCAAATCCACTGCTAAAGCAGGTCTACCTAGGTTAGGTCACAAAAGAACATGTCCAGGCAGGTTTTAAAAATCTCCAGAGAAGAAGACTCCACACCCTCCCTGGGCAGCCTGTGCCAGGGCTCCCTCATCCTCACAGTAAAGAAGTTTTTCCTTAAGTGAAACAGCTTTTGTCCACTACCTTTGTCCTATCACTGGACACTACAGAAAAAGTGTTGCACCATATTTTTGACATACATCTCTGAGATAGTTGTAAATATTAATATGATTCACCCTCAATCTCCTCTTCTCCAGGCAGAACAGCCACAGATCCCACAGCCTTTTATCATAAGAAAGATGCTCCTGTCCCTTGATCATTTTGGTGTCCCTGCACTGAACTCTCTCCAGAAATTCTCTGTCCCTCTTGAGCTGGGGAGCCCAGAACTGGACACAGGACTCCAGATGAGGTCTCAACAGGGCAGAGTAAAGGGGAAGAAGACCCTCCCTTGACCTGCTGGACACACTCAATGCATCCCAGAATGCCATTAACCTTCTTGGCCACGAGGACACATTGTTGGCTCACGTTAAGGGTTGGAAGGGACCTCAAAAGATCATCTAGTCCAATCCCTCTGCCAGAGCAAAACAGCTAGAGTAGGTCACACAGGAACTTGTCCAGGTGGGTTTTGAATGCCACCAGAAAAGGAGACTCCACAATCCATCTGGGCAGCCTTTTCCAGTGTTCCATCAACCTCACAGTGAAGAAATTCTTCCTTGTATTTCTTTGGAACCACTTGTGTTCCAGCTTATATCCATTGCCCCTTGTTCTGTTGTTGGACATCATTGAGAAGAGCCTGAGTCCATCCCCTTGACACCCACCCTTTACATATTTGTAGTAGCCCAGAAAGCCAATTGTTTCTTAGGCTGTATCAAAATAATTGTGCCCAGTAGGTTGAGGGGGGTGATTCTTTCCCTCTGCTCTGCTCTTGTGAGACCCCACCTGAAGTATTGTGTTCAGCTCTTGTCACGGTTCAGTCTTGTCACGGTTTAAGCCCAGACAGCAACTAAGCTCCACACAGCTTCTTGCTCACTACCTACCAGTGAGACAAAGAAATGGAAGAGTAAAAGTGAGAAAAGTTGTGAGTTGAGATAAAGGCAGTCTAATAGGAAGGCAAAAACCACACATGCAACCAAAGTAAAAGAAGGAATTGATTCATTGATGATGATTCATTGGTGATGACTTGGGAGGATCATCATTCCAAATGTCTTCCTGCTTCCTCCTTCTTCCTCCAGCTTTATATGGTGAGTATGACATCATATGGTATGGAATACCTCATTGTTCAGTTGAGGTCAGCTATCCTGTCTGTGTGCCCTCCCAACTTCTTGTACATACTCAGCCCACCGGTAGGGTGGCTTGAGAAGCAGAAAAGACCCTGACTCTATAGAAGCACTGTTCAGCAGTAACTAAAATATCCTTGTATTATTGACACTGTTTCCACACAAATTCAAAATATAATCCTATGCCACCTATTGTGAAGAAAACTAACTCCAAACCAACCAAAACCAGCACCAGCTTCCAATATAAAGAAATAAACATGATGAAGTGAGTCCATAGCAGAGCCCTGAAAAACAATCAGAGGTTATGTAGTGATAGGATGCGTGGTAATGTCTTTAAACAGAATAAGAGTACATTTAAGTTAAATATTAGGAAGAAGTTCTTTACTGTGAGGGTGGTGGGGCATTGGAACAGGTTGCCCATAGAGGTTGTAAATGCCCCATCCTGGAAGTGTTCCAGGACAGGTTGGATGGAGTTTGAGCAGTGGTCTAGTTGAAGACATCCATACCCAAAGCAGGGGGGCAGGAACTTCCCCTTTGCCTTCCAACCAAACCATTCTATGATTTACTGAAACATAAAGCAGTCCCTAAGTATTTGTATCTACTACAGCAAACAGCTTTTGAGAGGAAAGAAGCCTTTGCAGGTCAGTTTAAGTAGTTGGAATGTAGTAACACATCACACTGCAGGAAACGCTCCCCTCAGATTAGTTATTTAAACTGTTATTGGGCTTGCTATAATAGGAAGACTGACAGAGGCTTAAGAACAAGGACAAAGTATTAGCTGACAACTGGAAAAATGAAGTATCTCAGAAGATGTGCTGATCACAGAAGATCAAAATTATAATGCACTAGATGTTGACTTAAAATCAGCATACAAATAGGCATTTTCTTTACTCTAGAGATAGAGTCCAGACGTGAGAGCAAATGGAATGAAAGGGAAGAGAGGGATTCCTTGCAGAAAAAAAATGCAACTTTTTTTTTTTTTCCATCACAGTACCTTCTTTTTCAATAAGAAATATTTTATGAAAGGAAAAAAAAAAACCCAACAAATACCACTTGCAATTCAGAACAATGATGAAGAGCACACATAGTTTTCTCAAATACATTTGGAAAAAATAAAATGAGATCTAGAAAAAAAAAAAAAGAAAAGGGAAAAAAAAGAGCCCAGTCTTGTTTGAGCTTCCTACTAGTAGTTTATTCATTTTCAATAAGATGGATAAAATAATCCATTTTAGGACTACTTTGATAAATTGTGCTATTGTAGTAGATCTAGTATATATTATGTCAGAGACACGTTTGAACAAGGACAGGGTTTGCCATAATGAAATGCCACTAAGCCCTGCATAACAAGAGTAAATTCTACAGCTCCCTCTCTATATGCTCACAGAGGTAGAGCTCAGCTGAGAAACATTCTGCCAAAAAGATGCGTGAAGAGGTGACATCTTGTCTTGGTAGGTAGTATTTAGCACTTCCTGTAACTGTTTCCAGAATAACCTTGAATCAAGCTATTGCAAATTAGTTCATCCTAAATAGAAAAAAGATCAGAAATAGGCTTCACTGACCTTGACTTGCAAAGGGAAGATGAAGAAGTTACTCAAGCTATGAATTAAGCTGGATCAAGTAATTGAGCTACATGTTCCAGAAGGATTGGATTCTGTTTAAGTAAAGCTGCTACAGTTACAAGGAGTATGTCAAGTGAGCAAGGACTGAAGATGGAAAAAAGGTGGGAAAAATGGCAAGGGGGACTGGCATGGGAACTGTAGAATGGATGCAACAAATCAAATATCTCTAGAATAATATTGGTAACAAACTGAGAACCTGCAGAGAATGGAAGAAAACAGACTCACTGATAGACAGAGTTGTCTGGAGAACAAAACATGTAACAATGAAGCAAGAACAACCAGAATTATTGTCAGACTTTGCAAAGTATATAAAGGAAATAGAGTAACAAAGATACAATCTAGTAGCAGTATTGCTTGATATGAGCCAAAGGGACTAGAAAATATCTAGTTCAGAAGACTGGAAAAAAGCTGCACACAAAATTGTATGTACAGTAGCAATGATATATTGGCAAGAGAGGAAATGTTTTGCATAATCTTAGTTTTAATAATACATAAAATTGTCTTGAGCTCTAAAGATAAATGCATCAAATACTGTTAAATTTACAAGAAAGATTGATCCAGACTGACCAAGTATACTTTCTCTCATAATACACCCAGATTTCTAGAAGGAATGGAAAACAAAGAGACCTTCTATTGTGATTTAGTAAAGCATCTTGACTTACTGGCACGTGAAAGTTACTGGTTAAGACAAAGTTTAAGAGAAAAACAAGGGGAGGATTGTACCCTCTGTAACCTTGAGGTGGAGAGCTACTGGATGCAGAGAGCTTAGCACTATGGTTCCTCACAGAATAATCTGGGGACAAATTCTGATGAGATCATTAATTACAGCTAGCATAGATAATGCCAAAATCTCAATATTTGGAAGCACTGTTAATGAGGGGACTACAGGAAGCGTTGGATGATTTTAAGGAAAAGAATAAAAGAAAAGGCATAAAACAAAGTGCCTTTGGGGAGCAACGAATTTGGTCATCAGTACAAAACAATGAAGACAAGTCTGTGCATACTACTCAATCACAAGACATTATGAACCATGAGTGTAACGTGTCCAAGGAGAAACTGAATGCAATCCTAGGATCCATTGACAGATAAATCATGGCCAGCCATGCACAAGAAGGAAAAAGCTGAAGGAAAAGACTATGGCAATTTTTTGTGAAGAGGTGAACTGAACGGGTTTGTTCAGCTTTGTGAAAAGCTGACAGGGGATCTGACAGATTTCTATAAATAGAGAGCAAATACATAAAGAGTAAAGTAAGGAACTTAAGGTCAAGGTATAAAAGGATAATGTTAACATAAGAACAAAGAATATAATGAGTAAATTCAAAACAAAAATTAAAAGAAATTATACAGTCACTAAGTAATGAGATTTGAAGAGCTTTCCAGAGAGAAAAAAATCAGATCTAAGGCATCTTTTTAAAATGCAATTAAAAAATATTTTGATGTTTACTGGAGTTCAGTCTGCTTCCTCAGGCATGCGTTGGTTTGTTGGGGTTTGTTTGGGTTTTTTTTTTTTTTTTTTTTTTAGCTGGAAAGCTACTTAAAGATTTTTCTTTACCTTTATTTGAACATGGAAAAAAAAAAATAAGCTATTCTCATCTGGAAANCGGGTATTTTGGGGTTTTATTTTAGCCCCAGCTATGTGCATTTTGGATGAAGTATTTTGATTTGTTCTTCATCAGTTCCAAAGTACACACAGAGAAATCTGTTATACATGGTACAAATTGTATGAAGCAACTGTACAGGCTGGAGTATCTATGGAGATTGCCATGGAGAGGCCATAAGAAATTCCAGCTCTCTAGAATGATCTAAGTATTGAGTTTTTACTCTTTCCTCAACATATGGAAAAAGTGAAATGTTAGAGTGCTATGGTATCCATGTTTCATTTCTATGGATCCCAAGGCCTTGAAGTACACCTGATCCCACTTTCCTGATAATCTCTGAAAGCCAGATCTGTTGACTGTTTTTTTCCTCTCAGATTTTATATAACAGCTTGAAGGTTCTTTTGGTTTGTTTTTTTTTTTTTTCCGATTCAATAAAACACCAGCACTGGTACCACAGGATTAATTTTTTAGGGGAGAAAATGAGAATGCCGTATTCTGTGTGTATACTCTTTTTTTTCCCTCTCTTTTTAAACATCCTTTAACTATCAGCCATGTAGAAAAGGTTTTGTACTCAATACTAATTTCATCTTTCAGATCGAGAATCAAGAACAACATTTTAGTAATGCAGACCAATTTTATTTTGTATGTTATAGGAAAACCATATTAGAAGGCCTCAGGTTACAGGAATCTGAATTGTTTCTGCAGATAGTCCTAATATATTTTATGTAGTGCATTCAGCATGCAGAAAGCATGTATGAACTTTTCAGAAAGCTTTTCATATTCAAATCAGGTAAACATCAAGCTATATACATTCATGAATACAGCAGTAATTACCATGCTCTGAGGACATGTTGAAATGACATTATCACTTGTCAGCAGGATACCACTGGCTGCTGTCATTGACAATTTACATTTAGCATCTATGTTAAATAGTCTGCCTATTAGTTTGTTAATGATCTGAAAAAAATCAATGATTTAAAGTACTTTAGGATATAGAATGTTACCTTACAGCTTTGGTGGATAGCCAAGATTGTCCTCAGAAAGGAGTGTATATACAATGAAGTGCTCATTCAAAATTACAAATCAATTATTAGGAATAGATTGCACCTACATAAGGAAAATGAGATTATCATAAAAATGGAGAAAAATAATTATATAACACTAGTTAATCGAAGAATGTTAGACGGGAAGATCAGCAAAGACAGTTCCATTCCTTTACTAACACAAGACTTCCAATAGACAACATGTTTTACAGAACCCTAAACTGTTTTGTTACCCACAATTTATATTGTCTGAGGTGGCAGATCTCCCTCTTTCCATGGCAGACAAATCCAGAAAAATAATATTGATAATTAAGAAGTTAATGAAACAATCTGAAAGATGATGATTGTTTGGGATCTTTTCCAATATAATGATGAATAAAATTGGTTTTGTCTTTTCCAATGAAACAAAAACCTAGTAGTGTCTTACTCTATTGATTTTAAACCTCTTTTGTTTTTAGGAAATACTACAAGGTAAGAAAACTGCTTTTCCAATATGTCCTGTACCTGGCTACTTTGCACACACAATTGACTCACATATGTGCAATAGTAAGTTTTCCCTGTTTACTTTGCCCTGACTCCATCTGCCTTAACAAACACACACTAAATATTCTGTCAGACACAACTGTGCTGAACCAAAGACTAGAACTATTTCTCTTTCCAAGTTTATCCACTCACAAGAAGTTCTTCATAAATTCTTCTTCAGTATTTTTTTTCCTTTCAGGACTTTGAAAAGTACATGGCTCTTATGTACAAAAGAAGATGATTATAGAGTTTAGAATCTTACACCAGATGAATTATATCTAAGCTTCTACAAGAACAGTAAAAAAAAAAATATTTGCAGAACTGTATCTTCAATTTTTAAAGTAGTATGAAATCGGTATTGGAGGTGAACCAAATCTGAGAAATTCAATGAAAAACCCACTTACCTAGGCAACACAGAGACCTTCCTTTCAGAGTCACTCTACAATATAGGTAGAATTTAGAACTAAGAATACATATTGAGTAGATCTAGAGAAAGGTAAGAGTTTCCATTATCATAGTTTTAACTATACTCTGTGGAAAAAAAAAGATTTTATAAGCTGTCTGTGAGAGTAAAAAGTCTTGTAGAATTTTTCTTCTGTAGATTCTGATGTCGCTATCACAGGAACAGACTTTACTTCATCCAAATACTTAATCTTTTTAACTAGCAGTAGTTTCTCCAGTGAGTAGATCATAAATGGTTGCTATTCAGAAATAATGTATACATTTTTGTATATATGGTCTGTTCCTTTGAAAATGTGTCTGCTGTATGAATATAGAGCCAGATAGATGATAAAAAGAAAAAAGTAAATATCATGGATATAAGATTCTTTACATGTGTTTATTCTGGCTTACATTAAGGATTTCCAAAGTGAACAACCTAGAAATGTCAATAATGTTTTGCAATAAACCAAGTTTCTCCAAGGTATTGTTACCCTTAGTCTTGTAACAAAATTCACAATCCACATAGTAGATCTGATTCTCCCTGTTTTTGGCTACCTCTAGAAAGAAGAGAAAGTAAGCAGAAGGTTTTTGGCAAAGAAGATGGGCAAAATGAGAAACTATAAATACCTACAAATCTGTAATTTCAGGAATATCTTTCACTGGATAGATTATTAGCTATTTAATTTTATTACTCTTTACAGAATAGTTTACCAGTTACTATTTTTTTTTTTTTGTCATATACTCCTCAAAATCTCAACCTGAAAGAAGCTTGGGGTTGATTTATGATGGTTAAAGATACATACCTTAGCCCATCTTAGTCTGGGCAATTTATTGCCTGACTTAAGATTGATCCACATACAAGAACTGTGTTTTTCATGCAAGTTGCAGTGACAGCTTTTAAAGAAAGTGTCACCCTTTGTGGCACTAATATGCAGAAAAAGAAAGTTATTTCTCTCAGTATAATGTTGATTTGCTAAGGTGTGCCAACTTACTGTGATGACCTGATCCTCTCCATAGCAAAGGGCAAACCCTGTAGCTTTTGAATTTCTTGTGCCTTATTGGAATGTAAAAATGAATAACTTTTAGCAATGTTTCATAATGTCACAAGGACATGAAGAATTTTAACTTGGGGAAACAATTAAGGGAATACAAAGTCAGAGTTGACAAATTAAGGCAAGACAAATTCAGGGTCTTATCAATGTTATACAATGCAGAGTACAAAAGGCAGACTCAAGTTGCCACTGAGTACATTCTGACTGGACAAAATGAAGAAGCATGTCATTGAGGGAGCTCAGATGCTGAACAGGTGCTCAGGCCATAAAACATTGGCAAATTTTGCACAAGTTCACAGTTTTGTTTTAAGGTATGTAACCATGCATATATTTTGTTTCTTTTTGAACATATATGAGGCTTATTCTCTTCCTCATATTCCATTTTCCTCCAAGTGTATTGTTTTCTTGATCAGCACTGGGGAATGTTAATATTTGGGTCTTGATTGATTTATCCAAGTTTTAGTCATAGTTTTAGTGTCTAAAGCTTTCTGTTGAAATATTTTGCTGTGCTCGTAGATTACGTGTTTGAAAAATAAGGCTTTTAGTCTGTGCTAATGGAAGGGGTAATATTCTTAAATGAAGAGTAGCCATACTAGGCCACATCAAATGGCCACGTTGTCCAGCATTTCATCTTCAAAATGACCCACAGGAGATCTCCAGGGAAAAATTAAAAGAATAAGTGAAGCATACAGTATGAAGAAGAAGAAAATCATACAGTTTATATCATAACATTCTTTGCAAAGTTCTAATAAGTTGCGTCTCAGATCTTTTCAGCTGAAGTAAGTGTCTTTATATTTAGGTACATTTTTTTTTCTGTGAAAATGGAATTCATCGTGTCATTAAACAGAACACTTACATGAATAAGTCTGCATAAACATATCAACCCTAGTTTTGTTGTTTGAGTTTTGTGGTCTTCTTTTTTTTTTTTTTCCTTTAGTTCATGAAAGTTTTCCCAACTTCTGTGTTTGGGTCTTTGCACACTGTCTTTATGTTGTGCTTTTCATACACCATGAAAAGAATTATTAGAGTACTGTACAAAGCTATAAAGAAGCACAGAAGAACAAGAATCTGCTTTGGAAAGTATGAAATGTTTTCAAATGCAAGGTGAGTTGTAATGAATACTTCATGGCTTTTCTGGGAAGAATGTATCATTACAGGAAAAAGATTCATTACCAGGTTTTGGCTCTTCTGCATCGCTGCCTTTCCTCTACACTCTTAAAAGTCTATCCTATTGGATAAAACTGGCACAATCAGTTCTAAGTGCAACTATTGTACTGAAAATGTTGGTGGTAGCTTAGACAAAATTCCAGTAAAAGGTATACATTCTTATTAATATCTATGAATATATAAAGCAAAGAAAAATATGTAGACACAAGGTGAGCTACCTAACTTTAGGCTACAGCAGCACCCTCAAATCTTTTTTTTCACAAGGACATCTTCCTTCCTCAGTTCTTCCCACATCTTTTTTAATGATCCAGACCCTGATTTGAATAGGTATTCCCTTTCAGAGCCCTGTATTATATGCAACTTACTAGTGACAAGCAGAGTGACGCTGACAGTTAAAATCAGAGGTGACTGAATTTCCTTGCAAAATCAGAAAGATCCACACCTCAGAGCTCAAAGTTATGAACAAGTACAGAAAAACTGCTACAAAACTTTGGGAAGAGTTTCAGAACAAACTCAAGCAGGGCAGAGGCTTGAATCTTGATCCTTTGCAAGCCCAGTGAGTAATCCAAGTTCGGCACACTAGTCAGCATAAAAGAGATGGTTTAGGAATCAAAGCAGAAAACTATGTTTTATTTACACTTCCAACAGTTTTCTTAGACCTTTGCAATTAACTCAGACAATCTCTGATTTAAACAGGAAACATTAGTACCAATGCATTCGGTGGAATTTACACAGTTAAAGATAAGATTGATATTTGTTCCAGTGTCATTGAAGTTGGTGTACTTTTGCATTCAAGAGGCTAGGAATAGCAAAGAAAACCCTGCTACAATCCAAATAAGTTCTTACATCAAGTTCTGTAGCATCAATGCATTTTCCATAATGAAACAGAATTACACACACAGACTTTGCAGCTAAAAATTCCCCAAGTTTAATTTTTAAGTAGGTTGCCATGATGTAATGTCTATCAGCCATCTCCAACGTGGGCGGAGAGTGGCAGGTGCATCTTAAAATAACATTAAGTTTTGTATTCTTTTTAGTTAAGAAAACTGCACACAAGCACCATGAAAGTATGTAGGTAGGTGCCATTTCAAATTCAAAGAAACCAAATATCAGAAAAAAGTATCCTGAAAAGATTCAACTCATCTGCTATTAATAAAATGCCATCTGCCATTTTATGGTGCATGTATAAACAGTAACAGATAGATGCCAAGGTAATTTAGAATTTCTAACTGCAACTAGGCTAGAGCTAATTTCATTCAAGGGATAAATGAGGAAGTCTCCCTTTGCCAACTGACAAATGTAATGATTCATGATTAATGAAATCTTTTCTCCTCCACGGGCCTTTCCTTTAAACATGCTTCATTGTTATCAATGGAGTGAGGGAAACTGTACTTTCAGAAATGAGCAGAGAAAGGAGCAGAGAAAACAATCCACCATTGGCTGAATTGGATCCATTTCTTACTGAAAATCAGAGCAAGTAGTAATTAGAAAAGTAGTATCTGTCTCTATATAATTCTAACATCGTGTATTTTTCCAAATGTAATTAGTAAAGTTAAATCTGAGTGGAACAAATTGAAAATTATTATTAAAAAAAGGTTTTTGTGGTAGCAACCTTTTTTCCTACAAAAGTCTTTTGCAAAATTATTTGTATCTGATGGAGAGATTTGAAGGAGAAAAAAAAAACATGCTTCAGCCTTGCTATGTATGAATTCTATATTTAATTGATTTTCCCAAATGAAAATAACAAAGAAACAATAAACAATTGTAAAGATTCAGTGTTTCTTTTGTTCAAATTACATTTTTTTTTTCTTTTAGTTTGGTAACATCCCATCCTTTGCCTGCTAAGCGTGTTAACTGAGCAACCTTTTTTGAGTTATTATGGGGTTTATTCGTTTGCCTGGGTCTTTTTGTGTACTTTGTTTTGTGAAAGTTTTTTGGGTAGGGGGTTGGTTTTTTTAACAAATGTTTGTCTGATCTGTATTTAAAGTTTCCAAAGCCAAGGTTCTGTCTCCATCTAAACAACTTGCAGGGGTCACAATATTTATCATTTGAATTTGTTTCTTCCCACTCAAATTGTGGTAACAAGAATCAATGGGAGATTCTAGTCTCTTTCAACATGAATGTCATTGCAAAAGCAAATCATCTATTCTTATGGCTTTAGGAAGCCTCTCACCTTAAAATCTACCTCTTTTCTCTTTTCTTTTCTTTTCTTTTCTTTTCTTTTCTTTTCTTTTCTTTTCTTTTCTTTTCTTTTCTTTTCTTTTCTTTTCTTTTCTTTTCTTTTCTTTTCTTTTCTTTTCTTTTCTTTTCTTTTCTTTTCTTTTCTTTTCTTTTTCTTTTAGAATTGTGAATGATATTTCCTTCAACACTCCTTTCCTTTCAGTCAAGGTGATTTCCGTTTTCCAGTTCTCACTCATTCTCCCTAGTTGGAGATGTATTGTTCACCATCTCAAATATCAAGAACAGCCAATGACATATTCAGAAAACTTGCCTCTAGTTCACAGTGGATTTTCAAGACAGTTCAATGGTAGAGCTAATGAAATTTCTTTTATGTCCAAGAGAAATTTATTGTCAAGACCAGTATGTGCCTATTAGATGTTGAACTAGTCTACCATTTTCCTTTCTTTGAGGTGTTGCCCCCAAGAATTCAGACTCTAAGTTTGACAGAGTGATGTTTCTCTTCAACTTGTATGCAACTAACTTGACAGAGTGTTACGTGTTATGACAGAGTGAGAAAACAACTTTGTCACTTTGAATACGTAAAAACCACGGCTCTACTATTTTAAGTTAGAAAGAAGCATAATAAACAGGTAAAAGGGATACTTATGAAAGATAGCTATCAATCTTTTTAACTAAGTTTTATCAGCCTTCACAGTAAAAACAAAAAATAGAAATCACCATATTGTTAACCTGAAGCCAACATTAAAAGACAACTGTATAAGGCTTTTGATTCTATAGAGAAGCTACACAAGCAGATAAAGCTAAATCTTACCCACAAAGTATATCAGATACATAGAATTGTTTAGATTGGAAAAGACAGATCATGAGCCAATCATTAACCTAACACTGCGAAATCCACCACTGTGATGAGTTTGTGTGGAGCCACTTTTTACTTGGTAACAGGAGGATAGATCCAGTGTTGCCCTTGTAAGCAGTTCTCAAAACTTCTCCCAGCTTGCAGTTAGACCCACCTGTGGCCCAGCTGAGCCAATCTGGCACCTCTGCTGTCACTATTTAAGAAGGGAAATCTGTAGTGCATAAAAAGAAATAGAAAGTTTGGACAAGGCGGAGGTGATCACACAGACTCCACAGTCAGTAGAAGAGGAGACAGTGCTGGACTGGAGATGCCCCTGCAGCCCACAGCAAGACAGCAGCTGTCCTTTCATGATCCATGGAGGACACTGAAAGGACTAATATTTCCCAGAAAATTAGAGAGAACCTAGTGACAGGGGGAGTGACTAAGGTTAATGAGGGTCTCATGTCAGGAGAATGATTATGCTCGGACGGACAGGAGACTGTGTGAGGAGGCGGCCATGGCGCAGGTGGTGCTGGAGAGCCTGCAGGCCCCAGAGACACATACAGGAGGCAGAGAGGAGCTGCAGCCCTTGGGGTCAACCACATTGGAGCAGCCCATACAGGGATGCCCAGACTGTGAGGGACTTCATGCTGAAGCAGAGAGGACTAGTGAGGAACCCTCTAGCCCTGAGGTAAAACAAATGGCAGGAGCCATCAGGAAAGGACTGATTTGAAACATCCATTCTCTGCCCCTCTGAGCTGTTCAGAGGNCTTTCATGATCCATGGAGGACACTGAAAGGACTAATATTTCCCAGAAAATTAGAGAGAACCTAGTGACAGGGGGAGTGACTAAGGTTAATGAGGGTCTCATGTCAGGAGAATGATTATGCTCGGACGGACAGGAGACTGTGTGAGGAGGCGGCCATGGCGCAGGTGGTGCTGGAGAGCCTGCAGGCCCCAGAGACACATACAGGAGGCAGAGAGGAGCTGCAGCCCTTGGGGTCAACCACATTGGAGCAGCCCATACAGGGATGCCCAGACTGTGAGGGACTTCATGCTGAAGCAGAGAGGACTAGTGAGGAACCCTCTAGCCCTGAGGTAAAACAAATGGCAGGAGCCATCAGGAAAGGACTGATTTGAAACATCCATTCTCTGCCCCTCTGAGCTGTTCAGAGGGGGAGATGGTAAAGACACCAGGATCAGGATGCTGAGCCCAGGAAGAGGAGAGGAATGGGGGGAAAGTGGTCTTAAAAGGCTGCTTGTGCTCTTCATAATGGTGCCAATCTGCACTGTTTTCTGTTTCTGTTTTTTTCTGGTGGTGGATTAAATTAAGTTTTGTTCTCCTCCAAAGTCTTTTGAATACCTCCAGAGATGGTGACTCAACTACTTCCCTGATCAGCCTGTCCCATGCTTGATGATACTTTCAGTGAAGTTCTTTTCCAAATGTCCAATTTAAACCTCCCCTGGCAGAAGTTGAGCCCATTTCCTCTTGTCCAGTTACTTGTTACTCGGGAAAAGAGACCAATATGCACTTTGCTACAATATCTTTTCAAGTAGTTGTAGAGAGTGATAAGGTCTCCCCTCAGCTTCCTCTTCTTCAGTCTAAACAATATCAGTTCTTTCAGCTGCTCCTCATAAACTTCTTCTCTAAACCCTTTACCAGCTTCATTGCCCTTCTTTGAATGCTTTCTAGGCACCACAATCTCCTTGTAGTGAGAGGCCCAGAACTGAACACAGTCTTCAAGGTGCAGTCTCACCAGTGCAGAATACAGGAGGACAATCTCTTCCCTGATTCTGCTGGCCACACTATTTTTGAAACAGGCCAGGATGCCATTGTCTTTCTTGACCATCTGGGCACACTGCTGGCTCATGTTCAGCTGGCTGTTGGCCAACACCTCCAAGTCCTTTTCTACCAGACAGCTTTCCAGCCACTGTGCCCCAAGCCTGTACCATTGTATAGAGTTGTTGTAATCCAGGTGCAGTACCTGACACTTGGCCTTGTTGAACTACTTGTAACTTGCCTCAGCCCATATCTCCAGCCTATCCAGATCTCTTTGAAGAGCTTTCCTGCCCTCAAGCAGTTCAATACTCTTACCCAGCTTGGTGTCTCCTGCAAACTTTACAGAAAGCGCACTCTATCCCCTCATCCAGACCACTGACAAAGATATTAAAGTGCCCCCTAACAGTGAACCCTGGGGAATACCACTAGTAATCAGTGGACAACCAAATTTAATTCCATTCATCACCGCTCTATGGGATCACTCATTCAACCAGTCTTTTGCTCAGTGAAGAGCATGCAAGCCCTCAAAACCGACTTTTCCTCCTGTCAGGATCACTGTGCATAAGCAGTGGGTTAAATTCTTGCCCATCTTATATTTCTCACTTTGCAAAGGAATTTGGTCTTCCACAGATCATGCTCTCCAATGGACTGGGAAAAGAGATATGGTCACACAGGCAAATGATGCTTAAAAAAAGGAAGAACAGTAGGTGTTAATGAACTAGGACCACAAACTGATTAAAACAGAATTAGCATTTGTAAGAATCTGGATGACTGGAGATTGATATGTTATGTATAAGCACTTGATTATCAAAAGATTATGTTCTAAATAAAATTTCATACTAGTCATCTAAGTCTCAGTGTGTGGCATGACCAATAGCCAGACATAACCTTAACTTTGAAAATTGAGAAGTGGCTGTGAGACACTTGAAAAGGTGGAAAGAGAAGAGAAATGTATTCCTTGCGCAGCCCTGTATCTGCTGGAAGTGTATCATTACACAGAATCCCATATGGCTTAAGCTCTTGGGTTGATGGCCAAGATTTGAACTTGAAAAGATAGTTCAGATTTTGCTGCCAAAACACCAAAGCTTTGGAATATACAATCTGTATGCTAGCTAGTGTATGAACTCAAACAGCAGAAATTATTTGTAATAGATGGGATATTATGAGAGAGTCTAAAAGATTTTCTTCATAGGGGAGATCAGATACATCAAAAAGTGTCTCAGTGATAATGAAATTGCTTCAAGCTTACTATAAATATTTATTTTTTGTAATTCCTACATGAATAAAAGTAGAATTGTGCAGGGTTCCAAATGTAAAATTGTTATGAGTGTGATTTTTTTTTTCTTGAGCAACATAAATCTTGAAGTGAAAAGATTATAAACAGGTATACCCAATAAATATTAAATACTTGAATGTCAAGTTCATTTTCCATGTGTCTGTAGTCTTCTATTCCACACCACATGGCCAGAATAGCAAGAGAAATGAGGTCAAGAATCAGTACCAGTTCCCTGTAAGGATATTTTTTAATTTTGTGTAATTAATCTTTTCACTATCATTTTTAGAAGTAAGTAAATTGCCATTGTTCCTGTACTATGAAAAATTTTCATGAAGGTTTAGTTGTTTGAACTCAAGTTTCAGTATGTACATACATATAGTAATTCTCTTCTTATTCATACTTACACTTTGCATCAACACCTCATGATAACTACCTCTATAGTTACATGAAGAGATCTGTAAACACTGTTTGCTTCATAACCTAATTTTAATGTCTTCATTGAATTAAGTAGAAACTCAAAAGCCAGAAGATTTAAAACCAAAATATTTCTACACTCAAGCTAAAATCTAATTAAACCAAGAGACAATGCAAATTTTCAACTGTAAGTTTATATCCAAAACTAGTAGCAGTTATAGGACAACTATTTTTGTTAACATCAAATTCAAATGTCCATTACATAAAACATTAAAAACAATGTAAAGACAACCTGGGTCTCAGAAATGCAAGAAATGCTTAATTTCCCTCGATCTGACTCATTTATGAGAGGCTAGATGTTAAGGATAGACTCGTATACCTTGTAAAGCGTCTTGTGCACAGAATATCAAATATACAAGACCAACTAAAATAAATGAAGCAATAACATGGACAGTAAAATATGACACTTTGTACACTTCTTTTTGGAAAAAACATGACAGCACCTTTGTAATTAATACTGCATCCCTATCCTGGTGGTCTGGTTTGTAAGGCTATCATCAATTGCCAGGAGACAGATGTAAATTAAGCAATTCTACAGGCATGTCCATCTCCAAAGATCCTGTGTTGTCATTTATTTTTTCTGAGTAACTATACCATTAACTGAGATGATGACTTGCATGAAAATACAACACACTAAAAGCAATATGAAGAAAAATGGAACATACTCTTAATTCATTATCAGTCATTCATAGCTGAAAATGTACCATATGAATGGCAGGTATTTATTTCAAATTAAAGCACAGAATTTCAGTGCCACTAAATAAGAATGGCCTTTTTGAAAATTCCAAATAATAACATTTCAATATCAAAACATAGGAGCTACTCTGAAAAGATTAATTACTGGAATCACTCCAACACAGCTGTTCATTTCAAGGAATCTTGAAACTGTTAATATTTATCTAGACAGGAAAACACCATGAAATAAAACTTTATTTATGAACTCACACTGCTGCAAAACTGAACCCTCACTTAAACTTTGGGGTTTTGGCACTATTTCTCTTGATTGTTTGGCAGAACTTATTACACTAATGTGCACTTCTGCAATTGTTGTTTCTCCCTATTTCAGCAAAAAGAGCACAGAACTTCAAAGTGAAATGATTGCAAATTGTCTACAAATATCTGCTTGTAAGAGACCTAGAGGGAACAAATTTCCTCACCAAATCTTTGTCATCCCTGTTTAAAATATATTATGAAATCCTGAACAGGACTGAAGCAGGACCATGGTCACAGAAAATTAAGGTGTAAATATTAATTTTGAAACACTTTTAAAATTACTTGGGATGTGGCTGTATATTTAGTACTGTGTAGGTTTCTTGCTGACCTTAGCACAAGTATACTAGGAATGTGGCTGAAATGGAGCAATTAAAGAGTCAGTAGGCAAACTCCAACAGGCCTGCGAAATTAGAACAGATTTTTCCTTTCATTTACGCTGGTGTAATGTAGAAAATCAGATCCAAGAGGTGGCTGCAGTAGCCACATAACCTCCCTTCCCCCAGAGTATAATTTCTGAAGGCAGAGGACAAACATGTCATCCTTCTTTATGTCTATTCTATTCTCATGCAAATGGCATGGAGTGCTTTCTTCCTAATTACCCCCTTCTTGCCAAAGCTGTTAAAAAAAAAAAGCTAAATTTTTTTATTTATTGAACTTTTAATATTCAAATTTATGGGAGTCTTCAAGCCCAAATCCTCATTAGAGTTTATCAAATAATTAATTCTCCAGAAATTAACTGAAACAACATGCACATCCTTCATCCAATTAAGCAGATGGATAATCCAGAGTGAAAAAAACAAACAAAAAAACTCACCTAGAACCCCTTTGCTGCATCCATGACAAAATATGGCACAAGAATATGACACAAAAAACCACTTTTAAGGTCTACTGC
Organism: Urocolius indicus; assembly: GCA_013401255.1. Taxonomy (NCBI): domain Eukaryota; kingdom Metazoa; phylum Chordata; class Aves; order Coliiformes; family Coliidae; genus Urocolius; species Urocolius indicus. The sequence continues at coordinate 423,743 of WBNH01005346.1, forward strand.
AAGGTCCAAGAAAGTGAACGATCCACTGAAGTGCCTAGTATCACATGCAGTTTTACAAAATTGTTCTCCCTTGGAAAATCAGATAGAAATATTCCCACTTTCCTTTTTTCTGTTTTGGTTTTAGAAATATGTGGCTCAACAGTTCAGACACATCCAATAACTTAAAATTCCATTTGGGAAACCTATCTATGTCTAATTTTAGCAAACCTTTTCCAAATTCCCCACCAAATAAAAATTCTAAATTCTAAAACTTTGAAAATGAAATTTACCTTCAAGACCATGAAAATCTGAAGTGAACAGAGAGTCGGTAAACCCTGAAAGCAGTAACTGAAGTAGGAATAACTGAAATTAGTTTGACAAACTTCCAAATGGTTTGAAGGTTGACAACTAGGAGATTCACCTTGCAGTAGAATTTGCTAGGACTGCAAAGTCCCTACTGCTCACCTAGAAAGCCTCATGTTGTGGAGGTCCAGCTCTCTGGATGGCCAAACGATAAAATGCCAGAAAGACCTGGTGAATTTTTGTCTAGGAAGATGGTATTGAAAGTTCATTCCAAGATGTTCAGACTGCAAGCTCAGGCTTCTTGACTACACATCAAACAGGCTATCAGAAGCAACACTGGCTTGGTCGTAAGATTATTACAAATGACATTTCTCTATAACACAATTTAGACAAAAACATGCATGAAAAAAAATTCTTAAAGTCCCACCAGTTGAGGCCTCCCTTTTATATATGTAAACAGTTGATGAAGTGATCAGAGTCTATGCTAAGCCCAAGATAAAGACCAAACAGAATGTGGATTTTGGGTGTCTTCCACCTAGTCAGGTACGAGAAAAGACTTGAAGCAGAAAATATTGCTATTCTAGAAAGGATCAATCTCCTTTTTTTACCATTAAACATTTTTAGCTGATTTTCCAAGGGAAAATCTAAAAAAAAATTAATAAGAAGTGCATATAAATTTAGATTACCGAGAGACAGCTTTAATTTGTAAAAAACCTTAAGGAGTTTTTATGGGACTGTTTAATCTTTTAACGGCTGCTTCTTTAAGTATTCATTTGCACTGAATATATCAGATGTCACCATATTTATGATCTTCCTAAAACAAAAGAATATCTTCCAAGATTACTATAGCTAGCAATATTAAAGAGCACCTACTGGCATAATTATATTTAAGTATCTGAAACAGACATTACTGTCAGCAGAATTTTTTTAAACCTCTCTTCTTTCTTTCCCTCAGAAGAGGTTATTAGAGTTACTTCAGTGTCCTATGTCCTGTGTTAAAATGCTAGAAATGAAGTATTAAAATTGACCATAAATACCTTTAGCCCATGAATTTTAGTATCTTGGATCATTCATGTACTTTTAAAATTTTATTCAAAGCAAGTTCTATCAACTACCTTGAAATTCTTAGCAGACTCTGCTGACACCATAATTCATCTGTTTCCTGGAAAGAAAAAAAAAAAAAGACAAATGACAGATTCATCCAGAACACAGCTCAACCTCCTCGCCCACCATGATAGAGAGTTTCTTCCACATGGACTCTTGTTCATAAATTAATTAATGTGAAATAAGCAACCAACTCTGAATTCACCAACTCATATTGACATTTTTGGCAGTGGAGTGCTTGAATGTTGGTGTTACTTATGAATAGCAAAATCAGGTTAAGGAAACAGTTAAGAAATAATATCATAGGTCATTTGGGAAAGATGGCATTTCAAGTGCCCTGTCAACCGGATCAAACTGGAATTTCTGTAGGGATACTACTCTCTTCCACCATTCTCATTACCTTGAGACTGTCGAGTCCCTCAACAGAATACATACCTATGAGTTCCATAATTTTTCCAACTGAACTGCCATTTTTTTCCATAGAAATCTGACTCCCTCTATTTAAATAATGAAAATTGTTGCTGTTGTGCAAAATGCAAATAAGAGGTGTTACATTTGAGATAGCAAGTATTTTCTAGTCATTCACCTTGACCCTCTGACATTTATGTTCTGTCATATGCATGCCCTATTATAGGTCTAACAAGTTGTATGTGTTGCTCAGAACATGTTTGATTCCTGCCTCTAGATAGCTCTTTTTCCACATACTGCACTCTAAAGGACACAAGTACATAAGATAAAGTGGTTGCTCTGGAAAGGTGGATCTGTTATTTTGTGGATTGTGTTTAGAAAGCTCTAGGATGTTCTATTTCAGAAGCCACGTAATGTGAAGAAGTGATGCCTAAGTAGCTTGTTGACCAGCCCTATGCTATAGGAAAGGACAAGAAGGCCAAGTAGAGTCAGCTCTGCTAAGAGGAAATGGACTATCTGTTAGACAAAATCTATTAAGTTACAATGAGATATTAAGTAATTTGGTTAGTTGGTTTGGGGAAGAGATCTTTGTCTACTGTCAGTGCTACTATAAAATAAGTCTGTCTCTTCACACAAAGTTCATTAAATTTTTAAAATATCTTAATATCATATATACAAGTATATGGGACTACACTGCATTTGTTGAATATCTTGCAAATACAGCAGCTCTGAAAGGGGACAGAAAATAAAAACAATTTTGAATCCTAGATACATCCTTCTTACACAAACACCAGATAAAATGCAAATCAACTTAATCAACATTAGAAGAATAAGATAGACATGTTCTCTCTGTCTGTGGGATCCAAAATCAAGCAGGGGGCTTTTCTAAGCTCCCTGGAATCATCCTATAACTTTTGTAACCTGCAGCTCCATGCATGAGATATGTTAAGCTTCACTTTCCTGTTCAGTTCTCAGGCTCAACAATGCTCAGCAGGCAGTAGTCAATTTAGCAAGAGATCTTATCCATCACTGCTAAAAAAGTACAGGGTATTGACTGATGAATGGAAGATAAATCACAAGAGAGCTGTCCATTCAGGCAGGGCTGAATGACACTGACAGAACCCTGCATGAAAGCTCATTTTGTGCCTGCCTGTACAATATGTCGTTTGTAGAAAGCCTTGTTCTCCAATGATATCAGTCCCTTCTCGGTATGAAGCCCTCTCCCTTTATTTTCTTCAACAAAGTGTCCAGTTTGTAAAGAAAAAAAATCCTCAGAGTGAAGAAGTGTTATTATGATCAAGTTCAGATGTAGACTTTCTTGTTTGCTACAACCTAGATCAAGTGCAGGTATTTCTTATTGCTCAAGGGAGGAAATAAGAAAGGCAATGGGACAAGTGCTGAGAGAAGAATCCAAGAGATGGATTTAAAGCATTTAATAGAGTAATAACCTGCCATCTACTTAGTATTACTCATCCCAATAATATATTCCTTGAACTGGTCAAATCTCTCCCAAGTATTAGAAGTACTAGAAGTACTAGAGAAGAAGAGTATAATAGAAAATGTTAATCATGTTCTGTACTCATAATGCTATCTAAGCTATGACACAATCCAGCAAGACAAACAGTTCTGATAGCCAAGAAAAGCCCATTTTGGCAATCAACCCCAAAGAACCAAAACCTAAACAAATCTTAACCATAAAATTACTTCAGAATTTACATTGTCTACCCCTGTTCAAGTTTTAACAACCAGCATTTAGAGACAAAAACTAATAAAGTGGGTCTTCATCTCACCAAGACGAGAAAAATATCATTATGAGTTTCCTTATCTACAAGTTTTATTGCTTACTTGTATGAGCTCAAGAAAATCCAAGGCTCTTATAAGAGGGTTACACATTCAGTTATAGCTTCTCGTCAAACATACTGATTAATAGATGGCAATGCCTTGTCTTTGCACAGCTCACCTCACCTGATTATGGATATCATTGCTGTCACTACGAAACAATGTGGTAGAAATGTGGGCTCAGGGTGCCTTCCAGCTGTGAATGTATTGTATCATTGATGCCAAAGGAGATCTCTCTTTGAAAACAGTAATATTCAATGAACATCCTAGGAGTGACAGTTAAGTAAAACCCTCTAAAATAATTAGTTTTCCTGCTATATTCACCTGTCTGTTGAAACAATTTCTACATATAACAAACCTAAATCCAAACATGTCTTTGCCACTGAAGCTCTTTCCTTGCTAATGGTATGCTATGAAATAAAAATCTATAGAGACTGCAAGCTCGAGAACAGGGCTAAATTCAGAAATACAAGAATTTTTTGAGAGATAAGTTTAGCATTTTACATTTTGAGGACAAAGAGCAAGAGTTACCCCTAATTCAACATTTTCACAGACCTACCTTACACAGTGGGCCGTCAATCACAACAAGCAAAGTCAAAGCATACCTTCACTAGTTCCTATAGTTGCAATCTGTCACAGTAAGTTGATAAAACCAAGAAAAAGAGAGATGAGAAATCTCTCCTTTGGAAGACAGTTTCTTTTCTACTACTTTAAATCTTCAAACTATATAACTCATTATTGAATCTGGAAGTCATATATCCCATTAGGGACTTCACAGTATATATTAGGATACTAATATTCTATCAATGAAAATTTCACTTACATTTTCTGTCACTGAAACTATAGTGTTACTGAAGACTAACCTTCCAAGTAACAAAAAACAAAGGTAACTTCACTCATGTACTATGAGGTCATCTAGTGTAAACCAGATCCTTTACAATGCTTATAAACAGCTTACACAACCCTATAGCACACACATTTTGTGTACCAATGTTGTTACTGCTTCACAAACAAGAACTCTAACATGCTTCATGAACGGGAAAGATTAAAATATTTTTTATGTATTTCTTTCTGCTTGTGAGAACAAAATTTTTAGCAGCATCTCTAGGAACCATGAGCACTTAGCATGCATTCTGTGATTACGAAAAAACCTTAGTACAGACAAAAAATCCAAATATGGTTAACATACTGGAGAGTATATCTGTAAAAGAACTACAAAAGAGAAAATGAAAATAAGACACTCTTCCTGTTAACAAGACTTCAGGCATCTCAGAAAAGTCAGCATCTAAGACTTTGGTGTATACTAGTCAAGTTGAATCTCAGCTGTCACCCATAAGAACAATTCCAACCAGCATCTACTCACCAGGTTTGTGGCTCACTCGCTCTGATCAGATTACATAGGACAAGACCCAGTTACTATACTGCCTAATTACAGTTCTTTTCATTTAAGGTATGAGGGACTGAAAAAAAACCAACCAACCAAATAAACATATAAAATATTTACATTAACTGGAATGTAATATTGAAGACCATTTTTTAGTCTGATGCCCTCATATGGGGAAGAATCTAAAAAGATAATTCTTTTCCCTCTAGCTTGTTCCTAAGGATATATGAGATTTCATTGAATTAATTTAAGAGGAATCTGAATAATACATTAATCTATGACAGAAATATCTCTATGCTACAAGGAAGGTTAAGTAACTATCTCCCCTGCAGAATTAAATACCGATTGTTGTTGCCAAGCAGCTCTACATTGATTCTAGGTCATTCAAATTTATGTTGTCCTAGACAACTTAAAATGCTGCATCAAAACCTGCAAATTCACGTATTTAGCTAGTGGCCAGCTACTGGAAACCTGCATATTAGAGTATATGGGTGGAAAGGTGATTAATTAATTTTTGCATCGAGAGAAGAAAAGTAGTATTTTCCTATGACATACACAATAGGCATGCAATTCTCATGCATAACTCATGAGAATGTTTATCTGAACATTTTATCTATCATTTAAATATCTGGTGATATGAAAAGAAATTTATTACACAGCGAAAATATGTTAAAATAACATTAAATAATAATAGTTTTTCTTTCCTATTATCAAACAATGTTAAGAAAAAAATGTTTTAATAACAGAAATGTCCAAAAATATTTGCTTTCATGCAAATACTCTTCATCAGTCCCCCAACCTCACTGTTCCACAGATTATGCAGAACGGTAGTGTTATTCATGCATGTTACATACTCAAGTAAGATACAACATTAAAAAAAAAAAAGGAAAGTTAAACAAAAATGTGATCTGTCCCAGGGACAGGTCAATGCAAAGTTAACACAGAACATAAATATGTTTGAAGCTCCACATCAGTATGCCACACCAGCCTACAATGAATACACACAAATTCCCTGCACTCAGGATATTGGCAAGTATAACTTAATCTACTACTGTACCAAAAAAAGCCGCACTCATATTATTTCTCCATTCAATTAACACTAGGGAACATGTTGCCTTAGTTCAAGTAAACTACCACTATGAATATAAGATTTGTTGGGGGTTTTTTTTGTTTTTTTTTTTTTTTACATGGAAAAAGTCAAGTAATATATAGTTCAGTGGGCTTCTTGGGAGCACAGGAAAAAACATGGGAATATTATGAAGCTTCTTAAGCAGAGACACAACTAAAATAACCATATGAATGGAAAGACAGACATTGGGATAGAAGTTAGGAAATAACATTTCATATCCAAACCCATCCACAGCTTAATTCAAATGACCTTGAAAAGTGATTTCTCCTCTCTATGCCTCTGTTTCGTCATTTGCATAAGCACACAATGACGTTGACTCAACCTCTCATGGTATCTTAAGATCAAAATATTATTGGAAAGCAATTTCACATCTGTACCCAGGTGACACAACTCAGTTTGCACGAAATTTCCTCACAGTATCTACATTGACAAATGAGATTTACACCAAAAAGGTGATTCGTTGTTCAAGAAGGACAGACAGACTACAAACATAAAAACCCTGGAAGAGCAAATCATGACAAGCACAGCAAGCCAGTCTCAGACGAAGATGTTGTTAACATATATCTTACTGTCATGGTTTTGGTATTGGCTCTCTGTTAAGAAGAAAGGAAAAACAAAACAAACAAACCCCACTGAACTTAGACAGGCTGTACATACAGACTAGTTCTTAATTTCTGCTGCTTCTGGACAGCATGCTTTTTCAATTAGACATCTAAATTGCTACTTCTTCTATAGTATGAAGTGAATAAACCCTAAAATAGTAGGTGGTAGGGATGAAATCGAGTAACATTTTTAGAAAAGAAAGGTTTTCAGAAATGTTATGGAAAAGTTCAGCAGCTATATTGATTGTAACTTTGAATGCATCACACTAACTAGACCATCAACATTTTCCTTTGGCTTTTTAAACATAAGATAGGCAGAAGTAACCTTATTTACATAATTACAATTATACACAGTAATGAGATTCCATCTTATGGATAAAAGAGCTTCCCCAAACAAAAAGGGAAAGAGTAGGTCTGTAAATCTAATCATTAAAAGAAAAACATTCTGCAGAGTAACAGTTAATACATTGCTATACATGCTGTACAATTCACCCTATATGAAAATGCTATATAAACATATTTTGTTTATTCTGCATACTAATAGTTCAGATGTCCATTATTATGTTATAATCTTCTAATGAAGAATAATTTGCCTTTTTTTAAGAAAATACCCTGTAATTTGTATTGTTCTTTCTCTAATCAATGTTGAAATTCATTAAAATATATTGGTGTGCCTCAGTTTTTTAAAGGTGTTTGCTTCACAGATTCATAAAGGTGACACAGACTGAGACTTTCCGTATAGTTTTGTAGCAAAATGACAATCAAATTTCTAAAAGTTAAACTTATTCTCTGGTCCTTAATCCATAAATTCAAGTACAACTTCTGTGAAGCCACAGTCACATAAGAGATTTCAAAGAAATACAAGGAAGAATTTCTTCACTCTGAGGGTTTCAGAGCACTGGAACAGGCTGCTTAGATGTGTTGTCGAGTCTCCTTCTCTGGAGACATTCAAAATCCACCTAGACAAGTTCCTATGTGATCTACTCTAGCTGTTCTGCTGTGGCAGGAGGGTTGGACTGGATGATCTTTTGAGGTCCCTTCCAGCCCTTGACATTCCATGATTAGGCTGGAAAGGACTTCCAGAGGAGTTCTGCTCCAAGCAGAATCAGTCTCAAAGTTAGATTAGGAAGCCTAGAGTCCAACACAGCTAAGGGTGGAGAATCTTCAATTTGTTTGAGCTTATTTCAGCACTTCACCCCTTACTCATGATAAAGAATCCTTTTCCCTTTTTTTAACGATGGAGTTTTTCTTGTAGCAGCCTGTAACTGGTGTCCCTTGCAGTCTTGCCATGTATCTCTGCCATGCATATGTCTCCTCCTTTTCTACAATCTCATTTCAAGCTGTAGATGAAATGAACTGATCTTGTCTCAGTGACACAGTAGAAAGGGACCTCTAGAAAAGAGCCATAATGCAGGCAAGATGATATTAGTGCAAAGATTCTTGTATCCAATCCAACAGCCATAGAGAAGAGCATGGGGAAAAGTATTTATAGCCCTCTGCTGTTAAGAAAAGAGGAATGATGAAGTTAAGTAGTAGTTAATCCTTAGTTCTAGATGGTCTTCTTGAAAAACATGGTCAGCCTTGAAACATTTCCCTCAAATTTGAGAAAATTATTTAAAGTACTCTAAGTAAAATACAGGAGACATTTCTGTGGTTCTAATGTGTTTTTTTTTTTTTTTCAAGAGAATTTATTTTACTTAAAGCAATGCACTTGGAGAGAACAGAGAAGTCCATGTATGTATGGAACCTACATGCAGGAGAATTAGAAGGAGTTTTCAATTGGCTTAAGATATTTTTTCCAAGAAAAAGGACAGTTGTGTTTTCAGAAAACACAATGCCATTAACACAATGCTATTAAAAGACAGATTGTTGTCTGTCTCTGGAAGAAGATAGAATAAGTAAAGCCAAGTTTGGTTTAAACAGAGGAACATGAATGAAACAAAGTATTTTTCCATTTAAAATCACTCCAGATTAGAGCATCTTGCACTGCACACATTAGAAAGGACCTAAAATATTACAGCTCTATTTTCTATTTTAATGGATAATTGGTAACACTAGATTACAGGATTTGCAGGTTCCAAGTGCTGTATTTCTGTAGGGAAGAGCCTACTTTCTTTCAGGCTTAATAAGCTTGGCCTATATCAGCTTTTCTCACATCAGTCCAAGTGTCACATTTGGGCTGGGGGAAGCTTGTTAGCAGTAATTACCAGCAGTTGGTTCTATTATTTGCCAAAGTAATTTTCCCTGCTAAGTACCACCAAAACTGCCTCAAGCCTTTAATTTTTTTTGCCTTCCTCCACTTCCATTTAAGCATGTGCATTTTCCCATGATACTGCCCTGTGCATTGCGGGACAGGGCAGAAGAGAGGTGCTGGGTATCAATGTGATCTTGAGAGATGGGGTCAGCCCTTTGCGAAAGCCTTTCACAAACAGAGCCTGAACCCTGTTAGAGATGCAAATCCACTCTCTAAGTGAGGATTGTTTCAGCCCTATAATGGAGCCTGAGGAATTCCTGGGCAGCCTGCTTTTCAGTGCAGGCCTTTTGTCTGCATCTTAGCAAATTTCTGCAGCCTGTTTAAACCCCAGCTATTGTCCCCCTGGCTTCATTGATTTCGCTCCCTGCCACCAGCTCACAATGGGCTGATATGAACATCTTTGTTACTGCTTTTGTACTGTATATCAGAGTAATGTTTCAGCAGATTGAGGCCTAGCAGGAAGAATTAGACCTGTACTACACAGAGCATGATGAATTGCCGGATTTACATATCATTTTAGAGGCTATTTCTGGTGGTTCTTTCTGAATGGTGTTGTGTCTCGAAGGATGTAGCTGAGAGATGAAGTGACAGAAAAGGAAGTGATTTAGATATTCGCTGACAGCTTAATATAAGATGCAGACAAATTGTGCTGATTCTCCCATTGCATCCTTCTAAGTTATTAAATAGGTAGACATAGGTGGGTGCACATATATCCTGTGAGCCTACCACATTAGACTGTGCATCATAGCCAGAAAAAAGAAAGATGCAGGAGGTTTATTTTATTCAATAGGAGGTTGCTTTGAAACAATCTAAGGGTTCCAGGGCACACCACCCTGATGTTTTCATCCCACTGTTCTGGCCAAAAGATAAACTACTGATTGAATCAGGTCTTGACATTACACAGACAACATATTTCCAGGTCCTGACGTGCTGTGCAGCACACTTCTAAGAAAATAGCTGTGCCCCATGTGAAACTGCATGACTTGAATCTCAGAATCTTGAAGACTCAACATCTTCTGCAACTTTAAAAGACTTGTTATAAGCTTGGGTGTTCTTTTATAAAACATACTTTTCATCCCAAAGCTGAAAAACTAGGTAGTTATTTCAGCAGCTTCTATCAAGTGCACTTTGAAATAATGTATTTAAGATTTCTTAAAAAAAATAAATTGTTTAGTTTGTCTGCAGAAATCACTATCATTCTAAAGCTACGTTGTTTATAATGGACTGAAGAATACTTCTTAGAAGAAGTAAACTCCACTGTTTAAGCTCGTAAGGGTTGACAATGTTTACATAGTTTACAAATGTGAACCACAATCCACATATGGATCATATTTAGTATAATTGGCACTAAAACGATGTAATAAGGAGAGGTAAGTAAATAAGTCTGTAAAATGGTGGACTAACAGTAGAAAGAATAAGCAGTAGTTTCAAAGTTTTCAAATTAGAAGAAAATTTATATTGACATTAAATCAAAACAATATACATGGGATACATTTTTTTTTCCAGAGTAGGGCTAAACTTTACCCTCAAAAATGAGGCATAAAAATTTTGGTCTTCTTAGCTTGCAAAGCAGCCTAAATTGAAAGACATTGCATAGATTTGGAGAAAAAAAACCTGAAAAGCAAAAGTAAAAACAGTAAGATTGTATGATAGGTTTAATATATTTCTTAATGATGGAAGTTTATTTATTAGAAAATAAAATTTTTTTAAAAATCAGAACTTTTTGACATTTCTGTCCATAACATCTGGTAATAATTGATACATTAATCAGAACAATCATCTAGCATGACTTGATGCATTAGAAACAAGTATGCAAAGAATAGATTGCTCTGAGCAAAAGGAAAAGGTAGCATCCTGAGATGTTGATGACCACTGCTAAGAGCTATTTAAAAAGTGAAGATATGAGTGAAATGGGCATTGTGATAAAACTGAGATAGCAAAGGAATTTGGTTTGAAAGAATCATGTGATCGACACAGTGAGCTGTTTTCATGGATATTTGAATACATGGTGCAATGTTATCTAATTCCAAAAAGATCAGAAATACGTGCCATCACACGGCATGCACAAGAAAACCAAGTCATCAGCCCCAGTCAGCATGAGTTTACAAATGACAAGTCCCACTTGACTAACTTGATCTCCTCATGTGACAAGGTGACAATACTTAGTGGATGAGGGGAAGGCTGTGGATGTTGTTCTGTTTCATATCTTTAGCAACGCTCTGGTTGAGGGGATCTAGCATACCCTCAGTAAGTTTGCAGGAGATATCATGGGGGAATGTTGATCTACCTTAAGTAGGAAGACTCTTTAGAGGGATCTGGACAGGCTGGATCAGTGGGCTGAGGCCAATTGTTCAACAAAGTTCAACAAGGCCAAGTGCCAGGTCTTGCACTTGGGTTACCACAACCCCATGCAACACTACAGGCTTGGGGCAGAATGGCTGGAAAGCTGCCCGGTAGAGAAGGACCTCAAGGTGACAGTCAAGAGCCATGAGCCAGCAGTGTGCCCAGGTGGCCAAGAAGGCCAATGGCATTCTGGCCTGTATCAGAAATAGTGTGGCCAGTAGGAGCAGGGAACTGATTGTCCCCTTGTACTTGGCACTGGTGTGTCACTATGTTTAGTTTTGGGCCCCTCAATACAAGAGGCATTGACATCTGGAAAGTGTCCAAAGAAGGGCAATTAAGCTGGTGAAGGGTTTAGAGAAAAAGTCTTAGGAGGAGTAGCTGAGGGAGTTGGTGTTGTTTAGTCTGAAGAAAAGGAATCTGAGCAGAGACCTTATCGATCACAATTATCTCAAAGGAGGTTGTGGCAAACTGGGAGTCAGTCTCATTTCCCACGTTACAGGAGACAGGACAAAAGGAAATGGGCTGAAGTTGCAGCAGAGGAGGTTTAGATTGAATATTGGGAAAGAATTTTACACTAAAGGGATCATCTGTTGGTCTGTTGATCATCTGTTAGTCATCCCAGCTTCCTTAACAGTTGTCACATTCAGTATGTACAAATTTGAATGCTATACTGCAAAATAAATTAAAACTGCAAACATAGTTTTCTGTTCTACATGCCTTTTACTTTTCTGAACTATATGTAATGTGAAAAACTCCTAGCAAGATCTATTTAAAACAGTTACATGTGCAACTTTGGCAAACAGAGAAACTGAGAAGGTGGATATGTCTTTAAATAGAACAGAACTTGTTCAGACAGTTATTTTATTCATTAATGTTGCATTTTGTTTTAATTAACAATGCAAAACTTACATTCTTTTTAGAGAACACACATCAATCAGCCATAATTGAATTAAAATCATAAGACAACCTTCCACCACAACTGCAGATTGTAAAAGTCAAGCTTGGTTCATTTTCCATCTTACTGGTAGAACTATCTAGAAAACAAGATCCCTAACAAACTACAACAAAGAGGCTAGTCTTGGAATCCATTTTTTGTGAAAACTGCCTTCAAATAATTTCCAGACTACTTCTATATTAATTTATTTTTGTAAACAGGCAGACTATTCAAAATTCATTATATCATAAATGATTATCTGGTCTAGTCATAAGCTGCTAAACAATATCTGTCACCACAGATGTGTTTCATATTGTGAACAAGACATACTAGCTGAAAACTAAGATTACCTTTGTCAATTTAATTTCCGAACGTGAGACATATTCATAGGTAACTTAATTCAAGTTACATTTTTAATTCACTCTTTCCTAAGATATTTCTTCTACATTGATACTGGTTATGCAGACTCTCACAAATAGTCCTTCCTTTTTAGCCCACTTTCATATCTGATATTATTGTCCCAACCATACAGTTCCTTTTCCCTTCCTATTCCAAAATCTTTTATTGTTATCACAAGAAAGATATTTATTAACACTATCTTTGGCACTGCAGGCTTTGACAAAGTTAGCTGCATGCCAGTGACACAGCACATTCTCTAAAGAATCAGGGATCCACACTTGTCAAAAATGTCTGTTAAAACTGAGATTTATAGTCTTTTAAGCACCTTGAGTACATAGCAAAAGTTGTCTCAACACAATTAATATTCTCAAATTATGTGGAAAAGGCAGTCTTCTGTTCCTTATAGAAGGCAAAATCGGAAGTACAGTATAGACCACTAAACAAACAAAAACCATATAAAATCAAACCAGTTTGACATTTTGTAGTTTTGTAAACTGCTATTGACGTAAACTGCATGCAGAAAGTATTTTGCAGTAGAAAAGCTTAATGAGTAACCTACGAAGCACTCAAGTCTTGGTAGGTTACATGTGTTACAAATGCAGGCTCCCAAATTCTGATCTAGTTTTTGTTTCTGTGGCTGGAGATCTAAAGTCTCTGGCTTTCAAAGATGGAAGAGCAAAGCAAAGAAAACCTGAGCAAGAAGGTTAATTCTAACATTAACGGCTACACTGACTTTCCAGCTTAATCTTTTGTACTTCCAGCACTGAAGTAAAAGTAAACAAACCTCAGCACTCAGAAATTTCTAATCTTCAAGAACTGAGAACCATCTACTCCTCTCTCAAGAAAAAAAACCCAAATAAGTGAAAAATCAGAAAGAACTGTGATCTCCAAGGCAGATATGAAGTACCCTTAACATATCCCCAGGTTTTGAACTAATACGATGGAGATCTTTATTCATGAGTGTTTGGGGTTGGGTTGTTGGGTTTGTTTGTTTGGTTTTTTTTGACTACTCACTCTTTAAGACTGTTGGGAATTTATAATCTTCAGCATGTTATTGTTATACAACTCAAACCCAGGAGAATTTAATTTCACTATGAATACAGCTGCCTTGCTTAAGGTGCAGTCTCTTTCCAGAGCTTCAGAGAAAAGTGGACACCCCACTCCTGGCAATGGCATGTTATTCATCAAGAGGCTTGGGGAGGCAGGGAGATGCAACACTTTTTCCATAAATCATGGAGATTAACAGAATGTAGCTGTAGCACTAAGAAACAGTTCTCCTTAAATGCATCAGTACTTCGGACAAAGGCATGCTTTGTCTCACAAGCTTAAACTGCCATCTCCAAAACCTCTCCTTGTTAATTGTATAGACTATTACAGATTACCAACTGCTACCTTAAATAACATTTGTTTCCCATCACCACTACCCCACTGGAAAACATATCCATATTTTCACTCACTCTTTGGATGATTAAAACACTTTTCCTAACTTTCAGCCCAAATTTGCTCATAAGCTTTTCATATATTGTGGCTTTTAGTATCACAAGACAACGTATAACCAGAATACGGCTAAAAAAGTATGTAAAAGCTGGAAAAGTAGAACAAAGAGCGGAGATTGATTTTGTCACTTAGAAACATTAGGCATTTCCTTCTAAAAATAGATGTATAAAGAAAACCTCTGCTGTAATGAGTGTGTAATGAGTCAAGGATCCGCCTTCATTATCCTTGAATGCTAGGTAAATTAAGTTAGATATTATGGACAACAGTCCAGGCAAAGCTTGGACAAACATAAGGCTTTGACTTGAACAGAATGTGCTGGCTCCTATTTTCATTACGCTCCTGTCTTCATTATTGGCAATAACCAAGCTCATTACAGGGTTATCCTGGATAACATGACTAACATTTGGATAATGTAGTGGTATTCTCCATTTTCATCCTGACACACGAGCCAACATAATATCTTATATCAATTTTCAAAAATTTTTATTTAAGATACTTAATGATACCATCTCTCTGCTGTAGAGACAGGTACTTAAAATAAGAATCAGTGAGCTATTGCACCATTTCTCCACAATTCTCTCAAAATGAAAACCAATGAAAGGCAATAAAGAAATACTGGATAGATATTGCTTTGTGGTTTTTTTTCTAGCTTGTTAGATTATGTCATCAGATGTATAGAGACGTGTGCCATATGAAGTGTTTGTTAGGTCCCCCTCACTGTGGTATCTATGTCATCCCATATAAAGGCAAATAAAGGCCATGTTAAACTGTAAGTATTGCTAAGAATAACCTTTTATACACTCCATTACTCATGAATGCTCATTATAATAAAGTTAAGCACAACCAGAAAGCATTTGGACTATTGAAGACACGTGCTTAAGCACAACTTACCTATCAATAACATTCCTTCTCTGGAGTTTTTCAAAAGCCACTCGGATGCATTCTTGTGCAACCTGACCCAGGTGCACCTGCTTTAGCAAGGCAGTTGGACTAGATGATCTGTAGAGGTCCCTTCCAACTCCTACCATTCAGTGACTCTGTCAAGAGAATGGGGTGGCACTTTTTTCTGTAGTGCCCAGTGACAGGACAAGGGGTAATGGAAAAAAATTTGAGCACAAAAAGTTCTACTTGAACATAAGGAAAACTCCTTGGTCATAATCTTCCTTCACAGGACTTCACTGTGCTGGAAGAGCACTGGAACTGAAAGGAACACAGCCACAGCAGCCAAGTCAACCAACACTGCTGTGCTGGGAGAGAGGGGCTGGATACAGCACAATGCTAGATATAGATGGGTTTCTTTTAGGAGCTATGGCAGTGCTGCATTGCAACATTTGGCTGTTAATTGTGTATTCAGAACAAGTTCAACTGCCAGGATCAGGATGGACTCCTTTGCTACAAAGGTAGACGTTCAACTCAAAATGTTCTTACTCTATAATTTCCTTTCCCTTATCTGTCCTACCCAATCTTTAACCGTATGCTTACACACACAAGTTGCCACGTGAAGAAGTGTGAAATATTTAGGCTGCTGACTTGGCCTATTTCATTTAAAATTAATAGCAACAGTTAGAGAACAATAGCTTACTGAAAAGTGTGTTATTTTCCTCCATTTTGGGTTGATTTTTTAAAATTTATTTGTGCTTTGGGAGGTTTTTTTGTGAGTGGAAATGGGGTGATGTCAACTCAAGTGAATTAGGGGTAAGGGCAAGTGTATATACTGAAAACACACATTTTACTAAAGGTCACATACATAAACACAAATAAATAAAACCCCAGATTGTTACCTCATACTTTCAAGTTAAGAACCTTTTTTCTTAAAGCATTCTTTAAAGTTCAGTTTTTAATTTCAGTAAATATTAGAAGCTTAAGTTGTGGGACTCCAAACAACATGTAAACTAATTATTAATTTCCCCCCTTAAGACAGTAAGCTCATTCAAAGGAAAAGAGATAATCCTCTTAATGTTTTACTCTAAGAACCTCTAGGAACACTTAGATAAAATAACTTTATAAATAAGTATCCATTGAGAATTTATTTGCATTTCAGTGTAACTGGGCTTGATGGAGCACTCTTCTAAAACCATGCACACAGTTTGCTGAAGAATTACTGTCCATATAGGTTTTAAATGGTTCTCTATGATTAAGTTCTCAGATGTTTTATGATAAACTGTACTGTCTGGTATTTAAAACCAATTGGTCCATTTACTTCATTCAAGGTGATGCTAATAGCTTGAAAGTGCATTTTTGTTACAGTGACACCTCATTGCTCTAAAGATGGTTTGCTGTACCAGATATTTAGCTCTGCTTACTAATCCGCACCTAAATATATTTCAACGACTGCATGAAATTCTTCCAAGTCTTTTCTTCAAAAAGCCATCTGTATTTTTTCCCCCCTACCTCCCCCATCACTTTACCTGTGTTTTCTAGAATGGATACGATTATTGAAGCACTAAACCTGACATTTACTATTGCTCAGATTCAGACACAATTATGCTTGCACATCCTGTTCTTTAAGTTCTGATCATGAACAAAATCAATAGTTTATTACAGGAACAATTTTTCACCTATGTCACTTTCAAATTGCACCTCATAGTATCCTAATATACAGATATATTTCCTGTCACTTTCATTTATTAGTGAACAGGTCTTAAATTAAGGACAAAAGGTTTAGTGAGAACAAGTTTTCCACCTGCAAATTTCAACTTACTTCTTATTTTCAGCTAACTATCCTGCAGCATTTGTCAAACCAATGAGAAGTGAAGCCTGGTATTACTGCTTCATTGTGCTAAGACTACTTTAGATATGTTGTAAATCACTGAATACACACTGACTAATGTCATGATGTAGGAGATGGAAGAGCTGAAGGAAGGGGAGAAAAACAGTAAGATTTTTTAAAAAAAAAATTAAAAACTGTTTACAGATGTTTCAGCCAAGTTTCTGTTTCACATTAAATAAATAAAGTTGCAGTTGACAAGACTTCACGGGTTTGCTACAAATGAAGCAGACAGTAATTTGAGACAAGAGAATTAGAAATGCTATTTCTGACTGATGACAGTTCTTCTAGCATCTACTTAACAGTAAAAAGTATGCTGAACTTTTATATTTGTAACAGTATCTAAAGAATCAGCAGTAAAACCTGAGTAACATGACAACTAAATAAACATAATTGTTGCCTTCTTTATTTCTCTTGGCGTTTCAGAGACATCATGAGGAGTAAAACTTTTTCTCGCAAGACTGCAAAAAGTTATTCGCTCCATGAATCTCCTAGTCAAGTTTATCATTATGCCCCATAATTTCAGAGGCTCATCAAAGCAAAAGTGGAGTAACTAGATAGCAGCACAGGACAACTATACTGACCACCATGCCTGTGTAAAAAGGAAGTGGGAACAATTGTTATGCCTTAACCTGCCTCCTGTTTTCATTTCTGCTGCTACGGCAAAAAGAAGGTGCTATGGTATTATTGTCAAGATAGACAAGCATTTTCAAAATCAGGAGCAGAAATACTCCCTTGCCCATGACAGTGCCAACAGCCTTCCTTCACAGAGGTGTCCTACACTTACTTCACTGACAGCAATTTCAATTGAAGCTTGGGTAGGAACAAGCTCTTCTTGCCCTAGGTCTAGTCTCCGTGGTGGGGTTTTAAAAGCAGAGGAAGACAAAGAGATCCTGCCATGAGTCTTTTGGTTATGCATCAGTGTAAGGGGAGAGAGGGACAGGAAAGTTACAGATGACTTGAGGACAGCAATAACACACACTCAAAAAAGAGAAGAAACAGTTTCTTTTTCTCCAAAATTATTCTAAATCTCCCCCAGATACTTCTCACATATACTGACCTTCTGCTGACCTCTTCTTTCTGTTCCCCATTAGCAGAATGGGAATTGTTCATCTGACTTTTGTTTACAGTGCCTGGACACCTGCAAAGTGCACAGAGAAGAAACTATACAGGATTTCAATGGCAAGATGGCAACTACAGTATCATAATTCAAAATTACTTTTGGGGATTTTTTCAAGATTTGGGAGCTGCTGAGAGCTAAAAAATGTTGCTCTGGTTTTCTATGTGAACAATATTTCAGTTGTTCTGATATTCTGATATCTTTGGACCATTGCTAATTTGTACAAATATATATAATAAATCAATTATTTGTCAACAAAAAAAAAAGATCAAAATATCTTCAGGAAGCTATGTCACATTTAAACACACATCCAGAACAGTTCTGTTCTTTTAACAGAAATTTCTTATCAATGTAGTTTATAGTCTGTAGAGACTAAAATGAGACCATTCTTCAAGCCACTATGAAAGAAATCACCGTTCTTTACCATTTTCCCTTCAAGAGAAAAAGAAACCAAACCAAACAACCGTGCAACTTCCTTCCCTTGAAGTTGAGATGATTTTTCACCCACAGCTAATTCTGGCTCTCTAATCAATCTAAGAATTAGCATTTGCAATTCTTTCCAAATTAACCCTTCTTATTGCAGCCATAACAGAAGGCATATTGAATTCTTTCATTACATCAGCAACTTGAGGATGAGATTCACTTTACATCAACAAATGGCCTAGAACCTGTTTAACAGAATGGTTCATAGCATGTGCCCATGGAAATGGCCAAGTTGTGCTAACAGATATAGTCCATTTTTGTTGTTCACACATCATTCATGAATAAATTCTGATTCCATACTTAAGATGCCATTAACAATTTATCAATCAGATAAACAATTTATCACTACTATAGTCTAATCAGTCAAAATCTTGTTTATCATGTCTATAGCAGTTGTTAATAATTTCTTAACCTTTTATAAAACCTTTGTGCTAATAATAAGAAAGTTATCAAATCAAGGGTGAACTCAATTGTATTGGTTAAATTTGCTAACCTGGATGCCCATCTTGCACAGCCTTAATCTCATTTTTCAAACAAAACTTTGAAGATTTTCTTTTAATAGAAAAGCAACAAAAACTATCAGGAAAGAACTTCATACTGAATTTCTTAGCTAAATAGTTGTTTATTCCATAATTGCTGAAGGTTACTGTATTTGCAAAAAAAGTCCAGGAATAAAAGCGTTAGACTAATATTTAAACAATGAATTATGTGATCTTTCAAATCTGAAGATTTCCATTTCATACAGAGTTAATTGTAAATTACTTCTGCTTTTCCACCTTTACATACATTCCCCAGGAGCAAATACAGAGGGGGAAAAAGAAACAGTGACTGAGAATGGCAAAAGTGCACAGACACCTGGTAATTTATGTGTGATGTCTCCCCTTTGGAGGACAATGTTTATATTATCTTTCCAATTATTTTTTCCTGGGCTCTTAAATTTTGTACACTATATGGGGCTAGAGATTATTCTCACAGTCAAAGTGAATAAATTGGAAAACAGATAATGAGGGGAACATCAAGTTAAATAATACACAGATTATGAGAGACAAGGTTACTGAGATAAAAGGACACCAAGGAAAGAATTAATCCCAGACAGAAGCTCCAAAGTGGTTCCTAAAACCTTTTGTCTTACTAGCAAAAGCTACTCTTAACTCCCCACAGTTTGAAGTTCTGTAGAGCCAAAAAATTCACGTTCAAGGCACAAGACTTACTATCTTTGTAGACTAATGATGTATGTACCAGGAAGCATGAGCAATTTAGGAGCAGAGTTACCTTTAAACAGAAATTTTGTATGTGCTCAGCTTACTGGAAATCTTATCCCAGAAACAGTAAGTACTGTTTGAAGATGAACAGATACTACAAATATCACATTTAAAGAGAAACGACTTCACCATGCATGGAACAACACAACAAATCTATTATTGTGAAGACAAGAGCAAATTGAGGAAATAGAAACAAATAAGAGTTTGGGTTAGTCTGGAGTTAAAATGGCTACAACATGTAGATTTTCATTCATTACCTTTCCACACTATAAATTAGATCACCGTTCCCCAAAAATGAAATTCAGTCCTTCCATTCCCTGCTGTCTAATGGTGGAACTTGTGCTCAACTTCTCTTTTTGTTGATGCTAAATTGCCCAAATCAGGTTTATGGCCAAAGTGTGCAAAACTTCCTTGTGGTTTACATCTAAGTTTCTTCTATAGCACCTTTCCATGCTGGGCACAGGGTATCTTACACTATTATCTTTGACAGCTATCTTGCCAGTACAGTATCTTCAGTACAAAACACGACACAAATGTTATCATCTGAGCATTTTACTTCAGGAAAATACTATGTGGCTAACATTTTATTGTCATGACCTAAAGTTCCTGGCATTTTACCATTTTATAAGATTTCTGCTGCAGTGCAGATAATGTTCATTGATGTTCATACTTTCAGTACCATTGTGTACATTACCAGTTCCCTAATGTCAGATGGTAAGGTCAAAGTTCAGTTTGTGTCTGGCTGCTGAGTGGTATTTGTCCTCTGAAGAAAAGATAATCACCAGCATGATCTCATGTGTTATGTATCCATCATGTTAACACTTTTCCAGCATCCTTATCTTTACCTCCAGGAAACTGTGTTTATGATGTTCTTTCATTACCCCAGAGCAGCTGTAGTGCAAGGTGAGAGAGTCCTTGATGAGACTGAGCACACAATGGAGCTCACGTTCAACTGATATGCAGGATGCCACACAGTTTGCTAAGTAGGACTGTGTCATGGAGAAATTATTCATTTAAAGTTGTCTTAAAACAGTAACTTAAGTGTATTAGAAGGCTCATTTTTCACAGCTTTGCTAGGGATGTGGCTGGTATCCAGAGGCTATTGCAAGGCAGTTTCACATGCATTATTACTGCTGTATGGACTCTGGGCTTCCTATGCTTTACCAGTGCTGCAGTCTCTAAGTGACTCATGATGGCAGGACTATGTTAATAGATTTTCTAGACTTCTTCACATATGATTAAAAATTCCACAGAATTAAGTATTTGTCATAATAGTAATATCATAATAGCTGAGAATATCCTTTTATTTTGGCATACTAGGAAGGAGACTATAATCAAGTATTAAAAGGATATTATATTAATTATATTATAT